>CM076576.1:946361134-946679343 GCA_034641835.2 Pinus albicaulis | reverse complement strand
TACACATGTCAACCAACTCATGCTAATTGTTAGGTATAAGTATAAGCATATTATTTTCTAAGTTTTAGCCATAAATTCACTTTAAAATGTTAAGAATTAATAAACTTTGGAAAAACATAGTTATGACCCAATAATGAGGTGAATGTAATGATATGGAGGTGGAATGGAGGTGACATGAAGGTAAAATGTGAAGATATTGATGAATAATGGAGTGAAAATAAGGACTATTTTGAGGCCCAACAATGGTTCTCACTAGTCAACCACAATTTACTTATCAACCGTACCAGGGGCAGTATCAATTTGGACGTACTACACAAAATCCACAATATCAGTATCAACCGTATCCTGGGTATACTTATCAAGTACCTCAACAACCCCAGTATGGTCCGGTTAATGATGGTTATCCAAGAGGTTTCACAATTCCCAATGCACACCCAATTCCAGAATATCCTGGATATCCTCCTCCTGGAACTGGTTTGATCACACAAGGTTATCAAGACCCTAGCCGCCGGTTACCATTCATTGCAACTTTAGATTTACCTGATCTATCACGCCTTATGAATGATCCCATTTTTTATCTTCCATATTGGCCGCCGATGCCTAATAAGTTTCCTAGTGATATTCCAAAGTTTGAATGTAAGTCAAGAGAAGATCCATCTAATCATGATATGACTTATCACCTCTGGTGTGCATCCAATTCACTAATCGATTATTCTATTCGATTACATCTTTTTCAGAGAACTCTCATTGGTCTAGCTGCTAAATGGTACATTGAGTTACCACGAGGCTCATTTAATAATTTTAATGGATTAGCTACTATTTTATTAACCCATTTTCAGTTGCATGTTAGATACGACAATGGCACGGAGTTGTTGATCTCATTAAAACAATATATGTCTACGTACATATCTGATCACACTCATGAATGGATACATAGGAGATGTTTAGTGAAAGTCTTTATTCTGGATCAAATTTTGGCTGAATGGTTTATCAAATTGTTATTGCCTAAAATTACTGAAGATGTGGCCAAAGGAGTCGTTGTTACATAAGAGAAATTCATTGCTCAAGCTCAGTACCTTGACCTTGTATAAACACAGTCAGGTACTCTGTATGACAAAATCCCTGATTTCCAAAAACCTGGTCAGTTAAATACAACTCCTTCAGCCTCTCATGCTGATGATGGTGTAATTGGTTCTGTTAGCACTACCAAGAGTAAGAAGAAATCTTCCAAGACAACTTCTCCTATTATAACTTTACCTAATTCACCCAAAGGAGATTCTTCCATTGAAACTTCTGTCGATAATCATGTTGTAGAATCATCTACAGCCAAACCTAAAACTGGTGGTAAGAAGAAAGGTAAGAATAAAAACAAAAAATCATCTTCAAAAGATAAAAACAATAAAACTGAAGCAACTGACGATAAACAAAAACCTCATTATCCTCTTTTGATCCGTGATGAGGATTATTTTAATAAAGAGTGCCCACATAGAGCCGAGGTATCGAAATTCGTTAAGGGTTCGCTTATACCTACTGTCTTGAAGGATCCCTTTCCTACTCAAGATAGTAACATGATTGGATCTTCCTCTAATGCGATAGAAGATGTCTTGATGGTTGTGACGTGATCAGAAGATTATGGTAGTAAAAATCTTGTTGGTGGTAAAGAAGTAGACAATTCTACTTCAACCTCAACTATGTGTCCCTCAGTTTCTGAACCGTTATAGATCGAGAAACCAAATCCTGACTTAGTAACCAAACCGCCTGCTAAAGGTGTGCTTCATAAATCAACTTTCAATCCACATGTGAGAGCTGCTCATAAATATAATATTGTTGAAGACTTGGAAATTTCCCCTTCAGCAATGTCGGCTTTGGAAGTGCTGCAATCATGTCCAGCATCAAGAAAATTACTATTTTCTGCTATAGGAGTCGTAGATCTTCAGGATTCAAACCTAATGATCTTTGATTTGGAAAATTTTACACCCCACCTACCTCATCAAATGGATTTTCAGATTCCGGTAATATTAAAAAACAAACGTTGCTTTCGTACTGTTGTTAATGAAGGGGCTTCTACATGTATCATGTAATTAAAATGTTGGAAATCAATTGGTTCTTCAGAAATTAACCAATCTCTGACTATCCTCAAAGCTTTTGATGGAAGAGGATTCCAGTCGTATGGTATTTTATAGGATCTACCTATAGAGGTCGAAGGAAAAACCATTAATCTATATGTGGAAGTGGTTTATGCCCCTCTGGATTATAACCTTCTCCTGGGTCGCAGTTGGTCTTATGCCATGACTGTTGTTGTATCATCGATCTTTCGTCTCATTATGTTTCCTCATAAAGGAAATATCGTTAAAATAAATCAGATCTCATATTATTAATCTAACCCAGCCTCTACTGATAGCATCCAACATGTCAGAAAAATGACTATCCCTTATAAAGATGTTGGGGTAGGTTTAATTAAAGATTCTACTTTACTGGGAAATTTTTCCCTGCCTGCTCCCAACGTACTGCCTCCTATTGCTAACATCAATATGATTACATCAAGTACTATTTCCTTTGATGATCCTTGGATAGTACCTTCAGACTCAGAACTAGATTCTTTCGATGGAGTGATGCCTTTGAGTCCTTTTGAATTAGCATATCGGGCAATACAATCATTTTTTGATACTCCTTCAACTAAACCTGATCTAGTGAATGTGATCAATGAGGAATCACTTTCCATATCGAGCTCAGCTTCGACATCAGTTCCAAATCCTGTTCAACAAGTATTCAATACTGATGAGCATATTCGTGAATTTTGGTCTATAGATGAATTACCATGGGAAGATCTACATCATCGATCTTTGTTTTTACCTGATCTCGATCATTTTGAAACTGATTTTTCTTCCATTTTTACCGCTGATTATGTCAATGAACCCCAGAATCCTCTCACAAATTCCGATTCTGAACTAAACCCAACAAAAATTTCTATGACAGTTCCTATAGACATATTAGTGAAACCAAGAATTTTTAGAAATATTCACATAAGTGCTTCTTGTACGCCAAATGAAATCCAAGCATATAAAGCCCTATTTCAAGAATTCCGTGACATTTTTGCCTGGTCATATGAAGAAATGCCAGGAATCGATCCATCAATTATTTTTCATGAAATTAAAACATACCCGAATGCTAAACTTGTCTGACAAAGATTACGTAAGATACATCCGAGAAAAGCTGCCACTATTAAAGTAGAAGTTGAAAAATTTCTTCGTGCAGGTTTTATTTATCCAATTCCTTTAACGGATTGGGTATCTAATATTTTTCTTGTTAATAAAAAATAAGGGAAAATACGAGTATGTATCGATTATAGGGATATAAATCGAGCTTGTCCAAAAGACAATTATCCAACCTCCTATATCGATCAAATTATTGACGATTGTGCCAGAAGTGAAATGTTCGCATTTATGGATGGATTTTCAGGCTACAATCAAATCAAAATACTCCCTGCTGATCAACCCAAAACATATTTCATTTGTTCGTGGGGGACTTTCGCTTACTGCAAATTACCTTTTGGACTTAAGAACACTAGCACAACTTTTCAGAGGGCAATGTCTTATGCATTTCATTACATTAAACACATTGTGCATCCCTATCTCGATGATTTACCTGCTCATTCATCGCACAGAGTAGATCATATTACGCATCTACGAGCTATGTTTATGAGATGTAGGAACTATAGGATTTGTATGAATCCTCACAAATGTGTGTTTTGTGTTGAATCTGGATGATTGTTGGGATTTTTTTGTCTCAAAGGAAGGCATTCGTGTCGACCCATTGAAGGTTGAGGCTATCATAAATTTACCTCCTCCTTTTACTCTTCGCCAACTCCAAAGTTTGCAATGGAAAGCGAACTTTTTACGTCGATTCATTCCTAACTATGCAGAGTTAGTTTAGGATGATGATATCTCCATACCAATTCTACGATTGGTATGGTCTTAGTTTAGGAAGATTAATTCCACAACGAACATGTGATTTATTATCTCAGTCGCAATCTGCATCCTACCAAAATCAAATACTCACATGTGGAGAAATTGGCCTTGGTAGCAGTTCAAGCTATCCAATGATTTCGTCACTACATATTGTTACACAAAACAACAGTGATATCAGATTGTAACCCTATAATGTATATTTTGACCAAACAACTGCTAGGGGGAAAATACTCCTAATGGATTGTTATCTTGCAGGAGTTTGATTTGGAATTTGAAAAATCCAAATCAAAGAAATCATTGGTATTTGCTGAACTAATGTGTGACTTCCCAAGTACTGACACAAAAAACGTGATAGAATATTTGATCGCGGATGAATCTTTGTTTATTATCAGTACCATCAATCCTTGGTATGGAGATATCATCATTTATATCCAAACCCAAAACTTTTGGCCCGAAATCTCATGGTCACAACAATGAAAATTCCATTTCCAATCTTAGCAATATCATATTGTTGGTGACACACTCTACTGTCGTGGAGCGGACTCTGTTTTTCAACTTTTTCGCACTCTTGACGAAGCTAAAAAGGTTTTAAATGATTGTCACTTTGGAGCATGTGGCGGTCATATGTCTAGGTATGCCACATCCCAAAAGATATTGCGCGCTGGCTATTTTTTGGCTGTCCTTATTTAAAGATTGTATTTCTGCTATCCAAAAATGCCAAAACTGTCAAATATTTGATCGAAAGATGCGTTCACCACCTGCTCCTCTTCACCCTATAATTGTTGTCAATCCTTTTGTAAAATGCGGCATTGACTTCATTACATGTAACCCTCACTCGGCTGGGGGGCATGGGTATATTATTCTCGCAATAGATTATTTTACCAAATGGGTCGAGGTGATGCCTACATTTGCGGCAAATGGAAAAACTGCAGCTACTTTCGTGTTCAATCATGTGATTTATCATTTCGGTGTACCCCAAGCAATAATTACTGGCTATGGGAGTCATTTTCGAAACATCATGATGACCGAACTGACTGATCAACTTGGCCTATGCCATGACAGTTCTACACCATATTACCCACAGCCTAATGGTTTGGTTGAAGCTATCAATAAAGTTTTAGTCACCATGATCAAACGAATCATCAGAATAAATAAATCGAATTGGCATATCATGCTTTTTTCAGCACTTTGGGCATATCGAACCTCAACAAAAAAATTGATAGGTTTTACCCCTTTTTCAACTGGTCTACGATTTAGAAGCAGTATTACCGATTGAATACGAGATACTGTCACTCCAAGTAGCCATAGAGTTACTACCAGCCACTTCTGAAGAGGAGAAACACTTTTTGTACTTGGCTCAATTAGATGAGAATTGGCGCACCGCTGCATTAGCTACCGAAGCTCATGCGAAACTAATGAAAGCTCAGTATGATAGAAGTGTTACACCTCGTATTTTTTAAGAAGGAGACCTAGTCTTTGTTTATGATCAAGCTAACGATAAGCTAAGGGCTAGGAAATTTGAACCCATGTGGCATGGTCCTTATATTGTTAAGAGACAACTTGGAAAAGGGGCCTATGAACTGATTAACTTTGATGGGGTCTCTTTAGGAAAACCCATAAATGGCCTTTACCTGAAGAGATATTATGCTTGATTCTTGTGTGGAGATATTCCCTGTAAATTAGTTATTTTCATAAACTGATGTGTTGTAGATTAGAAGAGCATGCCTAGTTTAAGTGTGCTTTTACTACTATCCCTGCTTATCTGGATCACTCTTTATTTTGCATATTTCGACGTCTCTTTCAACATACATTCGTTTTGCTAATGGTGCTTGTCATAGTACATGGAACATTTCTTCCACAGCTTGGGTTATTCATTCACCCACTAATGAGTTAGTATCTATGCATGGGGTAAGCCTTAGTCAAACAACGAACAATATTGTAGAGTATACCACAGTTATTGAGTTATTATCTGAATCCATTTCATTTGGAGTTTGAAGTTTGATCATTAAGTTAGATTCTGAACTCATTGTATTACAATTGAATAGAGTATACGCAATTAAAAACCCAGTGTTGTTAAGATTATTTTTTAAAGTTCGTCTCTTGGAACGAGAATTTGATTATATTGAGTATAAACATATTCCGAGAATTTTAAACACATTTGCTGATGCAGTAGATACTAGTGTGATAAACAGACATTTGCGATAATTAAAACAGTAGATCAAAAAAACATTTGATAACATTTTAGACAGATAACTGGAAATAGTAGTAATATCATAGCATAAGAGTAGTGTTTTCAAAAAATATTACATCGTCCTCGATCATAGGTTCAAAATGCCTTATGATAAAAAAAAGTGATACAAAAAAAAAGATATAAGTCTACAATATCAATCATCCACTATCCGTGGTGATGATCACGATAAAACACTGCAGCCTGTGCCACCTTGGTCAGAAATCTCCTGAACTTTCCCGAAACCCTGATAACATATCTCCGTAAGAGGAGCAGAATGTCATATATGGTAGTCTCTGGAATATATAAATTCAAACGCTCGAGATGGTTTTCCAAGTCAGCAAGGGTCTCTACTGTTTGATCCTATGGTGGTTTTGCTGCAGCTAGATCTCTTGGTTTCCCGTCAAAATGACGGAGAGTGGCTGGTTGACGTGGACCCACATTTGCATTTGAATTTTCTGTCATCAGTTTTCGACGATTCAAAAAAATAAATAAATTAGAATTTAGAACATGTCAAAATGATTCTTACCTGAGTCATCTCACTGTGTTCCTAGAGGAAGAGACATCTCACGATTGCCATGGAAATCTATCCTAGCATAAGGGAAATCTTCTATCGTGAAGATTTGGTTCTCCAACTAATGGAAATAAGCCCCAGTAAAACGAAAAATCTCGCCACCTTCACTATGACGGGCCATTAGTGCAACCCATGGACCATCTGAGGCTCTTTGACCTCTACCAGGATCAACTGAAATGAATTGTGGGGTAAGTGAAGGAATTATCTCTAGAGAAAATGTGACCACAATTGCTCCATACCAGAATTTTTTCAACTTCGTATTTTTTTCTCTAGTCAGTTGGCCTTTGACATTGGCCAACACTGCCTCACATGACCAATTGAAAATGGTGCCTCTAAAGCAGTCAACAATAGTTTGCATTTGGGATCTTGTAGCGACATGTGGAGCTGCGCTCCCACACAACCGAGTTACAGTAAATGCAACCACTTTAAGTTCAGGACGAATAATTCTTTTTATGTTGATGCGTTTATCTTTGGGGTTCGCTTCTTCATTGAAAAATTCTTGCTGAAGGCTAGTGACAGTTTGGCCACCTACCCTAGCCCCAAACAAAGAGATTGGCTTGCCTCTCTTTTATAAGCCAATGAGAAAATATATGTCTTCCAACTCAATTTAGAGCCGGTGACCTCCAATTATAAAGCATTTTTCCTGGACATCCCATTTGTTTACCAACCAAGTAAGTAAGTCTACTTGAGCCCTCATACCCTGAATGGCCCAAAATTTGTACAAAACACATTCCCTCAATACGTATAATGTGGGTGGATGTACCATAACAACATCATCAACCTCTTCATGTTCACGTTCTCTCCACTCAAGCATTGTAGATATCCTGTAATGGACAAATTTAAATATTAGAAATAATTTGAGTGAGGAAATTTGATTTATTTTGGACGAATTATTGATTTTATTTTTCCTTGTGGCGCCTACACACTTTTTGCATAAAAACAGTGCATAGATCTGCATGCATCTTATGCATAAAGTGCGGGACCACGAAAATTTTTCCTTTGCCAAATTGTCAGGGTCCGCAGGTGTCATGTGTTTTACCTGCGGACCCCCGTGACAAAATTTTTGAACATATTTTGCTCAAAAATCAATTTAAGCCCTGAATTAAGAAAGTAAATAGACAAAAATGAAGGCAAGGTGATGTCGATTACCTGGAACTGACGGTTTGCAATTTCGACGAGTGAATCTTCTATAATCTCCTCCAGAACGTTTTTTACCAAAAGCTCTCAAAGTTTCACTCTAAAGTCAAATGGTAAAAATGATTTAGAAAACCTCCTTTTTGTATAATTTTTTGAATAAATGAAAAATAATTTTGTTTATTTTCCACTTTGAAAAGTTTTTTTCTGAATTATTTCTATTAATCATAAACAGGTATGTTTATTTTTTGAGTTTTTGTGCAGAATACAAGATATTTTGGGCGAAATGGTCATTTTAACAAAGGAGTACATTGTTATCTTTTTTCTAACTCGTTAAAACTTACAGAAAAAGTGAAATTATGAGTACATTTTTTATCACTTTTTTGAACTCGTTAAAATTTACAGAAAAAGCGAAACCTTGGAGTTCTCTTTTAAGCCCTTTTCAGACTCTCTAAAGATGAAAAGATCGCCAAGTACTTGACTATTCGAACTCATTGAAGGAAATGAACAGTCGTCCTTTCAGTATAATTTTACCCCTTTTCCGGACTGAAATGGAATATTTACGAAAAAGGTATATGTAGAATAATCATGGTCAATAGAGTTCTATCCTGTATTATTTTATCCTTTTTCGAGCTTGAGAGACTAAAATTTACGAAAAAGTACATCCACGTAGTTTTCTTAAGTTTTTCTTCTGACTCCCTAAAAATTAAAAACACCAAGTTTCTCCTATATTGGACTCGTTAAAATTTAACAGTAAAGGGCCTGTTGATTACAAACAGGAACGAACCACTCCTTCTTACAGTTTGATTTTAAACTAAGTTGGACTCATCTGAAGGATGAGCTTATATAACAAGCAAATGTTATCCTCCTCAAGCTTGTCAGAAATAAAGAGGTACTTACCAGAAATGGTGGGGGAAAAGAGAGAAAATGAATCCATTTGTCACACTTTATTTAAAAATCAGTTTACCACTCTTGAACATGACACTTTTTGTTACACTTCTACCTAGGCTGGGAAAATCCTTTTCCTATCAGTTAATCAAACCATATTGAAAGTCTTCAGTCGGTTTCTGGGTATTAGCTTTAGGTCAATTGTTACCAAACCATCTGTAGTGTCATTATGTGTTGAAGAGGATAGTTCAAATAAACCATTCATTCACAAACATATGCCTCCATTCACGTTGACAATCCTTGAGTCAGTCCTTGCAAAACATTTCTACAAAACTTGATCTAATGGTTCCTTGTCGTGGGATTTCCTATGATGGATCACTTTCTATCGATGACATCTCATCATCTAGGAATTTGATCTAGAACCCTTCAGTACCTTAGAATCTACATGCCTTAATGGCAGGTTTCTCACCTTCGACGACAAGTTGCATCGTTGACCTTCGATCGAACGATTCTGTGAAATGTTCGATTTCAGGACATTTATTCAAATTTCATGGATTGTAATGAGTAATTTTAGATCCATTATCATTATTGGTGGTTTCTTTCACACATGTTAACAGTTCACATCATTGACTGGTAATCAAGTGGTTTCTACCATGTTTTATTTCGACACAATCAATCGCATGGATAGAATCTTACTAGTTTGGGTAGCGGAAATCAAGACCCTAGATCTAGTTTCCACCATCCAGGCTGCGAGGAGGTTTATTATTCATTATGCAGTGGACTATTCATAACATATGGCTACGTCCATATTGTGTCTACATTATTGATGTGATAGTAAGATCATTTCTACAATCATAACAAGTTTTAGTTAGTATTTGATCTGAGTATGGGAATGCCTTCCTTTAGCGATGATATATATATGTGTGTGTGTGTATGTATGTATGTTTTGCATTGAATTTTTTTACAGGATTTTAACTAGGGTGTCCACAAGCTAATCCTTGAAATGATAAAGCACATCACTCTTCGAATGGTCTCAGACTTCGCACTTTAGGGGGCAATATGTTACACTAAAAATTTTCACCATGACGTTTTACTGTCTATATGGGTTCATCATTACTCATACAATACTCCCTTAGAAGTATACAAACATCAAGTTCCTAAAACCAAGCCTTGAAATTGAGAGAAAAGCTTATAAAAGTCATAAAAATACTTGTACCGCACTTTCTCTTAGTATTACCTGCGGTGCCGCATCTGTTTGTTCTAGAACATGCGCAACCGGCCGAAATTTTTCTTCATTAAAGGTGAGAACTCCTGTAAAAGGTAAAGTGAAGGCGAAAGTAAAATTTGGAAGCCTAGTTGGTTGAATCTGGAAGCTTTTGGAAGCAATTATTTGGTGTAAAGTTCGATCCTTTCATGTACATTCATCCCTCCATTAAATGAGCCTACCCCTTGGTATGTGGAAGTTAATCCCTTGAAAGAGGATTCTATCCCCTCTTATTTGGAGCCGCAACCTCTTCTCTTTTTCTATAAATTGAGGCCATAGTTCATCATCAAGGGGAGTTAGGCTTTGAGACTTTTTGAGGAGAAATGCTAGAGAAACTCAAACTCTCTTAACTAACTGTCATAAGGGAATGATTACACACTCATGTGTATGTTAGTCGAGAGAGCACAAAGTCTTGTCAAAGTAGAGGAAACGCTTGTTCCAAACCCCGGAAGGACCTGTACGACATCAAGGAAAACACGGTTGTAAGGTTCCTTTTTTCATTAAAGATAATACAAATGGATCCTATTTTCTGAATGATTTGTTTATTTAAATAGCTTATTTCTAGAATTCCTTGATCATCAAGATAGATTTATAGTTTATGAATTAGTATATATTATGCAGGTGCTTCTGATTCTTTCATGTTTTTGATTACAGATCCTGAAAAGAGACGTATTCAAAATGACAGGAAAGAATACTACGATCAACGTTGGACTACAGGTAAGTCCTAAATCCTTCATTATAGATAATTCTAAATCAAATATAATCTAGAGAAGGTAGTTTACATTTGTCTGTTTGTTTCTAGCTATCTGTAGGATGCTAGAGAGATCTATCTTGTCCGCAAGAACGATTTATCCGCCTAACACCTAAACCTCGTGCACACACCACCATCGAGCAGTAGGGTTAAGGTTTGAGTGAGAAAAGATGACCATCCTAACCCGACTTAGGCATAACCAAAACGTCAAACCTCAGGCGTGGCGTGCCCGATTGCCGAGAGTATAGATTTCTGAAGGGTTCTAACAACCCAGGTCGACTATCATGTTGAATCCCGTCATGGAAACATTGTCTGTAGCCAGTTTCAGGGCGCCTGTAGACCATGGTTGCCACCATGATTAGGGTTTCGACCCCACTTCTGCCTCCTCATATTTTTTCACTAGCTCAGAGTTTAGAGATATATCCATCAAATTAAATGTTGAATGAGAGTACTAGTATATTTTATTTATTCTTTATTATTTGTACTTTTGTATTAAAAACTAAGTTAATTGAGACTTACCTAATGAATAATATAATAATATATCAATATGAAAGAAATATATTAAGTATAAAGTTATTTAATGACAAATTATCATAGTAATGTGTCCAATATATACCAGCATAGATCCATCTTAAATACAAATTTAACATGAGCCTAGAAGGATCAAATTATATAAGATGAAGCAAAAATTTTAATCATAAAAACCTGATTTTTTTTTAATATATAGTTATATCTGAAGTTGATATCGACATAAATTAGTTAATAGATATCTTCAAATAGTTTATTTGAGTCTCTCATCTGAAATATTTTTGAAAACTAAAAGATTTAAACATATGGTTCACACATTTTTCTTTTACTTCTAATTACTTCACAACATATTCATTTTTTCTTTAATTATAGTCGATATTATTTTTCTATTTATAACATATTTTTAATTTTCAATTTAAAAAGGCACGGAACATACAAGGTTACACATCCCCTCATACTAGGGTAGAGAATGGGCCTGGCCTGTCTGCTCAGTTACTAATCATTTTAATTATCGAAATCAATCATGAATTAGAATAGTAACAAAGTAATACAATTTGATTATTTTCAAATACAAGAGGAAGGAGAGAAAATTGACTAAACTATTTCTTACAAATGTTTATTTTTTATTCCTAGAGTGTTTAAGGATATTATATTGAAAATAACATATTGAAATTCATCTAAAACTTAGATTCATTACATTATTTCTATTAACATGAATATTTATATTTATGTATTAAATTTGACTCGTGAATAATATATTTAAAAAAAATAATTTCTTACCTAGTATAAAGTTATTTAACAATATATTATTATTGTGTTTCTTACTATTATTGACCATTTCAAAATGACACTAAGTACTTTTCCTATGTTGAGAACAAATTTGTTATACTAGTACAATGTTGGCACCACTTCAAAATCTATCTCTCCCTGAAATATTTTTGAAAACTAAAACATTTAAACATCTGATTCACACACTTTTTTTTACTTCTAATTACCTTACAACATATTTATTTTTTCTTTAATTATATCCGATATTATTTTTCTATATATAACATATTTTTTATTTTTTATTTTTTATTTAAAAGGGCACGGAATAGACAAACTTACACATCCCCTCATACTAGGCTAAAGAATGAGCCTGGCCTCTAGGCTGAGTTACTAATCATTTTAATCGTCAAAATCAATCATGAATTAGAATAGTAAAAAAGTAATAAAATTTGATTATTTTCAAATACAAGAGCAAAGAGAGAAAATTGACTAAACTATTTATTACAAATGTTCAGTTTTTATTCCGAGAGTGTTTAAGGATATTATATTGAAAAGAACATATTGGTATTCATCTAAAACTTAGATTCATTACATTATTTCTATTATCATGAATATTTATATTTATGTATTAAATTTGACTCATGAATAATAGATTTTGTAAAAAAAATCTTACCTAGTATAAAGTTATTTTACAATATATTATTATTGTGTTTCTTACTATTATTGACCATTTTAAATTGACAATAACTACTTTTCCTATGTTGAGTACAAATTTATTGTACTAGTACAATGTTGGCACCACTTCAAAATCTATAAGAGGAAATATTTTATAAGTCTACTTGTGTTTTTCAATGATCAAAATCAATTTTTTATAAATTAGAGTGCAACAAAACAACAAATTTGATTTATATCAATTATAATAAGGAATATTAAGGAAAAATCAATTCAAACATTATTACAAGTGTCTAACATTTTTTCATTAAGTGTTTAAATGGTTTATATTAAATAGAATACTAATTAGCTACTCCACTATTGTTTTAATAGACATAGTTTAGAAGATGTTGTTTTTAAGTGCATTATTGAATTTTCTTCTACATATTTGATATGGTGAGAAGTCATGTTGGTCAAGCAAAGCTTTGAAAACTTAAATATTTTATGGCAGTGTCATGTCATTTGTATCACCACATGATTAAATTCAAATACCAAATAATATAAAACTTCTCCAAAAATAATATGAAGAGAATATTTGATATACATCAATCATTGAAAAAGTGTGTCTGAATGTATATTAATACATCCTTTAAAAGAAAACTACATTCATGAATCATATTAACCTAATCTTAAGATATTCGCTCAAGTAGGTCAATAACAACTTCTACACCATATTTATTTATCTTGGTCTTCTTGCAATGTTCTTTCTTTGGAATCCATGCCCACACTATGGTATTAATTGGAATATAGCCAAGTTCTGTGTCATCGAGATTTGGTATCCAATATTGCTCTAAAAACTTTCCATTGTATTTCCCTGAAATAGGCTTCCGCTAATCAACCTTTACATGAAGATTCTCACTTTCATTGTCCCTAAATATATCTGAGATGGATTTTTCCATCCAAATCATCTCTCCTGCACCCCCATTTCCTAATCTAACTAGCAACATCTTTCCTTTCTCAACATCAATCATTAGATTTAATGTTGGCTTTGGCTTGTTGCATTTGGGTCCAACATATACTTGTTCATCTATTGCATTATAAAAATCTCCATCCATAATTCCTGAGATTACATGGGGTGCATTATGATCAACATCAACAATGTGCCTTCTCTTGGGTCATAAATCCTCAGAAGATGAATCACTTCCACCTATTATTATATGATCATTATAGATTCCATCTAATGTATCAAAACTCTTTCCTAATACACTACTTTATTTTTCCATTCCTCTGTAACAATTGGTGAATCCTCATTATCGATAGTGTCTTTCCACATTTTTATGTATGATGTTATCCCTTCGTTTAGTTGTTTTAAATATGCATCATATTTTTGGAAGCTAAGAAATATGGGTTCCTTATGGGAATTATAGGTTGACCTTCATCATCTATATTTCATAAGTCAACTAATTCTGACCACTCAATATCTCTAATGGATTCTTTATACCTTAGTACTGGAATATCATTGAGTACAAGAAATTGGAAGTATTGAACATTAAGATGTCTAAATAGTGAATTTTTTCCGTCCTTGATGTATCCATTAAGGAAAATTTTGAAGTCATAGACCTTGGTAATAACTTTAGGTGGAAACACACGATTTTATTCAATTATACGATATGTATCCATCATTTCAGGTAAACAATATATATATTTACGTTATAGGTTGGAAAACATTCTTCCGTAGGTTCCATCTATGTATTTATGGGTGTTCCCCACAGGCAAGAATACAACCTCAATAGTGATGAGGACACCAGGTGCAGTTAAAAGTGATAGAAACATGAAAATATAGTGATTATTATTATCACTTATTGCATTGCCCGATTGTAACAGCAAATGTGAAGGAAGAGGTTTAAAATCAAAATTTGACTCTTTTATCTTCTACGAGATATAAAATCATCCTTGTACACTTGAAATTTTGAGTAAATAGAGGTGTCAAGTAATGCATTTGTAAGTGGGTTTCTTGAACTTCCACTCTCATAAATTAGATCACCATACATATCAATTTGTGGGTCTTCAAGGTCCCTTAAGCACTTTGCAAGGGATGTAAGAGTAAATTGCGATCCCATATGTACAAATGGTAGGGAGAAATGACCAAAACCTCTTGTCTTATGCCCATGTGTTAGCATACCTGTTAATGAAAAATCTAAATTTGTTCCTAAAGTATATTTTGATTTGACACGTAGCCTTGGGATTGAAGTCTTTGTTTTATCAATTTTATCATGGATAATTCTCAAATACTCCTTTGGAAACTGCTCTTACATAATTATATGGGAAAAATAGCAATATCTTCCACACATAACAATCTTGTTATGTTTTTTTTAGCCTAACTTGTGCCTTTTCTTCCAACATTCACTGCATTTACTGAAGTTGGTGTTCTTTGAAAATGCCACATCTCGAAACTTAGTATTCTAGATCTTGCTCATTGTTGACTGTGCTATTGATGGGTAATTGAGCTTTTGAAGAGCCTCATTAATCTCTTTTAACAAATAATTTTGTGTGTAAGTTGAAGGAAGCAATATTAAAGGAGCGGATGTTCCACATTCTTCAACTCAACATGTTTGGTTTGGTGAAAATTTTGAATTATCCATTACAATTTTATGCAATATTTCTATGGCTGCCACGATGTGTGTTCATGATTTGCATGTCTTGGTGTTACCATGAATAGCTTTGATCTGTCCATGTTGGAAATAATTTTGGTAGTTATAGAATGTTCTTTGAGGAATATTATGTATATTATACCATGCTTCTTACAAATAATATTCCCATTAAATATCATTCCCTTTACATTTCTAGCAATAAGTGGTAGACCATGGCCATCACTCCTTGACATGATTATGTTTGACATGAGTGAATTCAAGACAAATTCCCTAATACCATTTTTATTTATTTGTATCGTACCTCTTCTAACTCCTGCAATGGCCTTCCTATCCACATGTTGAAGACAATATTTTCTGCAATATACATCTGTTTCCAAAAGTCGAATTTCTTTCTCTTCATCTATTTTTGTTTGACATTTTGCAATTTTTGTTGTAGCCATAACTCATTTAACCCTTTTATATGGCCTTGTTACATGCATATCAATTTTTTTTTATATTTTTCATTACAAAGATACCCATCACATTTTTTTAAGGGATTTGTGTCCTCTATAACATCCCATATCACCGTTTCCTTGGGTGTCTCCTTGAACTTTTCTTGAACCCTTAATATCACACCTTTGCTTTCCACCAACTTATTTATTTGACAATTAACCAAAAAATGTATAGAATTATCATGAATTCTGCATATTTCACAATTTCCATCTATAACTTCCAAAAAAACACCAAATTCCATTTCACCTAGTGTTTCACCTTCAACAATGTCATCCTCGCAGACATTAATTAACATTCCTTTGGCAATGCACATGCTTGTTCCCATGAATTCATGTGTAAGAGAAACCTTTGTACATATGAATATAACGCTATATTAGGGAATATTTACGGCATGATCATGATAGTGAGGTTGCAAATCTAATTCTGGCCAAATCTCATAAGATTCCAATGCACCCCCTAGTGTATCCTCAAATCCTGTTGGATGTGGTGGAGAAGCATTATGTTTTAACACCTCCTCAATTTTAACCACTATGAATCCTTTCTTTACCATCTTTCCATGCACTTTATTCCCAAGCTTCGCATTGAATATGTAACCCTCACCCACTTTCACTCCAGGTTGTAGAAGATCTGCCTTGTCTCCAATAGAAAATGTAGAAGAAACATTTGCACCTATAAACGAATGTAAATAAGGTTAGTATTTACTAAAAAAAAGTATTATACTCTCAATAATATTTGAACACATGCTTCAATTTTTTTATTTATCTATGTTGTGCCTGAAATCCATGATCTTCCATGGATGTATGTCCCCTTCATCAACATCCTCCTCAATCAAATGTGGTTGAGTGATAGCAATTATCAAAATTGCAACATAACATGCATTAACCCTTTCTATAGCATAATAAGTTCTAGACTCTATATATTCAACCCTTCCTAGCCCAACAACTTGATCATTAATAAGGAGATCAACATCATCCCCTTTTGCTAGTTTTGTAACAACAATTAAATCATAAATTGTAATTAAAAAATTGAACCATGTAAAGTGTGATTTTATATTTTCACAAAAACACATTAATTTCAAAAATATCATATAGATGCAATAGTTTGAATAATATGGTAGTCATATTGTATGTAAATAAACATTGTTCCCCACCATCTAGTGCCTACTACCAAAAAGTACTTTACATGCAAATTACTCAAAAATCATATATGAAGACCATGCAATTAGAGATGTAGATAGTATCATAAAATGACAAATATAAGCTCATATCAAACCACCAAGTTCCTATTTAACTTTAAAAATGACACTTGTAGTATTAATGCATGTGTATGAATAATGATCATAAGAAATTTGTAGAAGTTGAAGAACCAAAACATGGTCCATTGGAAAATTTAAGAAATTCCAAGATTGATGCTACATAAGATGTCTCAAATTTAACCACTATGCATCCTTTCTTTACCATGTTTCCATGCACTTTATGGCAAAGCTTCGTATTGAATATGGAGCCTTCACCCACCTTCACTCCATGTTGTAGAAGATCTACCTTGTCTCCAATAGAAAATTTAGAAGAAACATTTGCACCTATAAACGAATGTAAATAAGGTAAGTATTTACTCAAAAAAAAAGTATTATACTATCAATAATATTTGAACACATGCTTGAATATTTCGATTTACCTATGTTGTGCCTCAAATCCATGATCTTCCATGGATGTATGTCCCCTTCATGAACATCCTCCTCAATCAAATGTGGTTGAGTGACATCAATTATCAAAATTTCAACATAACATGCATTAACCTTTTCTCTGGTGTAATAAGTTCTAGACTCTGTAGATTCAACCCTTCCTAGTGCAACGACTTGATCATTAATAAGGTGATCATCATAGTCCCTTTTTTCCAAAATTATATTTTCCATTCTAGCTTCTACCAATTCTATAACAACAAATAAATAATAAATTGTAATTAAAAGTTTGAACCATGTAAATTGTGATTTTATATTTTCACAAAAACAGACAACTTTCAAAAAAGTAACATAGATGCAATAATTTAAATAGTATGGTAGTCATATTTTATGCAATGAAACATTGTTCCCCACCATCTAGTGCATACTACCAAAAATTACTTTACATGCAAATTACACAAAATATATGAATACCATGCAATTAGAGATGTAGACAGTATCATAGAATGACAAACATCAACTCATATCAAACCACCAAATTCCTATTTAACTTCAGAAATGACACTTGTAGTCTTAATGCATGTGTATGAATAATCATCATAAGAAATTTGTAGAATATGAGGAACCAAAACATGGTCCATTGGAAAATATAATAAATTCCAAGATTGATGCTACATAATATGTCTAAAATCCCCATGAAAAGGATAAATTATATTTTCACTTAGTGAGGATGATTGATTTTTTAACTTGATAATCAAAAGCCAAACTACAGGTTTTCTTCCAATTAAAAGTTTTGAATGACAAATATCAGCTCATGTCAAACCACCAAATTCCTATTTAACTTCATAAATGACACTTGTAGTCTTAATTCATGCATATGAATAATTATCATAAGAAATTTGTAGAAGTTGAAGAACCAAAACATGGCCCTTTGAAAAATCTAAGAAATTCCAATATTGATGCTACATAAGATGTCTAAAAGCCCCATGAAAAGGAGAAATTATATTTTCACTTAGTGAGGATGTTTGATGTTTGAACTTGAAAATTAAAAGCTAAACTAGAGGTTTTCTTCCAAATAAAAGTTTTGGTACTGTAAATACTAGATAATTCTCATTTTTATTCTAAAATAAAAGAAATTGCATTTTACAAATCTTTATTTCGAAAGTAGAACTCCCTACCTATACACATCTAAGGAAATACTATTTTGGATGGATACAAAGGGATGTTAACTTTAGGTCCTCGAAAAGTCTATATTTGAGTTTTCCTACATTTTTTTGTTGGCGAGGAAGAGTCTTATCTTATGCATCCAAACATTAGTGAATTTTTTTTTGGAATTTCATAAATATACAACAAAATAGAGAGAAAAACAATACATGCTAAAAAAATTTGGTTGATACTTTAAAGTTGTTGTTGGGTCAACTTATTGTTGTAAACTAACACAAGTATTTATTATCAATCCGGGTTAGTGGAACTTAGAAGCATCCCCAAAGTATATGGGTTTAAGTTGTGATCAATTTATAATATGGTTTATTAATGTTTAGGGAAATGCATATTACAAATATAAATCTAACTTAAACAATTTATAAATTCAGATGTGTAATCAAAAGTAGAAGAATCTCCTAACTTAAGAGATTTGTTTGTCCTTCTCTAACAAGATTACTTTATGAATTAGAAATAAAAAACTACTTAATTGAACAATAGATTAAGGTACATGAAGCAATAATTGAAGAGTCTTCACTGAAGAGGTCCTGATTGCCCTTCATCATATATTCATTTATCAGTAATGCTATTGTTAAAAATAGGAATTTAGGAAAGCATGTAAAAGCATGTAAATATGAATTCTAATTGAAGATCTTGATTATATAGAAATAATGTTTAACTTAAATTTTTTTTTGTCCTTTCATATGAAAGTTAAGAATGATCATTAGATTCATCAATACTCATAAATAATCAACATAAAAAATTTAAACATAAGCAAGCTAATTTAGAAATTGCAGCTACAAATAAACTAAGAAGTGCACTTAGCTCGGTGTGGGGGCCCTCCACCCTTGCCTCACACAATGAAGGTGAATTTAGCTACTTAAAAATTCAATCAATCAACCAACATATAACGAAAACAAATATGATAGAACAGATATTCAATTATGTCTCCAAGTCTCAGAAAGAATAATGTTAATTCATACAAGTTCTACATATCAATGCCTTCAAATTATGTGGCTTAAATAGATAAAGTATCTAAAAAACTCATCTAAAATAACTCCTATAGTCATGAATATCCTTATATTATCAAATCAAGTCGAATTCATCCATCTGATCCATAAAAATCTAAAAAATCCCACAAAATAAGAGTTTTGATCTAGTTTCTAGGGACCTTCCGTAAAGACAGGTCCTGTTTGACTGCCTTTGACTGGCCCTATTAAAGCCCAGTTTGAATATACCAACACGTCTACACTTATTATTAGTTCCCAAGCCTTCTATAAATACATCCAAGTTGAGCCCAAGTGTCCTGCACATATGCAAACCATAAGGCCTTTACAAATATTTATGATGATGTCCAAAAATGTACTTAAATTTCAATTTTTACAAAAAACATCTAATAATTGAAAAACATAATTTAAATACTTGTATATGCATATTTTTTTCAAGATAGGGTGGATATTATGGTTAATAGATGGATATTATGGCTAAATAAGATGTATTTCATAAACAAAAAGAGATAAAAAATGAGTGCCAACATCTCCCCCAAACTGATGATCAACCATGTCCTCATGCTTGCTTTTTCCTCTTTGACCTTTTGAGATTTGACGCTGATCCCATTCCTGATCCTGAAACTTCTTGTTGTGCTACATATAGAAGAGAATCCATATATTTGCATTGTTCTTCCTTGTAGAGGGAGGTATTAACCTTCTGTTCTCATATTTGGCCTTCCATGAATTTTTCTCCTGAAGCCACCTGCATGCTTGTGTATAGAGAAGATTATTTTTGATTTTCAACTTTCCCATTTCTCCACTTATCTTCTCTTTTTATTTAACCAATTTCTCATTAGTTGTCTTATAGATTTCATTTTGTTATTTTAGGTGCCTCTCCATAATTATTCTTACCTCCACGCTATCATTTAATTCTCTGAATCTGCTAAGGTTTTGATCTTCCTCCTTCGTATTTTTAGAAACTGAAGTAGCTTCCACCTCATTATTTTCAAAATAGGAATCTCTGTCTACAGGATTTTCATACACTTCTTATTGCAACATCTCAGGGATTTCATTTTCTTGTTTAGTTAAGGGAGATGTCTCTATGACTTGCACTTCTGGTTCTATTGAATTCCTCTTTTTCCATCTTCTATAAATGGTTAAAAATGATGTTTCCCTCTCTACCATATATGTCTTATAATGTTTCTTTGACTTGGTTTTAGGATAAAGAGGTGAATGCACAATATTTCTTGTTTCCTGTATTGTTTTAAGTTTGTTTTCAGTGACTTGTTCTACAAACTTATTTTCAATCAGAAAATTTTCCCAAACCATTCCCTTAACTTTCAGCTGGTAATCCACAGGGATTTTTATGAGTCCATGGTGAAGAATTTGGGCTTCTTTGGGCTTGGTCTCAGATTTTACACTCTCAACCATTTTCAACAATTTTTTTATAAAATAAGTAGGGGAAATTGATCCTGACATCCCCTTTAATATGTTGTAGTAACCTAAAATGATATAGGTATACTACACTATGTGTGTTATCACAAGTGAAAAGCTTTTGATTATCAAAACTAGCTCTACCCAAGGTTCATTGAACCACTCCCTTGGAATCCCATTTGACCTATCAAAAGAATCCTTTCTTTTTTTATCCAAGAAGAATGTCCAACTCTTGTCTTTGAAATACAATCCCTTATGGTATAGTTCACCTGATAATGACAACTCTAAAGCTTTGGAAATATATTTTGGAGTCAAAGGAATATGTAAACTACCCAGCATGGTTTCATTCTATTTCAAATTGTTTATAAATTCTCTTGTGACATCCTCATTGTACCCTTTGAGTTTTTTAAGAAAGCATATTAAGCTTGACTGATAAAGTTTCTCAACTATTTCCCTACTCCAATGTTCAATTTGAAAATCTTTGGGTTCTTTTCTTGAAGTCATATTGTCTGAAAAACATTTGATGTAACCATCTAATGCCATTAACTTCATCTTTTTATAAAAAAATTCAAGTACTATATGTTATCACAGTAGTAAGGCTTACCTCTTGTTTACTGCCCTTGCCAATCAATCCTCTGTTTTCCCTTTGAAAAATGTGAGCTTACTACTTCAAATAAACACAAGGTTTAATAGATAGGTTTAAGAAAACATTAAAAAAAAAATCATGTTTCTATTATCCTACTCTCCATTTAATTATGTGTTTTTTCAAAAATAATCCTCTGCCTCTGTTTTGTAAAAAAAAATTGATTGTGTAAAAAAAAGAATTTTTTTTATACAACAGTATCTTGTCACCCTTCGATTTCATTATGTATAGAATATCTTGTAACAACATAGCATTATTGATCTAATATAAACTCACTGTTTATGCAAGTATTCCATTTCATCAAAAATCTCATAATGAGCTCATTGTTTTCCTTCAAACATTCACCAGAATCTGTCCTTTTCTATGTAAAAATACAAAAACATGTTTGACTGTGTCTTCTAAACAAATCTTCCTTCACAAATCTTGATTCAAATTCTTCTACTAAGTGTGAAAATAAATTAATCTATTAAACAACTCAATTAAAATGAATTCACTTATGCAATTCAAACCAGAATTCTCCATTCTCCGTTTTCATTTATTTGGAAATTTATGAGGACGTGTTCAAGCTTACCTGTCTTAGCAATGATCCTCGTGATCTTCTACTGTGATTCTTGTGATATTACTTCTAGTTTAAATGAGGTCTCTGTGTTTCAATCAGTGCCAATCTCATCAAAATCCTCACTCAATATTTTACCATTTACTCACTTAATCAAAAAAAGGTTTAGTTGTTGACTGATGGCAGAGTATTTATGAATGGTGTCAAAGCATTTATGAGTGGTGTTAAAAACAAAATATAACAGAATGAAAAGCTTTAAAGATCGAAATAGAGAACTCATTTTATAAATCTCAGTGTGTTTTAACAACCCCGAGATTTATTCATGCAACCCATCGTTGTTTTGAACAACCTAATCTAAGTTTGATTCTTACCTTATCTTCATGAGATTTTGCCTCATGATAGCATGGTTGCTTGATAAATTTTCTGGATTTATTGGCTTGAAACTTCGGTCAATTCACTTATCACTTTGTTTCTCTTCACTGCTATATTTCCTGCCTTCTTCACTGTGTTATATCTCTTTTGTTCTCCTCACAGTTTTTTTCATCGTCTTCTCTCAGCTTCTACGCTTATTTATTTCTCACAAAGTTGCAAAAATGGATGCGTGCTTTGATTGCATGCCCTCCTTCTCTCACTGAGCCTTCGAAAAGTGATGATGGTGAAAAACGAAATGTATATCAGTTGTTTCAGGTCTTAGTAATGGCAAAAATGTTCTCATCAATTTTACACAGTGTTGTGATATGGCATTTGAAATTATTTTGACCGTTCACCAACCACTGCTTGATCGGTTCATGCGTGGCTTTCCCTTGACTGTCATGCTGACTCTAGTGTATATTCCGTCCTTTGCTTCACTTATTACGCAACCCCTTTCACATTTTTCTTTCATGTTTTGCATTGATGACCATGTCTGATTCCATGCTCTGTTGAAACACATCATCTCCAATTGCATATATGTGCCATCATATTGCTTGTATTCACATCATCATATGCTATCATTTCTTCGTTCCTCCATTGTTGCATGTATTATAGGCTCATCATAGTTTCATCCATAACATACATCATTATCATGCATTTGTTTGTCATAGCATCATAGTTTAGGTTTGTTTGCATTCATTGTTTGTATTATGATTGTGCACTTGCTCCATTACCTTAGCTTATCACCATTTATGATTGCGCTCATTGAATTTTGTTTTTTTGTTTGAATTAGTTGCGCTATCATATGATATTTAAATTTAGGTTTACTCTTTTATTTAATTTTTAAAATTGACCGATGAAATGGTCATTTTTTAAAAATTAAATATTTATAATGATACTAACCTCTCGTTTGTTTATTTTAGGTCCTCCAAGGGTTTAATGTTAGCCTTTTGTTTATGATTCTTTTGTTTAGAAAAATAGGGTAGGGTATGGTATGGATAAATTATGGAATGTTTTATTGAGTAATTAGGATAGTGGTATGGATGTGAATATTGATAGAATCCGGCTAAAAATGATAGATGATGAAATGTAAGTGATGACAATGTAGGTGATAAAAATGCATAACTAGTACTAAATTATCTTTACAATTCTAGAATATTTTCACAAAATAAATAAATTTTAAGAGTAATTTTTACTTACTCTACTTGTATTCCCTCAAACCATTTGATGTTCATGATGGTCAACATTGTGTTTACTGTTACGAAGGCTCTTGTAGACTATGTAGAGACTTTATTTCTTCTTTGCATATGATTTGATTTGGAATGATGTTGTTCAGGTCCCTTCTGTAGGTTAAACTTTGACATTTCAAGTCCTTCTAATATGATCTTCATTTGATGTAGCTCAGGTCCCTTCTGACATTTTTTATTTTCAGGTCCCTTATAGCGTAATTTAAAATAATATTTGAAAATTTCTTCTGTCGTAATGATAAAGGTCACTTTCTGAATACTTTTCTCAATAACAATTCAGGTCCCTTCTATATATGTTGAATTATGTACCAAGCTCCTTTGTAATTGTAGTTCATATTCCATCTTCAATTCAGCTGCTGAACTATTTTCATAGTTTTTTTATTACACACCTTCCCCCAAGCTGATGATTTGACTTGTCCTCAAGTCTGTAATGTCTTGGAGGGAATATATGCAAAAATATTTAGTACAATAAAATTAAAACAAAAAGAGAATTCATATTGGCCAAACAAGTTGGTTTTCCGATATGAATTCGAGTTTTTATTGTGCCAGATTCTTGGATTTTCAGAACCAAACTCTTTTATTATTTTTTATTTTGTTTATATATATATATATATATATATATATTAATTTTGTATTATTATTCTTCTTCCTTTGGAACTATGGGATGCATATTTCTATGTTGCCCCATTAGTTCTAGATCTGAATATGTCTAATTTTTTCTCAGAAAATCCTCTTTATCATAGGGTTATTGTAAATTTTAAGTCTATGCCCATCAACGAAAAATGAAACAGATGCTCTATCAATTGTTTTTAGCTTGATAACTCCATTGTAAAATATTTCTTCAATCTCATGTGGCCCAAGCCAATGAGTCATGAATTTTTCTTTGAAATATTTGAACTTGGAGTCGAACAAGAGTGCCCAATCTCCTTTCTGAAACACTTTATTCTTTATGAATCTATCATGCCATTTTATCCTTTGTTCTTGGACAAGAGATGTGTGTTCTACTTCTTGTTGTCGTATCTCATCCAGTTGATTTAATTCCATAATTCTTTGTTGTTGTGCCTTAGACAATTCCATCCCCAATTCTGTTGCTAGCTTGAATGTATGTATTTGAAATTCTATGGGTAATAGGACTTATTTCCATACACTAACTGATATGGAATAAACCCATATGTGTTTTTCCAAGTTATCCTTTATTCCCATAGTGCATCTCTCAATTTCTATGACCAGTCCTTTCTGTTCATTTGTAGAGTCTTTGTCATGATGTTCTCTACGACTTTGTTTATTGATTCCACTTGTTTGTTTTCTTGAGGATGATAAGGTGTTGATTTTATGTGTTTGATCTTGTATTTATCTGTAAGATCTCGAACAAGATTTGATGTGAATTTTGTGCTTTGGTTAATTACTATCTCTCTCAGAACTCCATACCTTAAAAATATCTCTTCAAATAGAAAAGACACAATAGTATCTTCTGTTTCCCGTGCTACTGCCTTTGCTTCCACCCATTCAGTTACAGAATTTGTACATACCAGGATGTACTTCTTTCTATTCGATGGAGGGTTTATGGGTCCCACGAAATATAAATCCCACTGTTCAAATGGTTCAATCAATACTTGTGGCTTTAATGGAATTTAATTTGATGTCACTGGTATACCAATTCTTTGGCAACTATCACATGTTTTCACATAGGCCCTGGAGTCTTAGAAGATGGATGACTAGTAGTAGCCAAGTTTCAGCACTTTGTATGCTGTCCTCTTATATGAAAAATTACCACCACATGGTTCATCATGACATGCTTTCAAAATTTCAATAATCTCATCTTCTCTAGCATAGTTTCTAATCATTAGATCAACACCAGTATAAAATAGATCTCCATTGACCCAACTATATCTAGCACTTTCTCTAATTATTATTCTTTTCTGCTTGTTTCCGTAATGAGATGGTAGGATTCTAGATGATAAATAGTTAGCTATATCTGCAAAACATGGAGTTCTGAAATTTATAGAAAATATATGTTCACCTGGAAAATTATCTGATACTGGATTTGGATCACCAGGTGAATGTAGTCTTCACAAAAAGTCCGCAACTTGATTATCTTTTCTTGGTCGATTTTGTACAATAGTATTAAATTCTTGCATTAATAACAACCATGTAGTTATTGGTCCATTTGTGAATGATTTGTTCATTAAATATTTTATGGCCGAATGATTCGTGTGGATATAAACTTGATAACCTGTTATATAATGTCGAAATTTATTAACTGCATGTACTATAGCTAACATTTCTTTCTCCGTAACAGTGTAGTTCAATTCTTCTAGTGTTAATTTTTTTCTTATGAAATATATGGCATAATTAAATTGATTCTCTTTTTTTCCAAGTGATGCTCCAATATCTGTATTAGATGGATCAGTTGAAATGTGAAATGGCAAAGACCAATTAGGTCCTTGAAGAATGGGTGCAATTGACAATTTTTCTTTTAATTTTTCAAATGCATTTTGACAATTATTCATCCATTGGAATTCCACATCTTTCGCAAGTAACTTGAATAATGGCAAGGCTATTTTACTGAAATTTTCAATAAATCTCCTATAGTAGCCTGCATAACCCAAGAAACTTCTAACTTCTTTTTGTGTTATGGGTAGTGTTAAATTCACAATGACTTGAATTTTTTCCAGGTCCACCTTAATCCCTGAAGAAGAAATATGGTGTCCCAACACTATCCCCTCAGTTAACATCATAAAAAAAATTTCATTACTGAGTGATAGATTTGTCTCTATGCATCTTTTGAACACTTTTTCAAGATTTTGTAAACAATCATCATATGTTGTACCATACATAGTGAAATCATCCATGTAAACTTCCACACACTCATGAATCAAATCAAAAAATATTGCTAGAACTGCTCTATGAAAAGTAATAGGTGCATTCATAAACCAAAGGGTAATACATTGTATGAATATGTTCCCCATGGGCATGTGATATTTGTCTTATCTTGATCTTCCAATGCTATTTTTATCTGATTGTATCTACTAAATCCATCAATAAATGAAAAGAATTTATTTCTAGCTAATGAATCTAACACTTGATCAATAAATGGTAAAGGAAAATTATCTTTTAATGTAGCTTTATTGAGTTCTCTGTAATCCACACAAATTCTCCATTTTCCATTTATCTTAGTTACTACAACTAAGGGTGAAACCCGTTGACTATCTGCAATAGGATAGATAAATCCAACTTGTAATAGTTTCTGTAATTCTTCTTTCACTATTTCCTTCACCATGGGGTTCATTCGTATTTGTGGTTGCCTTATAGTTTTTATTTGATCATCAGTGTAAATGTGATGGACGGATGTTTTTGAATCAATTCCTAGCATCTGTTTGTAATCCCAGGCAAAATATTTTGAATATTTTTGCAACAATGTTATTAGTTTTTCCTCTTGTGATGATTGCAAGTTATTACCAATATTCAAATGTATCTCAGGATTGATTTCAATGATTTTTCTATTCGAATTGGTAATTGAATTTACAGGAAAAATTCGTTCTAATGTATTTTGCAATGATTGTATAGTGCAATTCTCCTTAAAACATTCTTTTAAAAGATAACTAGTAGCTTCATATTGAGTTACTCTAAGTTGCTCTGAAATATTTGGTTTTGAGATGAATAGATCTAATAAGTCCTCATTTTCTTCCTCCTCTCTAAAATTATAAACTTGGTTAAGATTAAGAACAGGTTGAAACTCTTGTGGTTCTTCTCCATCAAGCCATGATAATAGAGAAGGAGATTGAGCAGGAGGATATAATGTAACATGTTTTCTTTCATCTCCATTTTCAATAATCATACTTCCTGACTTGTATCCAATGTAAGCATCTGCAGTGGCTAACCACGGTGTACATAAAATTAAGGGATTCCCTCCCAAATTTGTTTTTGGCTGCGAAATCAAGAAGTCTATAGGATACTCCCATGAATCCAGTGAGACAATGATATCTTCCAATATACCTTCTGGTACAACTTTAGATCTATCACCAAGTTCTAAAACTGTAGTAGTAGGTCTAATGTTGTTAAAATTCAAATGTTTCATGGTCTTTGTAGTCATAACATTGATAGATTGTTACACCATTTTTTGGTCATCTAACCTACTATCATTAGATGGACTCAAGTACACCATGTAACACCAATTTTACCCTAAGTAAAATTGCTTTCACTATGTAAAATAACTTAATAAAACACATTTATTAGGTTGTTTATGGTCTAAACAGGAAACCCCAAAAGGAAATATTAAACAAACCTATATTTGTTTGATTTTCCTCAAGGAATAATTAATTAAAAAATAATTTAATTATTATTCTTGGTCATGTTTAACCCAAAACAAAGAAATTAATTAGACAAATCCTTATTTATCTTATTATTTTCTAGGAATAATTGTTTAAATATTATTTAAATAATATTCCTTGTTAAATATGACTAAATCACCCGTAAATAATTAAATAAATCATTATTTATTTGATTATCTTTTAACCACCTCCTTAAAATGATAAATAAATAATTTATTTATTTATTATTTACAAATAAAGGGATTTGACCGAAGTCAAATACTTTTTCCCTCCAACAAATATAATAAAATATTCCATAAAAGGTGGATCTAGATTTGGTTAATGTTATTTTAATCATACACCAAGATCTAGAATGACCCAATATTTTGTTATAAATAGGAGGGTTTTTTCTACCATTCTTCACCTTTTGTTGCCTATTAGATCACTCTGGATCTAAACTCTTGGTCCGACTTTGAGCCATTATCATTATCACATTTTCCATTATTTGCTGTGTGAGCTCCCTTTGAGTTCTATCTTTGTCTGGGTTTTCTACACCAACAGGAGAGAGAAATGCTAGATCTGAAGTGCTGAGGACTTCCAAGAACCCATCCCATTGAGGAGAATTGGAAACATCTTCTTGTTTTCCTCCCAGGTGACCTTAATACAAAAAATTCTTTCAAAAATTGTTCTTGTCTTGTCTATTGGATATATGGAGAAAACCCTTCTTTTTACTGCTTAATGTCTTTCTATGCATAGATCTGGTTTTTTTCAGCTCTTGTCTTGATCAACTAACTGCAGATCTGAAGATGTTGGCAGCCACATTTGATGTTAGGGCTATTAGTTATGCGTAGCTAAAGTGGTATTTTTTCGTACACTTCGACAAAGGATTCATACTAACAATTGGCGACTCCACACGGGTTTTCAATTACGACCGCTGTCGTTTTTCATATTCCTGCATATCTAGCTACTTCAAACCCTAGGGTTTCTCTTCATCTTTTTATTTTTCCTATTTTTATGGTGCCTTTCACCTTTAAAAATTTCTAAAACCCTCAAAACATTAAAATTTTTAACTTTCGTGTGTTTCTGGCCCTATTGCGCAGGTGACAGACATCAGCCACAGCTGAGACGACATTTTTTTTTTATGAAATCTGCCGCCGAGAGTGCCGGAAGTGCAGGTCACACTTTTTGGCCCAAAAAATGCGTCCTAGAGCTTCAGGTCGCAGAAAACAGCCCAAAAAATGCGACCTGAGCGTAAAACAGGTCAAAAACTGCGACCCAGACTTTTTTCTGAAATTTTTCTGAAATTTTTCTGGGTTTTTCTGAAGCTTCTGTCAGGGTTTTCTAGCCTCTGTCTCTGCCCGTTTAGACCTATTCTTTCTCTGTTTTACTGAACTAAGTGGGAATCTAGCCCCCTAGGGCTTCAGTACCCTCCACTTTTTGTGGAAGAGTTTTAGCTGCTGTAAGTGTCTAATTTTTCAGAGTTTTCAGCCATTTCTTTTTCAGATCTGATACCTCATTTTCAGATTCCTTTTAAATCAGCTCTTCTCCCTTTCAAATCACCTCCTATAGTTTTGTTTGGGTCTACCTCTAGGGCCTCCTCCTTGTCCCTTCTGCCCTCAGCTGATTTCCTCCCTTTTTGCAGCAATCTTGCCTCTGCCTATTTGCTGTTTTCTGAACCTCTTTTCAGCAGTTTTCTCCTTTAGATCCCTGTCCCTCCCGACCTTAGATCTATTGGCCTCCTTTTAGTGTGTTTTGACTAGATTTTTTCCCTCTTTTAGATTATTTTTGAGAGACCCACCTTCTTGGGTTCGATCGATGCACTAGTAGCTGTTAATTTTCTGTTATTTCAGCATTATATATTGTTTTTTGTAGCATTAATTTCAGTTACGCAGCACACTTTTTCTCTTTCTCTCAAAACGAAAAGGGTTTAAAAATTAAAATTAACGCACGCCACAAATTCAGCCTAAGAAAATAAGAGCCTGGTTTACACCGCCAGGAAAAGAATTTAAAATCAATTGACACTGCACCTTTTTGCCCTTGTTTCGACATTGTAATCACTTGATTCTGCACCTCCCTGCATTTTTCAGTCATTCTTCTTCCCCTCGTGCCGTGTTTGTGTTGTCACCATTGTGCCCCCAAAAGCGCACATCCCGGAGACTTCTTGGCCTTCACCCTCAGTTTCCGGTCGGTCGACCTACTCCTTCCCGCTGTCGTCGAGTTAGTCCTCCTCCGAGTCCGCACTCCGACTCCTCTTCTGATTCACTGGGTTCTCCTTTTACTTCCGGTTCTCCCCCTGTCACCTTCATTATGTCTGGTCGAGGGCCTAATGCTAGTGGTAATCCTGGCCCTAATGCTGGGACTGCTACTAGCGGAACTGCCATAGGAACTACCTCGGTTGCGCCCTTGCTCCCCTTCATGGTAGGCCTCAGCCTTCCTGATTTGGACCGGTTGAAAAATGACCCTATACACCATGACGCTAGTTGACCCGCTATGCCGACAAAGCTCCCTTCTGACATCCCAAAGTTTTAAGGCCTTGCTGGAGAAGATCCTTCAAATCATGTCCGATATTTCCACATGTGGTGTTCATCTACCTCCATTACCGATGACTCTGTTTGTCTTCGATTGTTCCAACGAACGCTTACATGCGTGGCTTCTAAGTGGTATGTTGATCAACCCCCTGCTTCTCATACCACCTTTGTGACTCTTGCCCGGGCTTTTTTATCTAACTTCCAACTTCCCCTTCGTTATGACACTGGTATCGAACTTTTGACTTCTTTTTGTCAATCATCTGCGACCTGCCTATCCGATCATGTCCAGGAATGGCAGAGACGAAAGAGCCTATGTCAATCCCCTACTTTCGAAGACCATGTCTACATGGACTGGTTCCTTAGATCTCTATTGCCTCCTACCGGGAAAGATGTTGCGTCGCATTTTCCCCAAACCAAAGAAGCCGCACTCCAACTGGCGTTAAAATATGACTTGATCTATGCTCAGATAGGTTATGTTTATACCGTTCTACCTGATCTCCCCAGACCCGATGGTGTCAACGCACAGGGGGCACCTCATGCCGCCGACGGTATTGTTGGAGCTCTCTCTCATCCTTATGCCCAACCTCCCATGGGTTATGGTTTTCCTGGGGGAGGGGGCAGCACCTCCCGCACTTGTCCCCCTCCTGGTAGCACGTATCCAGGATACAACATACCTCCTCTTTTGGCCCAACCTCCTGCTCACCATACTGTTACCCAACCCCCTTATTATTTGTATCCACAGTTTGGTGCTCCAGCTCCTCCAGCATCAGCACCTCCGCCTCCCTTGCCTTCTCAACCCCTGCAACAGCAGTCACCGCCCCCTCAAGTGCAGGTGGATGCACAGCAGGGATTCGTGGCTACCCAACCACCTGACGGACAGGTGGCCACTCAACCTTCCCCGTCTGGCTCCTCCAATTACCAGATCCTCATGATGAACTTTGCTCCACCTCTAACCGTTGACCTTAACCTTCAAACTCGGGCCCCTCAGTACCCCAAGCCTCCCGCTCCGTCTGTCCCCGAGTCACCTTCTTCAGGTTCTACAGAGCCTCTTTCGACATCCAATGGTCCCTTGCCTATCCCTCAACCCAAAGTTGAGGTTCATACCAAAATTCCTAAAGGACCATTATGCGAAATGCTGCTTCTAGTGGAGCTGCTCAGTTGTATAGCATAATAGATGATTTGGTGCAGTCTCCTGCTGCCATTTCTACATTGGAACTCCTCCAGTCGTGCCCTTCTCAAAAGAAGGCTCTACTATCTGCCCTGGGCGCTGTAGATCCTGCTGCTGACCAATTGATTGTTTTCGACGCCCATCAATCAGAACATCATCCTCTTCCTGCTTCCGTGGCTTTCCAAATCCCAGTCAAAATCCGGAACGCTAACGTTTCTCGGTGTATCGTTGATGAGGGGGCATCCACCTGTGTGATGTCCGCTTCGGTTTGGAAACAATTCGGTTCTCCTGAGTTGGCCCCTTCCATGATCAAACTTCGAGCGTGGGATGGCCACGCCTCCCAGCCCATTGGCCTATTCCATAATTGTCCTATCACTCTTGCGGGCAAGACTGTTTGCGTTGACGTTGAAGTCATCGACACCCCTCTAGATTACAACATTCTCTTAGGGCGGAGCTACACCTATGCCATGTCTGCTGTCCCATCCGCGGTTTTCTGCAAGATGTCTTTCCCTCATAATGGAAAGATAGTCACTATTGACCAGTTGAAATATCATGAGCCAGAATCTCAGACCTCCCCTGAGACGACCATCTCTCCTATAGCCAATAAGAAAAAGTCGATTCCTTGAACAGTGTCTCTCCCGGCGTCTACAAAGACTCCTCTTTGCTTGGAACCTTCCCTGGTCTTCCTCCTCCTCCTATCTCTGACCCCAGCTCATCGAATGTTTGGATGATGCAATCGTCTTGGGCTGCTCTCAAGCAACCTGCTTCGGCTAGTCAGCAACCGCGCTCTCCACAACCTGCTCCTAGCCCTTCACCTGCAGCTGGTAGTCCTGAGCCTCTTTACCCTTCTCGAACGGTTCCTCCAAGCCTTCGCCATTTAGGAGCCGTCCCACCTGGCCATTACCCCTCTGGTCAGATACCGTTCCTAGCTCCCCCACCAAGAGTGCCCACGGTACAGATCATGGCCACCCTCTCTCTTCCTAACCTGACCCTTGGGATTCCCGTCTGGTACCATGATCCTCCTGTTGCAACCCTACCTGGTCAACCCAAACCTTATATTGCTTTGACCCCAGTTCAACCAGTCCCCGTGACTTCTCCCGCTGCAACAGTGCCTCAGTCACCTCAACAAGAACCACCTCCTGTTGCGACCGCTTCGGGTAAGAAGGGCAAAGCTAGCAAGGGGGCATCAAAGGACAAGGCTGCCCGGACAAACCCGGCCCCTCCTCGACCTCCACATCATACCATCCAGTGTGCTTTGTGTGACGTTGTCGGTCACGCCACCCATACCTATCCTGAATTGCTTCATCTCAAGCCCATGGTTAATGTCGCGTTCCCTAAGTCCACGGTCTCGGAAGCCTCTGTTCCTTCCACGACCACGGCCAAGAACCCAAAGAATATTCACACCAACCACCCCTGTGCTTTTTGTGATCTCCATGGCCATTACACCCACCTTTGTCCCCGCCTTGAGGACTTCTGCACCTCTCTAGCCGCGGTCCGCCAATTCGAGGCCAAGCGCAATGAGTCCACCTCTCCCCTATTTGCGCATTTTTCTTTGGAAAAACTACCAGACATGACTGCTCCCATTGACATTCCCCCTCCTGATGTCGAGATGACGGAGCCTTCATCCAGCATTTTCTACCTATCATCATCCATGAGACCCTCGGGGAACATTCCCTCTCAATCTTCCCCTGTTGTTTCGCTTGACCTTCCTTTAGCAATCACCTTGGGCTCAACATCGTTCGATCCTTTATCTTCTTACTCTTCTGTCACCCCTTGTGACGACGCGCATGTGACCCTCTCTTCTCATGATGATGATTCAGGTAGCTTCGCCACGTTAGGTGGTCTTTCTTCCACCAGTCACCACATCTTCTATCACGATGACGACATTATGGAAAAAATCCCCACCCCTGACTTTCTCTATTCCCCCTTACATCAAACCCATGTGTTTACGCCACATGCACCTTGTGGCCATTACATTGAAACCCAATGTTTGGGTAAGGGGGTACCCACATTCGAGAGACCAAGAGAAGCAATTCTCCACAACTCTCATAGTGTATCTGGTTGTGCCGACTTTAGTACCATTATTCTTCCACATTTAGAAGAACCTCTAGAGTCCCATATCACTTCAGATCACTCTAAGGATGATACCCCTTATCATTCCTTCATCTTACATCAGCAACTCCATCTCTTAGACATTGTTGTTGACCAACCTATAGCTTTTCTACGAGAGCATCAGTTCATTATCTCCAACTCCTCTCTTTGGGATAGTGACACCAGGTATGCCAACCCAGAAACTTAAAGTCTATTTGCTTCCTATATGCAGTACCAAAAGAGATTGGTAATCCTCCATTCCCTTTCTCAAAACTGCATAACCATAACGAAAACAAATGGCGCACCACATCATTAAAATATGTTTAGATTCCTCTTTTTCTAAATACATTTCGGCATGACCACACCATGCTTGGGGGCACCTATGCCCCTAAACCATAACCCTCCTCAAAATTGAATTTCTTGACTTGCAACACTCATACTAGGGGCACCATTTGGCCTCCATACTTATCCATGCTTGTGTTGATGTTCGTCGTGAGTTACCATCTTGTACTCATTTTTTCATGGTCCCCCATTGGACCTTTACTGTGTGGCAGCACCATCAAGTCACTCTTGTTTAGAGCATCCAAGTTGAGTGATCATCGCATTCATGGAGTCTATCCCAAGTCCCTTTGTACCCTGCTATAGTCCTCCATCCTTCATTTCTTGGTCCCTCTCTTGTGTCGCACATTATAGCCTTCAGTCCCACTGTCCCCTATCCCTCATGATATTGTGTCAATCGCTGCCATGTCATTCATGCCCTTTATGCTTTAACAAGGGAAGTTGTCCATTCACTACTCAGTCCCCTCCATTTCATCATCATATTGGTATTAGTCTGTCAGTCGCTCTACTATTTTATCTCGTGCCTTAGTTGAGGATCTCTCATTGCCTCACCTATGGCGGACCTCCTTCTGTCGACATCAGCTCCTTCATTCCAGAAGACAGGTCTAGAGGGTGGTGTACCTTGGTTCCATCTTCCACTCTTGTTCGGTGCCTCGGATCAGGCAAAGGGATCTCTCCTTCCCCTTTGACTTGATTGTTTCTCCAACTCCTTTCAGCATGATCGAGATCCGTATACGTGATGGTTCAGTGATGCAGCAGCAACTCTTGGTGATTCCCGGGTTTGTGTGAGATGTCTCAACCCTCATGAGGGGGTGGCCCTGCAAGTAGCCCCCCACATGCTCGGATGACCTCTTCCTTGCAGCCTTCGATGTAGCTCCATATATTTGATGATGTTGGCCTTCGCCACTTGCAGCGCTTCTTTGATTTACATATATCATCAGATTTTGTGAGCCCTTCCCCACGTATAGGGGGTATTTGGGTTGTATTTGTATCTCATATACTCAGATATTATTGTATAAGTCCTGGTTGTTATCCCAGGCACAACATGTATGTGGGATTACTCATTGTATTTTTATCTGGCTCATGTTTATGCCAGCTGTACTTTATGGTTCGGTCCCTTGTTTACTGGACACACTATTCTTTTGTACTTTGTCTCGGCGGGCATAGGTATGCCTTCCCCGCCGCCTTTAGCACAGGTACCCTCTCATAAAAAGAGACTTGTTGCACCTGCAAGTCTCGTCTCCTCAGGGTCTAGTTCTTCAGCACATTAGTCTACCTTACATTTCTCTCTCTGACTTCCCTTTTGATGTCTAGTGATTGAGTTCTTACAACGTACTTCGGTCATACGATTTGCTCCTAACACTCGCACGCTGGGGGGCAATCCGTTACACCATTTTTTGGTCATCTAACCTACTATCATTAGATGGACCCAAGTACACCATGTAAGACCAATTTTACCCTAAGTAAAATTGCTTTCACTATGTAAAATAACTTAATAAAACACATTTATTAGGTTGTTTATGGTCTAAACAGGAAACCCCAAAAGGAAATATTAAACAAACCTATATTTGTTTGATTTTCCTCAAGGAATAATTAATCAAACAATAATTTAATTATTATTCCTGGTCATGTTTAACCCAAAACAAAGAAATTAATTAGATAAATCCTTATTTATCTTATTATTTTCTAGGAATAATTGTTTAAATCTTATTTAAATAATATTCATTGTTAAATATGACTAAATCACCCATAAATAATTAAATAAATCATTATTTATTTGATTATCTTTTAACCAACTCCTTAAAATGATAAATAAATCATTTATTTATTTATTATTCACAAATAGAGGGATTTGACCCAAGTCAAATACTTTTTCCCTCCAACAAATATAATAAAATATTCCATAAAAGGTGGATCTAGATTTGGTTAATGTTATTTTAATCATGCACCAAGATCTAGAATGACCCAATATTTTGTTATAAATAGGAGGGTTTTTTCTACCATTCTTCACCTTTTGTTGCCTATTAGATCACTCTGGATCTAAACTCTTGGTCTGACTTTGAGCCATTATCATTGTCACATTTTCCATTATTTGTTGTGTGAGCTCCCTTTGAGTTCTATCTTTGTCTGGGTTTTCTACACCAACAGGAGAGAGAAATGCTAGATCTGAAGTGCTGAGGACTTCCAAGAACCCATCCCATTGAGGAGAATTGGAAACATCTTCTTGTTTTCCTCCCAGGTGCCCTTAATACAAAAATTTCTTTCAAAAATTGTTCTTGTCTTGTCTATTGGATATATGGAGCAAACCCTTCCTTTTACTGCTTAATGTCTTTCTATGCATAGATCTGGTTTTTTCTCACTTCTTGTCTCGATCGTCAACTAACCCAGATTCGAAGATACTAAGTGTACCTACATTTGATGTTAGGGCTATAAGTTATGCGTAGCTAAAGTGGTCCTTTTTCGTACACTTCGACAAAGGATTCATACTAACAATTGGCGACTCCACACAGGTTTTCAATTACGACCGCTGTCGTTTTTCATATTCCTGCATATCCAGCTACTTCAGACCCTAGGGTTTCTTTTCAGATTTTTTTTTCTCCATATTTTCATGTTGTTTTTCCCCTATAAAACCCTAAAACATTAAAATTTCTAACTTCCGCGTGTTTCTGGCCCTATTGCGCAGGTGACAGACATCAGCCGTAGCTGAGACGACATTTTTTTTTTCTGAAATCTGCCGCAGAGAGTGCCGGAAGTGCAGGTCGCACTTTTTGGCCCAAAAACTGTGTCCTGGAGCTTCAGGTCATAGAAAACAGCCCAAAAACTGCGACCTGAGCGAAAAACAGGTCAAAAACTGCGACCTGGACTTTTTTTTGGAATTTTTCTGAAATTTTTCTGGGTTTTTCTGAAGCTTCTGTCAGGGTTTTCCAGCCTCTGTCTCTGCCCGTTTTGACCTGTTTCTGATCTTTTTTGCTCATCTAAGTGGGAACATAGCCCCCTAGGGCTTCAGTACCCTCCACTTTTGGTGGAAGAGTTTTTATCTGTTGCAGGTCTGTTTTTTTTTCAGAGTTTCAGCCCCCCTTTTTCCAGATCTGATACCTTTTCAAACCTCTTCTAATCAGCTCTTCTCCCTTTCAAATCACCTCCTGAAGATTTATTTGGATATACTTTTAGGGCCTCCTCCTTGCCCCTTCTGCTTTTTGCTGATTTCCTCCTTTTTTCCAGCCACCTTGCCTCTGCCTCTTGGCTGTGATCTGCACCTCTTTTCAGCAGATTTTCCCTTTAGATCCCTGTCCCTTTCGAGCCTAGATCTATTGGCCTCTTTTTAGTAGATTTTTTCCCTCTTTTAGATTAGTTTTGAGAGACCCGCCTTCTTGGGTTGAATCGATGCACTAGTAGCTGTTAATGTTTTGTTATTTCAACATTATATATTGTTTTTTACAGCATTATTTTCAGTTACGCAACACACTTTTTCTCTTGCTCTCAAAACGAAAAGGGTTTCAAAATTAAAATTAACGCACACCACACACTCACCCTAAGCAAAGAAGAGCCTGGTTTACACCGCCTGGAAAAGACTTTAAAATCAATTGACACTGCACCTTTCTGCCCTTGTTTCGACATTGTATTCACTTGATTCTGCACCTCACTGCCTTTGTCGGTTGTTCTTCTTCCCCTCGTACCATGTTTGTGTTGTCACCATTGCGCCCCCAAAGTGCACATCCCGAGAATTCTCGGCCTTCACCCTCAGTTTCTGCTCGGTCGACCTACTCCTTCCTGCCGTCGTCGAGTTAGTCCTCCTCCGAGTCCGCACTCCGACTCCTCTTCTGATTCATTGTGTTCTCCTTTTACTTCCGGTTCTCCTCCTGTCACCTTCACTATGTTTGGTCCAGGGTCTAATGCTAGCGGTACTCCCGGCTCTAATGCCGGGATTGCTTCAAGCGGAACCGCCATAGGAACTACCTCGGCTGCGCCCTTGCTCCCCTTCATGGTAGGCCTCAGCCTTCCTGATTTGGACCGGTTGAAAAATGACCCTATACACCATGATGCTAGTTGGCCCGCTATGCCGACAAAGCTCCCTTATGACATCCCAAAGTTTGAAGGCCTTGCTGGAGAAGATCCTTCAAATCACGTCCGATCTTTCCACATGTGGTGTTCATCTACCTCCATTTCTGATGACTCTGTCCGTCTTTGGTTGTTCCAACAAACGCTTACAGGCGTGGCTTCTAAGTGGTATGTTGATCAGCCCCCTTCTTCTCATACCACCTTTGCGACTCTTGCCTGGGCTTTTTTATCTTACTTCCAGCTTCCCCTTCGTTATGACACTGGTATCGAAATTTTGACTTATTTCTGTCAATCATTTGCCACCCGCCTATCCGATCATGTCCAGGAATGGCGAAGACGAAAGAGCCTATGTCAATCCCCTACTTTCGAAGACCGTGTCTACATGGACTTGTTCCTTAGATCTCTATTCCCTCCTATCGGGAAAGATGTTGCGTCGCATTTTCCCCAAATCGAAGAAGCTGCCCTCCAACTTGCGTTAAAATATGACTTGATCTACGCTCAGACAGGTTATGTTTATACCGTTCTACCTGATCTCCCCAGACCCGGTGGTGTCAACGCACAGGGGGCACCTCATGCCGCCGACGGTATTGTTGGAGCTCTCTCTCATCCATATGCCCAACCTCCCATGGGTTATGGTTTTCCTGGGGGAGGGGGCAGCACCTCCCGCACTTGTCCCCCTCCTGGTAGCACGTATCTAGGTTACAACATACCTCCTGCTCACCATACTGTTACCCAACCCCCTTATTATTCGTATCCGCAGTTTGGTGCTCCAGCTCCTCCAGCATCAGCACCTCCGCCTCCATTGCCTTCTCAACCCCTGAAACAACAGTCACCACCCCCTCAAGCACAGGTGGATGCACAGCAGGGATTCGTGGCTACCCAACCACCTGACGGACAGGTGGCCACTCAACCTTCCCCTTCTGGTTCCTCCAATTACTAGATCCTCATGATGAACTCTGCTCCACCTCCAATCGTCGACCTTAACCTTCAAACTCGGGCCCCTCAGTACCCCAAGCCTCCCGCTCTATTTCTCCCCAAGTCACCTTCTTCAGGTTCTACAGAGCCTCTTTCGACATCCAATGGTCCCTTTCCTATCCCTCAACCCAATGTTGAGGTTCATACCAAGATTCCTAAAGGACCATTACGCCGAAATGCTGCTTTTGGTCGAGCTGCTCAGTCGTATAGCATAGTAGATGATTTGGCGCAGTCTCCTGCTGCCATTTCTACATTGGAACTCCTCCAGTCATGCCCTTCTCAAAAGAAGGCTCTACTATCTACCTTGGGCGCTGTAGATCCTGTTGCTAACCAATTGATTGTTTTCAACGCCCATTAATCAGAACATCCTCCTCTTCCTGCTTCCGTCGCTTTCCAAATCCCAGTCAAAATCTGGAACGCTAACGTTTCTCGGTGTATCATTGATGAGGGGGCATCCACCTGTGTGATGTCCGCTTCGGTTTGGAAACAACTCGGTTCTCCTGAGTTGGCCCCTTCCATGATCACCCTTCGAGCGTGGAATGGCCACGCCTCCCATCCCATTGGCCTATTCCGTAATTGTCCTATCACTCTTGCGGGCAAGACTGTTTGCGTTGACGTTGAAGTCATCGACGCCCCTCTAGATTACAACATTCTCTTAGGGCGGAGCTACACCTAGGCCATGTCTGTGTCCCATCCGCGGTTTTCAACAAGATGTCTTTCCCTCATAATGGAAAGTTAGTCACCATTGACCAATTGACATATCATGAGCCAGAATCTCAGACCTCCCCTGAGACGACCATCTCTCCTGTAGCCAATAAGCAAATAGTCGATTCCTTGACCAGTGTCTCTCCTGGCGTCTACAAAGACTCCTCTTTGCTTGGAACCTTCCCTGGTCTTCCTCCTCCTCCTACCTCTGACCCCAGCTCATTGAATGTTTGCATGACGCAATCGTCTCAGGCTGCTCTCAAACAACCTGCTTCGGCTAGTCAGCAACCGCGCTCTCTGCAACCTGCTCCTAGCCCTTCACCTGCAGCTGGTATTCATGAGCCTCTTTCCCCTCCTCGAATGGTTCCTCCAAGCCTTCGCCATGTAGGAGCCGTCCCACCTGGCCATTACCCCTCCAGTCAGATACCGTTCCTAGCTCCCCCACCAGGAGTGTCCACAGTACCGGTCATGGCCACCCTCTCTCTTCCTAACCTGACCCTTGAGATACCCGTCTGGTACCTTGACCCTCCAGCCGCTACCCCTCCTGGTCACCCCAAACCCTATCTTGCTTTGAAACCAGTTCAACCGGTCCCCATAACTTCTCTCGCCGCACCAGTGCCTCAGTCCCCTCAATAGGAACCACCTCCTGTTGCGACCGCTTCGGGTAAGAAGGGAAAAGCTCGCAAGGGGGCATCAAAGGACAAGGCTGCCCCAACAAACCCGACCCCTCCTCAACCTCCACATCATACCATCTAGTGTGCTCTTTGTGATGTTGTCGGTCACGCCACCCATACCTGTCCTGAATTGCTTCATCTCAAGCCCATGGTTAATGTCGCGTTCCCTGAGTCCACGGTCCCGGAAGCCTCTGTTCCTTCCGCGACCGCGGCCAAGAACCCCAAGACTATTCACACCAACCACCCCTGTGCTTTGTGTGATCTCCATGGCCATTACACCCACCTTTGTCCCCGCCTCGAGGACTTCTGCACCTTTGTAGCCGCGGTCTGCAAATTCGAGGCCAAGCGCAATGAGTCCACCTCTCCCCTATTTGCGCATTTTTATTTGGCAACACTACCAAACATGACTACTCCCATCGACATTCCCCCTCCTATTGTCGAGATGATGGAGCCTTCGTCTAGCATTTTCTACCTATCATCATCCATGAGACCCTCGGGGAACATTCCCTCTGAACCCTCCCCTGTTGTTTCGCTTGACCTTACTTCAGCGATCACCTTGGGCTCAACATCGGTAGATCCTTTATCTACTTACTCTTCTGTCACCCCTTGTGACGATACGCATGTGAACCGCTCTTCTCATGATGATAATTCAGGTTGCTTCGCCACGTCAGGTGGTCTTTCTTCCACCAGTCACCCCATCTTCTATCACGATGATGAAATTAAGAAAAATATTATGAATAAATATGATAATTATGAATAAATTTATATTGAGAAAAAGATTTAACTGAAAGGTAAAAGTAATTCCAAGATCCAAAGTAAAGAGGGAGAGACATTTTCTTCTGACAGTTACCCTTTTTCCCAAAGAGGATACAAATAAATCTCGGGGGAAAGAAGGGGGTTTTGTTAAAAAATAAGAAGAAAGGTTAAAAAACCACAAGGTGGAAAGGAGTTGTCCAAAGCTAGTCTAGAACCAGTGGAGATCTGAAACCTGACAGGAGATTAAACTGGACAGTGGTCTTGAGATTTAAATCCTAGGAATTACTTCTCTCTAAAGGACTCTGTTGTGGAGCTTGGGGGGAGAAGAGGACATGATAGCCTCTCTCAAGGTTGGGAGGAACCTTCAGTTAAGTCAAGGAAAATCTAAGATAAGTACATAATTCTTCTATTTGTAGATGATGAACTACTGCGAAAATTCCTTATTTTTCCTGAATAAATAGTTTATTACTGAATATCTATTTGGAGCAAGAAACTGGACAAACTATTCAGGATAGGACTGGGAAAATAAATAAATGATGTCTAATTTTCTATTAAAATTCCTTGCTAGCCCACGTGGTGTAGAACAGTCGGTGATGGGGTGCACTGTTAAGGCACTCCGTTCTGTAAGGTCACCGGTTCGAAACCCGTGGGTGGCATGGGAGGAGAAAAAATGGAAAAAATTAGGATTAGTCTAAACGAGAAAAAAAAAAAAAAAAAAAATTTCGTGCTAGAAAATATTTGTTTCATAACATGTGAATCACATCTCAAGGAACAATAGCAGTTTCTTGTATTTTACAATAACAAAAATTTCTAGAAAAGAGAACTAGGCCATTCATATATTCTCTGTGAATTTATATTTCATAATGAATATACAGTGAAATAGAAATGAAAACATACAATAAACAAAGATAATACAATCCATAAAATTACAGTAAATCATGTAAGAATACTATAACCCTTTACCCAGCTCAGAATTACAACTTGCTCAGAGGTTTAGACCCGAGACAGGTCCGGTCCTCTAGCTGTTGAGGTTCCAAGCTTAAAAGTAATAGCAAAATCTTATACCAAGAAAATACAGACCCATATAGAGTCGTAAATAATATCAGTAAAAAGTTACATTAGTAACATATAGATAGAACCAATCATAGCCGTAAGAAGACCTTTGTCAGTGGGATAATATATTCATATATAAACCATAAATTATAAATGTTACTCATGGGTACACCAACTGAAAACAAAACTCAAGAATTATGAGTTTTCCAAACTTAAATATAAATTACAACGTAACAATTTAATCGAAAATCCATATGAAAAAAAAACCCCACGGGTTCAAATCCCTCCAATATTTTGCATGTTGATATAAACTATAAAATTATAAAAAAACAGGACAAGTCCATATGCGTAGGGCAGGAGGCCTCGCCAGTAAGCAAGGTGACCTAGTTAGGGTCTTAATAAAGTAAACTTGTACATGTAGCAGTAACGGCGCCTCAAAGGCCAAACCCAAAGGCCGAATATAACTTGAAAAGAGAACAATGAAGCTAAGGGTAATGACATACTTGGAAGTATGAAGATGGTCTCGACTGTGGAAAGGAAGTGCATCCAACAATGATACCTCGGGGTGAAGAGGTGCCTTGTACATCAAGGGAAACATAGAAACATTAGGGTTATACAAATATCAACCCAATAAGATACAATGAGAAATTTCTGAATTAAAAGAAACAGTGATTCAAAAAGTATGGCCAGCCTCACCCTTAAACTCAGATTTTGGGAAGAGGAATTCTGCCATGAACACTGAGAAAGAAGCACAGATAATATCACAAACAAGGAACCCAATTTCGTCAATTCTATTACCAGCACGTATAAGAAATCATTAACAAGCGGGAGCAGGGCAAAGGTGGCCGAACTCACCACGGCAGAACAAACCCATGAAAAAATCCAACAAAAAACCCTCTCTGTCGCGAAGTTTGTCACCTTCTCTAGCTACCAGAACCATGACTGAGTCTGAAGCCCATGTTACAGAGCCATGGCAGGAGGGAAAAAAGAATGAAAGCTGTTATAGACACCTGGAAAAGGAGAGCCACAAGGTCGAATGAGAAAATGAACGATTCCAAGCATCGAAAGGGTCGGAAGTTACCCTAAGGCCGTTGTCGAGGATCAACATCATCCAAATTAGGGTTGAGAAGATCGACGACTCAAAAAAAAAGACATGACAGAGAACAACTGCCAACACTTGGCATTACAAACCCCAATGAGATAAGAATTCAATCAAGCAATCAATTAAAGCTGAAACCCTTTTATTATTAAACCCTTCATCAAATCTATAGTATGTACTCAGCATGTGCTATGTAAATGCAATCAAAATTGTGGGGCTTATCATAATTGCTGTGGATAGGGAAGGTCATATATAAACCAAATTTTAATATATACGTTCAAACCTGTCACTTAGCCAAGGTGGGTGCATAATCCGAGAAATGCAACAGACGGAGTACATATATAATCATTGTAAAGGTTAGCGCAGAACATATATATATATCCGTGAATTTTATGTTACATAGTTAAATATGTATGTTAACCCTGAAGGAAAATTTATATCAAGACTTTAATGGTTAGGAACCCATACTATGTTAATATGCCTTATCTTAGTATATATATAAAGGTAGAATTTAGATAAGTAAAATAATATTTTTTATGCATGTGACATGTGGTATCAGTGCAAAGTTTATACATTGGGCCATAATGGGCCAACTAAATAATTCTTGAAGTTTCATTGGTGTTATTCTTATGCACATTGCAAAACTCTAAAAGAATCCAATGAGGAGAATTGCAAGCTAACAGGCACAAAGGACTATAGGGGAAGTCCACCCCCAGCCAAATCTGGAAATGAACCCAGAGATGTGGATACAATTGAGCGTGGACTAATACCAACAAACTAGTAGATTGTTGGAAGAACAATAATGACAGAACACTCGATTTTTGGACACAGTGCAACAAATCCAGACATAGATGGTTCGTGTGAGAAGTGACAATGAAAGACTAATGCGAGAACATGAAAGAATATCCTAAAAATTCTCTCATATGGATAGAACCATCCTACATCACAGCCTAGTCCAGAAAGGAATACTCATGAAGAGGAGAAAATTCAACGACAAATTAATGATCACCGGGAAGGAAGTCGTACTTAGAAGAGTAACAAAAATAGAACTTATCATGAAGCAGAGTTTGGGAGTGCTTCGGAACAACAAGAGATAAAGAAGAAGAAAGTAGAATTACAAGATGAATTCTTGTAGATTAAGCCACCCACTTTTGACGGAGAAGCGGAAGAAATCGTAGAAGCATGGATCATAAACATGAATAAATACTACTAGGTTGATGAATATAACAGCAAGCTTAAGGCTCAATTGGCTATTTACCAGTTGTGGGAGAAGGCCACTTTATGGTGGGAGGAACTGAAGAACAGGTGGGGAATTGAGGATCCGAATATAACATGGGATGAATTCCAACAATACTTCAAAGACAAGTATTTAACAGAAAGATTTTACGATGAAAAATCGCGAGAGTTTCATGACTTAAAATTGGGTCAACTATCCATGGATGAGTTCATTACAAAATTAAACTTTTTGCTAAGATATGTACTATATTTGAGGGACGAGAAAGAAAAGGTTGAAAATTTCCTGAGTAGGTTTCCTACTCACATGAAGGAGATAATTGAATTCGTGAATCCAAAGACCGTGGATGAGGTAATCCAAAAAGCACGAATGAGCTATCAACAGTCCAAGGCTAAAGGAGAAGTGAGCAGAAATTGGCCACCGAAGAAAGGGCAGAAAATCACCCCAAATTTCAAGCATAACAGACTTGTAAATTTCAAAAATGCTGCAAGAATCTCAGAAAATAGACCATTTGGTAAAAATGAACAAAATCCTAAATGGATAGCAGATGAGAGGCCCACTAAAACATCCAAAAAGCCAGAATTGGGACAGTTCCAGAAGCCGCCACTGCAATGTTAGGGATGTGGAGAAGCACATTATTTTAAGAATTTCCCTCACCGTGGAAGGAATGAAGTTACAACCAACTTACAGGAGGCTTCTACAATAAGCGATGTTGCAGGAAACATACCCAGAATCAATGTTGCACTGGAGGACCGACAAGCGGATTACTAGCCAACAAAGATAGAACTGGAAGGTAAGTTGTATTTCCAAACTGTTTCCATTTTGGTTAATTTGGGTGCTAGTTTAAGTTACATAAATCCTCGAATATTTGAAAATAGCAAATTACAGAGTGAGAAATTTAAGTCCCTGGTTGGTACAACTAGCTACTGGGGTAAAGAGAAGAGTCAGTGCAAAAATTTCAAATTGCATTATGGAAATTGGGAGGCAACAAATAACTGTTGATCTAAAATTTTTTCCTTTAGGCTCCTATGATATTCTGTTGGGAATGGATTGGTTAGAAAGACACTGGCCACTAGTAGATTGTAAGGAGAAAATCATTCAGTTCAAAGCAGAAGATAGAACTCATAAAGAATTGCAGGGAATTAAGAAACCCCTTCGTTTGCGCCCTATTATAGAATCTCAATTAAATAAATGTATTAGAAAAGTTTGTCATCTCTATGTTATTCAAGTGGTGTTTACTAATTCTAAAGATAAGACTTATGTTGGAGAATATTCCAATTGTGCATGAATTTATGGATGTATTTCCGGAGAATATGCCAAGATTACCTCCAAAACGAGACATTGAATTTACTATAGAGTTGCTACTTGGAGCAACACCCGTATCATGAGCACCATACATAATGAGTGTGCTAGAATTGACAGAGTTAAAAATGCAGGTGCAAGAGATATTGGATAAATGATACATTTGACCAAGTGTATCCCCATGGGGAGCACCTGTACTGTTTGCTAAAAAGAAAGATGGTAATATGAGGATGTGTATGGACTATCGAAAAGTTAATAAGTTGACTGTCAAATTTAAGTGTCCATTACCCCGAATAGATGATCCTTTTGACTAAGTGAAAGGAGCGACAATATTTTCAAAGATCGATCTGAGAGCTAGGTATCATCAGATCCGAATTAAGGAGGAAGATGTATCCAAAACAACATTTCGTACTAGATACATACATTATGAATTTGTGGTATTACCATTCGGGTTAACCAATGCACCAACAACCTTCATGAGCTTCATGCATGGCATATTTCCCCCATTTCTGGATAAATTTGTTCTAATCTTTATTGACGATATATTGATCTATTCTAAAAATGCTGAAGAACACAAGGAACACCTCCGATTGGTGTTGAAGATGTTGCAAGAACATCATCTTTATGCCACATTTAGAAAATGTGACTTTTATAAAGAGAAATATAGTATCTAGGTCATGTGATATCTACTGAAGGGATTTCGGTAGATCCCAAAAAGATAAAGACAATAATGGAGTGGAAGGTTCCCAAAAATGTAGTGGATATACACTCTTTTATGTGTTTGGCTGGTTATTACCGGTGGTTTATTGAAGGCTTCTCTATGATAGCCTTCCCTATCACTTCTTTGCAGTGAAAGGGGCGAGTCTTCAAGTAGACTAAGGAGTGCCAAGCTAGTTTTGAACGTCTAAAAGAATTATTAATCACTGCTCCTCTATTAAAGGTGGCAAACCCAAATAAGGAGTTTGAAGTCTGCACAGATGCCTTTAAGGAAGGGGTAGGATTCGTATTAACACAAGATGGAAAAGTGATAGCATACGAATCTAGGAAGTTAAGGGATCACGAACAACGATACTCCGCTTATGATTTGTAGCTAACTGCAATAGTGCATGCCCTCCGAATCTAGAGGCATTACCTATTGGGAAAAAGGTTTGTGTTAAGAACCGACCATAGTAGCCTAACCAGCTATTTTAAGCAAGCTAATTTGAATGCTCGCCAAGCAAGGTGGAATGCATTCTTAAGTGAGTTGGACTTTGATATTCAACATGTAAAAGGGAAAGAAAATCGTGTAACACATGCCTTAAGTAGGAAACTGCATTGCATGTACGAACTCTATTTTAATCAAGTAGAATTTAAATTTCTGGAGCAAATTATGGAAGCAGCGAAAAAAGACCCTAAATATCAATTTCTGTGGTAGCAAGCAAAAGATGCAGAAAAACAAAGAAAACAATCAAATTATGAAATTAATGACAAACAACTCTTGCTATATCAGGTAAAGATTTTCATACCAAATCAAATGATCCTGAAGGGGTTGATTTGAGATGAATACCATCGGATTCCTATGCAGGACATCCCATGTATCAGAAAATGCTGACAACAATAAGAAAAGACTATCATTGGCATGGAATGCGTAAAAAAATTGCAGAATATCTGGCCAAGTGTTTATAATTTCAGCAAGTTAAGATAGAACACCATCACCTAGCGAGATTGCTTCAGCCAATCCCTGTACCAGAATGGAAATGGGAAGTTATATCCCTTGATTCCATTACAGGATTACCCAGAAGTAAAAGACATAATGATTCAATTATGGTAGTAGTTGACTGGCTCAGTAAGGTGGCTCATTTTATACATGTTCAGTCAACCTATAACACTATTCAGATGGCTGACATCCTTATGAGAGAAATTTTTAGATTGCACGGCATTTCGAGAATCGTTATCTCAGACCGAGATGTTAAATTTACGTCAGCTTTTTGGAAGGCACTATTTACGGGATTGGAAACGCAGGTTCAATTTAATACAACCTATCACCCCCAGAAGGATGGTCAAACTGAAATATTGGAAGACATGCTACGCATGTATGTCATGCAACAACCCTCCATATGGGAAGAATATTTACATTTGATTGAGTTTGCATGCAACAAAGTGTATCAGGAATCCCACAAAATGAGTCACTTCGAAGCATTGTATGGAAGACAGTGTCGAACTCCTATGAATTGGAGTAGTTCGGAAAAAAAAAATTAATGCTAAGACCGGATATGTCAGAAGAGATGGAACGTGAAGTAAAGAAATCCAGCAATATCTAAACACATCTCAAGACAGACAAATAGTGTATGCAGACAGAAAGAGAACCTTTCGAGAGTTCGAAGTTGGTGACCATGTCTATGTACACATTAAACCCAAGAAAAGTACTTTAAGGTGGAGTACCTGTACCAAATTGGCCCCCAGATACTGTGGACCCTTCCAAATTCTGGAAAGGATTGGACTGGTAGCCTATCAGTTGGCATTGCCTAGCCATATGTTGGTGCACAATGTGTTTCATGTGTCACTACTAAAAAGATACATACACGACCCCAAGCATGTGATACACTGGCAGAATGTACATGTAAGTTATATTTGTGCTATAACATTTAAAACTATGGATTTTAATTCAACTAATGTAAGAAAAATTATGTGTCCGCAGGTAGAACCATACGACGAATTTCTGGTAGAACCCTAGCGTATTCTCGATCAGAAAAAAATAATGCTCTGGAGACGAGTCATCCCCCAAGTTAAAATTCAATGGAAGCAATTCAGCTCGAAGGAGGCCACTTGGGAGGATGAGAACTCCATACGAGAAGTCTACCCTGAACTATTTGTTGGAATGGAGTAAATAGCGAGGATGGTGTTTGCCTCGAGTGGGGGAAGATGTAACACCCCGTTTCATTTTTACATGATGTTTAAAAAGAATCTTTATTTTTATTAATTAAAGATACATTTAAATTGGTTAATGAAAATAAAACGAGAATTTTAATTATGAATAAATTTATATTGAGAAAAATATTTAACTGAAAGGTAAAAAGAATTCCAAGATCCATAGTAAAGAGGGAGAGGCATTTTCTTCTGACAGATACCCTTTTTCCCAAACATGATAAAAAGAAATCCCGGGGTAAAGAAGGGGGTTATGTTAAAAAAGAAGAAGAAAGGTTAAAAAACCACAAGGTGGAAAGGAGTTGTCCAAAGCTGGTCTAGAACCAGTGGAGCTCTGAAACCTGATAGGAGATTAGAGTGGACGATGGTCCTGAGGTTTAAATCCTGGGAATTATTGATCTCTAAAGTACTCTGGTGTGGAGCTCGGGGGGAGCACAAGATGTAATAGCCTCTCTCAAGGTTGAGAGGAACCTTTAGTTAAGTTAAGGAAAATCTAAGATAAGTATATAATTCTTTAGTTTGTAGATGATGAACTACTGTGAAAACTCCTTATTTTTCCTAAATAATTAGTTTATTACTAAAAAAATATTTGGAGCAATAAACTAGATACAATATTTATGATAGGATTGGGATAAGAAATAACAAATGTCTAATTGTCTATTAAAATTCCTTTCTAGAAAAGATTTGTTTCATAACTTGTGAATCACATCTCAAGTAACAGTAGCAGTTTCTAGTATTTTACAATAAGAAAACTATCTAGAAAAGAGAACCAGGCCATTCATATCTTCTCTGTGAATATATATTTCATAATTAAAAGATAGTGAAATAGAAACGAAAACATGTAATAAATAAAGATGATATAATCCATAAAATTAGAGTAAATCCTGTAATAATACTATAACCTTTTACCGAGCTCAAGATTACAACTTGCTCAGAGTTTTAGACCCGAGACAGGTCCGGTCCTCTGGCTGTTGAGATTCGAAGCTTAAAAGTAACAGCAGAATCTTATACCAAGAAAAGACAGACCCATAATATTACAAAAAAGATAATTCTAAATATAACAGAGTCGTAAATAATATCAGTAAAAAGTTACAATGGTAACATATAGATAGAACCAATCATAGCCGTAAGAAAACCTTTGTCAGTGGGATAAAATATTCATATATAACCATAAATCATAAATATTATTGATGGGTACACAAACTGAAAACAAAACTCAAGGATTACGAGTTTTCCAAACTCAAATATAAATTACAACGCAGCAATTTAATCGAAAATCCATATGAAAACAAAATCCCCCACGGGTTCGAATCCCTCCAATGTTTTGCATGCTGATATAAACTATACAATTATAATAAAACAGGACAAGTCCATATGCGCAGGGCAGGAGGCCTTGCCAGTAAGAAAGGTGACCTAGTTAGGGTCTTAATAAGGTAAACCAGTACATGCAGTAGTAACGGCACCTCAGAGGCCAAACCCAAAGGCCGAATATAACTTGAAAAGAGAACAACAAAGCTGAGGGTAATGACATACCTAGAAGTATGAAGACGGTCTTGACTGTGGAAAGGAAGTGCATCCAACAACAATACCTCGGGGTGAAGAGGTTCCTTGTACATCAAGGGAAACATAGAAACATTAGGGTTATACAAATCTCAACCCAATAAGATACAATGAGGAATTGCAGAATTAAAAGAAACAATGATTCAAAAAGTATGGCCAGCCTCACCCTTAAACTCTGATTTCGGGAAGAGGAATTCTGCCATGAACACTGAGCAAGAAGCACAAGGAATATCACAAACAAGGAACCCAATTTTGCCAAGTTTGTTACCAACACATATAAGAAATCATTAAGAAGGGGGAAGTAATTATCACCAAAGTAGTTAAATACCCAAACGATTTCATATAGAACTTACCTTGTGCAGTGGTCGATGGATGTTGAATGGAGCAGGGCAAAGGTGGTCAAAATCACCATGGAAGAACAATCCCATTAACAACTCTGCCAAGAAACCTTCTCTGTCGCGAAGTTTCTCACATGCTCTGGTTACCAGAACCATGACCGAGTCTGAAGCCCATGTTACAGAGCCATGGTAAGAGGGACAAAAGACTGAAAACTGTTACATACACCTCGCAAGGGAGAGTCGCAAGGTCGACCGAGAAAATGAATGATTCCAAGCATCAATAGGATTAGGAGTTACCCTAAGGCCATTCACGAGGATCAACGCCATCCAAATTAGGGTTGAGAAGATCGATAACTCAAGAACAAATAAATGACAAAGCACAACTGCCAACACTTGGAATTACAAACCCCAATGAGATAAGCAATCAATTAAAGCCGAAACCCTTTGATTATTAAACCCTTCATCAAATCTATCGTATGTACTCGACATGTGCTATGTACATGTAATCAAAATAGTCGGGCTTATCATAATTGCTACAGATAGGGAATGTCATATATAAACCAAAGTTTAATATTTACGTTGAAACCTTTCAGCTAGCCAAGGTGGGTGCATAATTCGAGAAATACAACAGACGTAGTACATATATAATCATTGTAAAGGTTAGCGCAGAACATATATATAATCCGCGACTTTATGTTACATAGTTATATATGTATATTAACCCTGAATGCAAATTTAATATCAATACTTTAATGGTTAAGAACTCATACTATGTTAATATGACTTATCTTAGGATATAGGTAGAATTTAGATAAGTAAAAGATTTTTTTTTATGCATGTGACACTAGCTCTTATGCAATGTGTTCAATTGTAGATTTCCTAGCTCTTGTGCAATGTCTTCAATTGTAGATTTCCTTAGGAACTGAACCCAAACTAGAACCAATGGAATGGAATTTATCTCTAGAACCAAATGTGCTTTAGTAGTTTTAGTTTTACAATTAACTATTAAAATTATCAATAGTTAAATATTTTAATATTAGTTATAAGTTTATTTAAGTTTTGGATTTCCTTTGCATAGTACAAACAAGATTGTTATGTATTTTTATATTTAAAGCATATCTTTTTATTGCCAATTTCATAATCATGTTGTTTATCAAAAAGTATTTAATAAATATTATTTATTAAATAATATCAACATAATTAAGTATTTTAATATTAGTTGTAAGTTTATTTAAATTTTATATTATTAATTTAAGTTCGGGTTTTACTTTGCATAGTGCATACAAAATTGTTATGTATTTTTATTTTTTAAAAATATTTTTTATTGTCAATTTCATAATCATGTTGTTTATAAAAAAATATTTAATAAATATTATTTATTTTGTGAAAATTAAAATATTTAATTATCTTACTACTGGAATTTGATTGTTAGTGATTATAGTGCCTTTTAAGATTCACCTCCCAAAATTTACCATTACAATCTAGATTTTATTAACCGTTTAATAAAAGGGCTAAAATATCTTCTTGCACATACTCCCATATCCATGTTCAGATGTATTTTAATAAGTGTGTCATGAAGATAGAGATTTACTTGATTTTTTCACAAGATTTACTCAATAAGTGTGTTATGATGCTAGAAATTTCCACTTGATTTGTTGGGAAGTAGGGACTGGCCTAGCTCTTGTGGAATGTGCCAATTGTAGATTTCCTTAGGAACTGAATCCAAACTAGAACCAACGGAATGGAATTTATCTCTAGAACGATACAAAGATGCTGGAAATAATTAATGTTGAGAATTACCAACCAAAAGAAAAATGCAATAATGATGCTACGATTGATGATGTCTTGAAAACTAACAACCTTTTTAGGCTTCAAGCATTTTTCATATACTCCAGGTGATTGTCTTTTCAATGTAATTGAAATTATTTTGCATTTTCGTTATCTGTCTATTGAATTATGAAATGGCACAATAGACCACTTCCTAATTTTTCTACAACAACGTCACATAGAGGCAATAGAATCATTTGAATACGATCTAACACCTGAATTTCTATATGAACTTCATGGAATTCATGACGTTGAAACATATTTCCATAGGATGCATCTTTCTGCTTCAAGTAGTCTTAGTGGAAATGGAAGAGGGCTATGGGGAGATAAATTTTGCATACGCTCGCTCTCTAAATGGTTAAATGTCCCTATAGGAATCAGGTCAATCACAAAGAAAACAAGGTATTTGATTTGCAATTCAAATTAAATAAGAAATCCATTGCATATATTGTTTTATGATGCAAATAATCTTAATGGACGCTATGAACCATTGTTGTACAACAAAATACCCCGGTACATTGTAATATGCAATGAATACTTATCACGTTTTTGCAAGGATCTAAAAAACTATTGGCAACCCATACTTGATAAAGTGCAAGTCCATGGATTTCATAAAGGAACAAATACTATATCCATTTGTGGAGATAGTGTATTTACCACACTTTTTCATTTGATAGCCCATGAATTTGATGTAGAGTCTTTGGGACTTTACATTGTGCAATCCTTTTGCAATGCAATCATGTGTAGTGTTGAAGACACATTCAAATTGTTTACAAAAACATGCCAAATGATGTCATGAAAAATTAAAAAATGGTTGCAAATTGGCAAGATCATCTTATTAATATGGCAATGCTATATGAAAAAGGTAAGGTTGAAGGTGGGTGATTTTGTTTACAATGGGCAGCAATCATATTCAAAGTAAACATATATGAATGGTATTTTGTAAGTAATAAAATTGTTAATTATTTATCATGTAATATTGATTCAAATGAAACACATAAAACATTGTCATTTGAAACAAGATCAACCCACGCCTATTATGCACATTTCCCAATGGATGCACATAGCAACAGTGGAAATGTACATTGTAATATGATGTGATTTGAAAGAGGATCCTTGCATAACCATTATGGACCTTCTTTAATAAATCCGCATAGTCATAAAGTCAATATGCACTATAAAATGGTGCTAATGAGAAAAGGTAAAAACAATAGGATCAACGTCCATAGATTAAAACAATTATTGCGTTCAGAAACATAGTTTATTTTTGGAAAAGACAATTGAAGTAGTTAATGTTTTGAAATATGAATGATAGGAACAATGCAACAATGATGCTACCATTGATGATTTCTTGGAAACGAACAACATTTTTAGGCTTCAAACATTTGCATATATCCCAAGTGATTGTCTTTTCAATGCATTTGAATTTCTTCTACATTTTCGTTACTCATATATCGAATTGAAAAATGGGATAATTGACCACTTCTTGATGGACCTACAACAATGTCACATAGATGCAATATAATCATTTCAATATGAGCTAGCACCTGAATTTCTATATCAAATTCATGCAATTCATGACATTGAAACATTTTTCAGTAGGAAGTGTCTTTCTGCTTCAAGTAATCCTAGTGAAAATGAAACAGGGCTATGGGGAGATACATTTTTCATACGTTGGTCAAGGCCAAATGGTTAAATGTCCCAATAGGAATCCGGGTAGTCACAAAGAAAATAAGGTATTTACTCTTCAATTCAAATGAAATAAAAAATCGATTGCACATATTGTTTCATGATGTAAACCCTCTTAATGGACACTATGAACCATTGCTGTAAAATTAAATACCTTGATCCATTGTAGCATGCAATGAATAATTATCACCTTTTTGTGTAGGTCTAAAAAAATATTGGCAAGCCATACTTGATAAAATGCAAGTCCATGGATTGCATAAAGCAACAAATACTATATCCATTTGTGGAGATAGCATGTTTAGTGCACTTTTCCATTTAAAATCACATGACTTTTATGTACCGTTTTTAAGAATTTACATTGTGCAATCATGTATAGTGCGTAAGAGGCATTACATTGTTTACAAAAACATCTATCAAATGATGGCATCCAAAAAAAAAAATGGTTGCAAATTGACAAGAATATATTATTAATATGGAAATTCCATATGAAAAAGGTAAGGTTGAAGGTGAGTCTTTTTGTTTGCAACGGGAAAAAATCATATTCAAAACAAAAATACGAGAATGGCCTTATGTAGGTAAGAAAATTGTTAATTATTTCTCATGCAATACTGATTCAAATGAAACATATAATATATTGTCATATGAAACAGGCTCACCCCACACACATTACACACATTTTCCAGTGGATGCACTTAGCAATGGTAGTAATGTACATTGTAATATGATTTCATTAGAAAAATTATACTTGCACACCCATTATGGACCTTTGTTAACAAATCCAGATAGTCATCAACACAATTTTCAACATAAAATGGTGCCATTGAGAAAACCTAAAAACAATACAATTAGTTTTCGTAGATTAAAAAAAGTATTGTGCTCAGAAACATAAAACAATAAGAAAACATGTAAAAAAAGGTTGCAAATTCATCATCATTACTTACCCAAGAAGAATCCAATAAAATTTTACCTAGACAAGATTCAAGATACACCTGGGAAGACATGCCCAATTTGTAAACAATTGCAATTTCAAAAGAACATGACAAGCATTGGAGAAGAGTTAGAACATACATATGCAAACTTATCTAAAAAACATAGAATTCTGCCCAAGAAAGTAATATTAAAAGTTTGCAAAGGAGCACTTAAGGATGGAAATTTGCCACAATTTGCTTCTTCTAACCAAATTAGACGCAACAAGAAATTTTGAACTCTAATAACACTCTCAAAACTTGAAGAATTTCTTGTAGCACTAGGAATTTCTTTTGCACAAATAAGACAATGGGGACACAAATGATCACAAATGGGCTTAACAAGATTGATTATCAATATTCCTGTTCAAACATACATTGCTCAAACTACATTGTCACAATCTATGGAAGACACAACAACAATTGAGGTTGCATTGAAAAGATGATTGGAATACAAAAATTCATTTCAAACAGGAAAAGTTCGTGTGTTCATTGTCATGAAAGCATTGAAAGAAATATTTCGTCGACATCTTTATACAACTCAAAACATATGCATAAATAGAAATTGGGACAACATTCTACAATCAACTACCTTGAACACATCAATTAAAAATGTGGACATTGAACACAAAAGTGAAACTAGTGATTCATACAATGAAGCACCAAATGAAACATTTGTGCATGGATTCATAGAATCCAACACATACATGATTTGCAATATGAGCTAACTGAACTTGCTCTAGTTGAAGGGAAACATCCCCTAGGAATTTTCAAAGAAAAATGCTCAAAGTAAATGAACTTATCAACCTTTTTCTTTGGAGATCCATGTGATAAGATATTGTTGAAAGATTTCGCTACCAAAAAATAGTCCAATTAGAGTTAATGCATTATAGTGGTGACTTTTCTTACCATACAACTAATTTGTTCTTCAAAACATTGCAGATAATAATTGAAAAATTCCTCTCTTGCATTTCAATAAGAATTAGGAAATGGAAGTTAAAGGGAAGAAATTTATTGGCAAAGGATGTTAAATACAAACCAAACATGGTTAAACTACTTAAAAGTGACATTGGTTACATATATTTCAAGCACATAAGGATTTCTCCTTATTTCCTTGAACAAATGAAAAAATATATGTTTTGTATGATACATCAACAAGGGCCCCCAACCTTTTTTGTCACATTTAAAAGTTCAGAGCATCACTGGACTCCATTGGTGAACACATTAACCAAATTACATAACAAAAGGAATAAAAGAAAACATATTGAAATAGTAGAGGAATGCACATTGACTATCTCATTAGAAATGATCCATTAACTTCCTCTCGTTACTATAGGCATAGTATAAATTCTCTTAAACAATTGATATCTCAAGAAGAAACATGCTTTGGTAAAATAGTCAATTTCTACTTCGTTATTGAATTCCAAAATAGAGTAATTGGACATGAACATGGGTTCTTATGGGTAGAAAATGCACCAATATACGGAATAAATAGTAACTTTGACATTGAGAACTTTGTCGAAAAATATTTGACTTGTAACACAAACCACTTTGATCTAGAGGTTGCAAAAATACATGAACACCACCATACACAAATTTGTGAAAAGAAAAGAGGCTTTCATTTTAGATGCAATTTTCCAATCTTACCCATGAAAAGCACAAACGTTCTTCAACCAATTTACTTAGTAGATGACACATTAAACGAAAAAGAAAAATTGTTGTACAGTTCTTTGCAACAGAAACGATATGGCAATGAAACTACTTTTGACCAATTTTTAGAAGAATTACATTTAACTAAGACTAATTAAATACTAGCAATACAGACTACATTGAAACAACCAATGGTTTTCTTGGAACGAAAACCCTCTCATGTTTGGAAGAACAACTTTGCAAAGAATACGTCGTAGTTATGGAATGTGAATACTGATGCTAAATTTGTCCTTAATGCATATGCATTTGCATCATATTGTACTTCTTACATGACCAAAGTTGAAAAATAAATGACAAATGAATTTAAAAGGATACGAAGAGAACATGAAAAAATAAAAATAGATGCTATCAAAATGATATGCTCATTAGGTAATGCTTTGTTCAACCTTCAACAAATATTTGCACAAAAATTAGTCCATTTAGCACTTTATCTTCCGTTGAATCATAGTTCACGAGAATGCATATTCATAAACACATCACCAATGGATGAACACACATTTATCCTCAAACCACCATTTTTTATAAAGCAAGAAGATGATAACTTTAAAAATGTGATGTGAAATTCCATTATTGATTATTACATTGATCAGCCTCATGCCATCAACCATATCTTCCCTGCAGAATTTGTATCAAGGTACAAAAAAAATGGCACACCCATTTCCAAAAGGAGAAAACCAAAAGTCATACGGTTCATCAAATACAAATAGCACATTGACTTTAAAAACTATTGCATAGAGAAACTTTTTCTATATGTACCATTTCAAAACAATGGGAGTACATTTAAAAAAGACTTGGCAGCATGCGAGGCAACTTATATTTTACACGAGAACACAATAAAAATAAATGAATACAAATTCACATAAGATATTAACCCATTATGGGGCCATTTAGAAAATGCCATTGAAGAACTCCAAACTAGCTTTGTAGACCCCACTGATTCAACGCAAAAACACAAAATCCCTGAACATATTAGCGAAAAATATGATTTACAAATAAACTTACAATGTTTTCATCACCATGGAAAAAAAGAGAATTGAATATGGGGTTTCAATTCTCAGAACACCCATTTCTGCTTGAAAATGTAGAATATCGTAGGATAATAAGAATGCTCAATAGAAAACAACAAGAAATGTCAAAGATATTGCAATGAAAAAACGTATCAACATAGACAAACCATTATATTTATTCCTAATTGGAGGAGCCAACAATGGAAAAACGTTTATAACAAAAGCAATATTCCAAATGATCATTCGCCTCTATGATGCACATCATTCAACTTATCCTTTCAAACCAAAGGGATTAATACTATCATACACAGGAAAAGTTGCATATAATGTAGGTGGTACAACAATCCATTCTGCATTACTAATTCCTTTTAATAATTCTACCCACACCACTTAACAGTGAAACATTAGATGCACTAGGAAAAATTCATTAAGAAATGAGAATAGTTTTCATTAATGAGGCTTATTTGCTTGGAAGTTGTTTCTTGTATTGCATTGATGATCGATTGAGGAACATAAAACATGTCCAGAGAAAATATTTTGGAAATGTTGATATGTTATTTTCTAGTGATATATATCAAGCACAACCTATACAAGATTCCTTAATATTGAGCAACCTATTGTCAACAAACAAGAAGTTGCATATGATTTATGGAAAGAAAATGTAAAGTGCTATGATTTGCATATTATAATGCGACAGACAGATGAATATTTTATCTCAGTATTGAATAGAATGTAAACAAACACTCAAACTGAAGATGATTTAGCATATCCGAATAGAAATTGTGTTAGACCTGTACCTATCAACACTACTTTCCCTTATATTTTCTACAAAAATAAAGATTTCTCTTTGCACAACAAGAAAATGTTGTCCCTTTTTCCCAATCGTGAAATTGTCATTAATGCAATCAATCAAGAAGAAGAAATCCATGGTGATTTATCTTGCCATTCACATACAACAACATTGCCTTCACATATAATCCTTAAATTAGATATATTAGTTGAGATATATGCTGGAAATTATGATTCACGAGATGTTCTTGTTAATGGAGGAAATGGAATCATTAAGACATACAAAAAAAAAAAAGAATGTCATATGGATCAAGTTCTTTGACAAAAACATAGGACATCGCCAAGCTATAAATTTTTCCTACTTATATAGTGATGAGATTTGTGAAAATTGGATCCCCATATTGCAAATAGCAAAACCAATGACCATATAAGCAAAAACAGACCATATTAAAATTCCAAAACAATTTCCTATTTAATTGGCATGTGCACGCACAATCCATAGGCCACAGGAATTACACTAGACAACCTTGAATTTGATCCTACTGGAATAAGAACACATGGATTAGTATATACAACTTTGTCTCATGTAAGGAACATACAATCCTTGTACGTGTTAAACCCTCTGAAGAAATAAAACTTCAAATTTAAACATACAATAGCAACTGAAATGGACCGTCTACAACAAAATGCAAAATGGGAACTAGATTACAATTATGAATCGGTGAATAGACACTCATGCACATCAATTCTTTCTCTAAACACTCGCAACCTACAAACCTATATTGATGATGTGCTCAGTGATTATGATCTAATGGAGGCTAACATTTTGTGTTTACAGGAAACACATTTGAAACAACGCATGTCGTTACAAAAGTTAAAAAGCTTCAATTGCATATCAAACTACAACAAATATGGACTACTCATATGCTTGAAAAAACATTTAGGAATTCTTCAACATATGAAATTTGAAGAACACAATGTCGAATCCATAATGGACAACATAGTTTTTCATGAAATGAAAAGTGCAATTGTTAATATTTATGCAGCACCTTATGTCGAATTGTCCAATATACTATATGTTCTTGAGAAAACACTTCACAAAATATCCACTACTAAATCAACACTCTTTGCAGGAGATTTCAATGTTGACATGTTTCAAAGTAACAATAGAACAAAGATACTAAAAGAATATATGCAAAGTCACAACCTCCATTTCCTTCTAGATACAAATACCTATCCATCCACATCACTCATTGATCATGTATGGTCTAACATAACAAAGAGCAACAAAATTTTGAAACCAGATACATATTGGTCTAACCATGACACAATCTGTCTCATAATGAATCATATAAATGAAAATCAATCATAAACCATATTCAACTATACCCATATTTTTACTTAAATTTTTTCATTGTGTTACCATTAAATGGTAAGTATTTATTTATCTATTTTCTAGGAATTCTTTTCATTCATACACAAACAAGCCTGTAATGCATTTTCCTTTGCATTTCAGAAATGAAATGGATCAAAGCTATAACCAACGAAAACGCAAAAGGAAAGTATCCACATATATTTGTTTTCTCTCTTTTTGTTGTTTTTCTCTTTCTGATCCAATATATTTTTCTGATAGATGCATAAAGAATTACATATGAAAGAGCATGTTAACCAGGAAAATTAAAGTGCACATAAAACAAAGAGATAAAAACATGAAGAAATGAAAATATGACACAAGAAATTGATTACGGAGTTCATCCGATTTGGCTTATGTCTTCGGGCCCTGCTCAACAGTGCGGAGGCCTTCATTCATTAAGTGGCATAAAAGAGAAGATGGTAAGTATTTATTTATATATTTTCTAGGAATTCTATTCATTCATACAAAAACAAGCCTCTAATGCATTTTCCTTTGCATTTCAGAAACGAAATGGATCAAAGCTATAACCCGTGAAAACGCAAAAGGAAAGTATCCACATATATTTGTTTTCTCTATTTTTTTTGTTTTTCTCTTTCTGATCCAATATATTTTTCTTATAGATGCATAAAGAATTACATATGAAAGAGCATGTTAACCAGGAAAATTAAAGTGCATATAAAACAAAGAGAAAATAACATGAAGAAATGAAAATATGACACAAGAAATTGATTACGGAGTTCATCCGATTTGGACTATGTCTCCGGGCCTTGCTCAACAGTGGGGAGGCCTTCATTCATTAAGTGGCATAAAAGAGAAGAATTACAAGAAACATTTACATAATACCCTTATACCTCCAAGCTGGAAGATGGTCGAAAAATGGAGAGCCCAGCTGCAGAAACGGACAAGACCACTGATTTCCTCGCAAAAAAATCTTGTAAAAATGACTATCCAAACACCCAATTTTTACAAAAGACCCTTATGAACCTCTCGAAATCTTTCTGATACCCCCAAGATTCCCTGGAGCAAGGTTCCGACCTCCTGCCAGGCTCAGAGTTCTGTTCTACAATAAAACAATATTATCGTCGAAAATCACATCGGTCTACCTCCCCATCGCACTGCAAAATGATGGCTTAAGTATCAAATGGTGGGTGGAGTTATCAAAGCTCCCGCCGGTGGTACGTTGGTTCTATTAGCGATTAATGTGAAGGTGGGTCGGGTTCAAACCCCACCTGCTCCAAATTAGAAAACATATTTATTTTTTTGAAACTGTCGTTTTGGATTGCATATATTTTTGGGGTCACCCGCTCGGGGGCCATCCACATGGGTCAGGCGGGTTCGATCCCTGCTGAAACCCTTACTTTGCGTTCCGGTGATGGTTACCCCTTTGTAGTCCGGGGGCGGGGGTTCCCGATCCAACTTCAGACCACGGCCCCCTCCATAAATATATGTGGTCGTTGATATATATATATATATATATATATATATATATATATATATATATATATATATATATATATATATCAAAGCTCCTGCCGGTGGTACGTTGGTTCTGTTAGCGATTAATGTGGAGGTGGGTCGGGTTCAAACCCCACCTGCTGAAAATTAAAACACTTTTTTTTTTTTTTTTTTGAAATTGTCGTTTTGGATTGCATATATTTTTGGGGTCACCCGCTCGGGGGCCATCCACATGGGCCGGGTGGGTTCAACCCCCGCCGAAACCATTCCTTCGTGTTCCGGGTATTCGTTGCACTGTGGTCGAGGGGGCGGGGTTCTCGGTCAACTGAACCCTGACCCCTCCATAAATATATGTGGTCATTGATATATGTGTGTGTGTGTGTGTGTGTGGTATGAAGAATCCGGGGTGGCTGGTCCGCCAGGGGTGGCCCGCTCCCCAACCACTTCTTTAATTTATTCATTGTGATATGGTTTCATGTAGGGGTGGCAGCCCGCCACCCCTCTTTTTATATAAATTTTTCTTTATAAAAAAAATTGTTTGATTTTTGTCGATTTAGGGGTTACTGAGAAAACTAACCATCCCACAATTTATCTCACTCTTGGGAGCTAAGTTTCCATGCCACGATGTCATTCAAATTGTCGAACACTTAGACCTGGCCCATTGCCAACTTTGACCACAAATTTGAATTGCTCTAACTTCTTCATACGACCTCAGATTGGAGTGTCGTTCACACCGTAGGAATCAGGGAAATGAGCACTTTGATATTGTATTGGTCTTGCTGTCATTTGACCACTTTGATTTTTGAACCCTTTTCTGATGCCACTTGTACTTGGAGATCCACCTTGATCACTTTCCATACACATGCATATTTTTTTGCTAACATAATAAACAACAATTTATCTTTTCTTAATTGAACATATCTATTTACCAATCAAATATGAAATGTGTTCCCATGTTTTCATTGTAATCATCACTTCCAATGCAAAAAATTCCTTGCAGCCCTGAGCAACAAAGTAGTACAACATCAGAACTAGAAACATCACTACAAAAGGAAGCAAAAAGACAAGTCAACATACACCCATAATTGACTTATATTTTTCATATGTACAATATACATCGACATTGTTTCGATGTAATTGAATTAACATTTCTTGGCATATTTTCTTTTTGTACACAGGGCAAAGGAAATATCAACAATCCCAATATCAATTGAAGATTTGAATATCTGCAAAATTGGCGAAGTGTTCCATGGTGATGTCATGGTTGTCTATAGCACGTTCCTTGACAAAGCACATAAAACTCACAAAATACTATGTGCTGATTTGATTGATTAACATGGATTCATGAAAATTACATTGGTTCTTCCAAGTGAGCTTATTGAAGAACACAATCAAAAGATATTGGTAGGAAAAGGCATTGCAGTAAAAAAATTACAAATTCTACCAAAAACAAGCTATGAACGCGGTGACTGTGACCACATTTTGGTGTTAGATAAAACTAGTACTTTTGAAAACATTCCTCTAGTATGTACATAATACAACTTTGTTCCCAACACAACAATCAAGAAAATGGCAGAAAGCACAGAAACATTCCCAATAGGCACAATTGGAGCAATTGTCACAACAAATCAAAAATTTGGCTTGCAATATACATTACACATTAGAGATGGAAATTTTGAAGATGAAAATGCAGTAGTAAAATGCTCATAGTTGCATCATTTACCCATTAATATTATTATTTCCAATTTTTTTTGCCTTTATGCAATGACAATAACAACATTTTTTCTCTTTTATGTCACAACTTCAACTATTTGAAAACTTTGCACCTGTTTACAATGAATCCGAACAAAGATTTCAAAATGGTGATATGCCAACTATGCTCTTCAAAAATATTACAAGAAAAAGGGAACTAAAGGGAAAATCATTCCATACAACCCAATCCACGTTCATCACAAAGTTACACACAGAGATAGAAGAAGATCTCAAGAAAATGATTGACAAAAAATTGAAGGTAAGCACACATATAATAATCCATTCACTGTTACATGTTCAATTGTTTCTATAATCACGTACCTTTCATTATACATATGCTAACTAGTACTATTTTCTAACAAATGGACGGAACACTCCTAGCTGTAAATGCATACTCTACACCATTTGAGGTTGTTTGTGCACTTTGAAACTATCCAATATTACCATGCGCAATCATAGAAGACATGTCAATATTTTGTGTCAAATGCAAAAAAAAATATCCTTTCCTCTATCTACATTGTGTCAATTGTGTTTTAAGAACTCCTACAATAACACATTGCGATGTTTCCTTAGAAACAAATTAGTTCTAAAGCAACTTATACCCATAGTAGCTCAAATTTCCTACCAAGAGTATCTACAAAAAAAACTAGACACAATTTATATGCTACGTGTTAGCACTGATATTTGCATCCCACCCATCCCACTTTATTTTACTCTACTTTCACCTCATCTCCGTCATTTTCATTGACCTCGCTTCGTTTCTTAACCATTTTTCCCAAGGGTGCCCAAGTCATCATTGTTCACAAGCACCAAACCCTAATTTCCTGTCCCACTAAGCTAGGGTTTGCTATGGAATCGAGACATTTGAGTAGACGAGGCATAAGGTAGGTCATATCATTAAGTATGAGGTCATTTCAGCTCATAAACATCATGTCTCCATCATTTTTTGAGAAGTCATTCCAAGAGTTAAGTCATTTGCCACTCATAGGGTCAGTTTTTCTTCAAACTGTGTTTATGACCAAACAGAGATGAATTTGACAAAAGTGAGAGAGGTTTTTGTCCATAATAGGTCCAAGAAGAAAAACATCCATAATTTTTGATATAGGTGTCATGGTTTTATAGAAATCTCAAAAATACAGGTGCCACAGGAGAGTTGCTGCATTTCTAGAGTGACCTTGGGAAAATCAAGTTTCCTCATAGCTGTAGTGTCCAAATTACTTTCTTGATGCAAAAAATGATCACTAAATAGAGATAGATTTCCAATGAGCTATCATGAGCTCAATTTGGAGTTGAGGAAGGCCTCCAAAAGTTTCCTGCACCGTCACTATGCATTTCTTCACCCTCATTCAACACTTTTTGAGAAGTCCTGGGAAAATAAATATTTGAAAAGTAAAATCAACTCCAAATAGAAAATCAAAGGTATAGTTGGAAATTAGATAGGATAAGATTTCCAACGAGATATCCTGGGCGCAATTTGGACACTGAGAAAGCATCCAAATGTGGTCTGCAAAACAATGATGCAGGGGCGCTGCGCGTTCAGGAATGGTGCTGCGCGTTTGAGAAAGGTCACTGTGTGTTTGCTTTGGACGATGCACGTTTGCTCAGAAAGACAAAAACCATTCTCACAACTTTTCACTCCATAATTTCATGCCAAATATCTACAAAATGGTTCTTCAAAGCTCCATTTATCAGTAAGTAGCCCAACCATCATCTCATTGATGTACTGTTCTACTTCATAGTCATTCAAACTTATTTCTAAGGCAAGAAACTCTAATTCTTATTTAAACCTATCTTTTATACACTTCCCCTCACATTCCTATAAACATTTTCCTATTTCCCTTCCCATTTCCATGTATATTTCCCATATCCCTATTCCCTAAAGCAATACCATTCCTAATACCTCTAAATCCTAGGGTTTCCACTAACCTAGGTTCCCATTGACATTCCTATTCCCTCCATTCCCCAAAACATTTTCCTTTCATTTAAAATTCCCTCCATTTCATTCCATCACCCTAGGGTTTTAAATTCATTATGGCTAAAAAGGAGAACAGAACTATTAGTGAGGAGGATCAACCTCCAAAGCAGAGACCAATGAATAGAGGGTTGAAAAGAGCTCTAGCCCTAGAGAAATAAAGGGAAGCTGACCTAGAAGACTAGCTCACACCAAATGAACAACTTGCCCTAAAAATCAGCAAGAAAAGAGAACCATGGCTTGATAGATCCAATTAGGTTACTTAAGAAGACCAACAAGGACAATGAATTGTTGAGGGCAAGAGTCAAACTTTAAGCACAGAAAGAGTAAATTTCATTAGCCAAGCTCAAAAGAGCCGATGACAAAATAGAAAGTTTGACCAAGTAAGGGGAGAAATAAAAGTTGGAAATACTTGTTGAGGTGTCACTTCATGCCTCAATCACTCAATGAGAAATTACCCCAACAATTTTGGCACATTTTTGCACTTACGTTAATTTTTGCAATTTTTGATAATTTTCAACTCGGAAATTTTGCTAAAGGCGCAACGACCTAGACGCTGCGCTCTTTTTTGGGGCCTACAAATGCCAAATGGCCACCACAAAAATGTTAATAATGATGAAGAAATCAACCCTAGAAATTTTCATAATATTTGGAGGAGAATTGGTCCCTTAAACATGCAAAAAAAACCACCAAAATTTCATGTTTCTGCCTCCTTTTTGACATGGTTGTTGCACGTTTACCAGTCCTGGGAGATTGGATTTTTTGATAGGGTAAATCAAAACTATTTTGAAAAATGAAGATAGGTGTAGAAACTAGACTCAGAGAGCTTTCAAATGATGTGTCATGAGCTCAATTTGGACACCAGAAAGGCACTCAAAACCAGCTTTGAAAACAGGCTATTTTCCCTGCTTGGACGCTGCGCGTTTGCAAGAAAATTGCAAATTTTTACAATCTTCAGTAAATCTTCTCCCATTTGAATTTTCACTTTTGTAAATGTAATTTTACTGATGTAAATGTTCAAGATGAATGTAAAAGTCATGTTTTTACTTTTATCGAATGTAGATACATTAGGTAAGTCATCAGTTGAGGTCAAATGAATCAGTTTCCTCTCTTTTAGAGGCAAGTTGTTGGGTATTCCTAGTCTTCAAATTCTTGCTCAGCATTTGGTGGAAACTGATCCTCATCTCATGGATTCGACTCCCTGAGGCTAGGGAGAGTGGTTTGAGGTCTATATCTTCTTCTTCTTTCTCATTTGTAGAGGTTGGACTTAGTTGGATGCCTGGCTTTCGAAGAGACACACTTTGTATCAATTTCTGAGCAGGAATATTAATAAAATTTGTAGCTATTTTTATGGGATCCCTATGGTATGGTGTTTAGTTTCAGTTTCTCCTTTTGTGCTAAGATTTTAGAATGTTTTGTTTATTTCATCCATCATTTCATTGCTATTAAGTGAATGTTTTCAAGTTTAATGAACAGAATCCATAATTTTTATGCTCTGTTTTGGGTAAATATTCATAGTCTGTAATTTCTTCAGTTTAGAAAGAACCCATTATTCCACCATGCTCTTTCTAGCTCCTCACCTGTCTTGATCATCCCACCCATTAAAATCCTAAAGTGCTAAACATTGTACCTACCTTGCCCCATAGAACACCCTGTAAATTTTGACCTAATTTCCCTTGCCTTGACTATTTTCCTCCTTCTGATCTAGCACAACCCTATACAACCAAAATCAAAACAATCAAAACCCTGAGCTACTATACCTAGCCTAATATCTTCTTTCCTTAGTCATCTTGGTTGTGATCTATATAGAGATAGCCCTCTTCTTTCCTAGTAGGGCTAGCTACTTGGCTAAGCGTAGTTTGTGGTTACCTTGGAATTGCCTTCTTCAGCCTGAGGTTCAATCCGAGTGATAACATTTTGGGGACCATACTGGGGAGTGAAAGATCATATCTTCCCTGGGAAAGAAAGACAAATTTTAGATCTGTTTGCTTATGGTGGACAACGATCAGATGCATATGAAGGTTGAACCCTTCACCTGGCGACTCCATTCACTGAAAGATCCAGAAAACCAACACCTCATGGTGACTCCACTACATGAAGATCAATAGCTTCAAGAATTTTCAAGATGGAAACTATTGCAAGAAGGTATGCTCCCATGAGCCAGGATCACATTCCGGGTTTCCCAAATAAAATGCCTAAGGTATATTGGCAAAGGAATTTGCTTCTGTTTAAAGATGATGATAAGAATGATGTTGCTTTACATCTGGTTAGATTTCACATACATACACGCAAGTTGAAGGTTGAATTTCCTGAAGATTGTCTTTTAAAGATGTGCATGGCTTCTCTTGAAGGAAAATCATGATCTTGGTATGAAGGTTTGCCACCTGCCAGTATTTGTTCTCTTAGAGCTTTCCATTCAATATTTTATGAAGAATACAAGGATTCCTACCCTTCTTTATCTTTGGTTAATAATTGTTGTGATAATTTTTAGGTTTTCATTCAAAACCTAGAGGATTATTATGATGATAATGAGTTCATGGATGAAGAGATCTTGGAGGTTTTGCATGGCAATCCTTTTCATCACCAAAAAGAGGAAGTGTTTTCTCTCATGGAAGAAAAAGATGATGTATATTGTCTTGATGTTCATAAATTCTTCCCATAGGAGACAATTCTTGCAGTAGTACATTGGAAGGATCATTTCACCTAATCAACAATTGGCAGTAGATTAGAGTAGGTTGGTATCATTTCAATTTGATTTGATTTGATTTTCAACAAGTGTTGATAGAATTCATCAAGGTTTGAAGCCTGAGGTGAGGCCCTAAGGCTTTGAAGATTTTTTAGTGTGGGTTGAAGTTTGAAGTATGTTTTTAGTTTCAGTTTACACATTGGACTCCATGCCCAATGGATACAGCACTGATCTACAAATTTAGAGATCTGCGGTTCTAGACACCTCCTTCAGAGCTATCTTCCCCAACTGGAGCCGATGTTAGCATTGATATTTGCATCCCACCCATACCACCTTATTTTACTCTACTTCACCTCATCTTCACCATTTTCATTGACCTCGCTTTGTTTCTTAACCATTTTTCCCAAGGGTGCCCAAGTCATCATTGTTCACAAGCACCAAACCCTAATTTCCTATCCTACTAAGCTAGGGTTTTCTATGGAAACGAGACATTTGAGCAGATAAGGCGTAAGGTAGGTCATATCATTAAGTATGAGGTCATTTCAACTCATAAACATCATGTCTCCATCATTTTTTGAGAATTCATTCCAAGATTCAAGTCATTTTCCACTCATAGGGTTGGTTTTTCTTCAAACTATGTTTCTGACCAAACATAGATGAATTTGACAAAAGTGAGAGAGGTTTTTTTCCATCATAGGTCCAATAAGAAAAAAAATCCTTCAGTTTTTACACAGGTGTCATGGTTTTATATAAATGTCAAAAATATAGGTGCCACAGGAGAGTTGCTGCACTTCTAGAGTGACCTTGGGAAAATAAAATTTTATCATAGCTGGAGTGTCCAAATGACTTTCTTAATGAGTTAAATGATAACTAGACAGATAGAAATTTCCAATGAGCTATCATGATCTCAATTTGGAGCTGAGGAAGGCCTCCAAAAGTTGCCTGCACCAGCACTCTGCATTTCTGCACCCTCATTCAACACTTTTTGACCAGTCTTGGGAAAATAATTTTTTGAAAAGGAAAATAAACTTGAAATAGAAAAAAGGTATATTTGGAAATTAAACAGGATAAGCTTTTCAACGAGCTATCCTGGGCCTAATTTGGACACCGGGAAGGCCTCCAAATGTGGTATGCAAAACGGTGTTGCAGGGGCGTTGCACATTCAAGAATGGTGTTGCGCGTTTGAGAGGGGTCGCTGCGCATTTGCTCTGGACGCTGCGCGTTTGCTCAGAAAGACAAAAAATATTCTCACAGCTTGCCACTTCATCATTTCATGCCAAATCTATGAAAAATGGTTCTTCAATGCTCCATTTATCAGTAAGTAGCCCAACCATCATCTCATTGATGTATTGTTTTGCTTCATAGTCATTCAAACTTATTTCTAAGGCAAGAAACCCTAATTCTTATTTAAACCTAATCCCTAAAATATTATACACTTCCCCTCACATTCCTATAAACATTTTCGTATTTCCCTTCCCATTTCCATGTCTATTTCCCATATCCCTATTCCCTAACGCAATACCATTCCTAATACCTCTAAATCCTAGGGTTTCTGCTAACCTAGGTTCCCATTGACATTCCCATTCCCTCCATTCCTCAAAAAATTTTCCTTTCATTTCACATTCCCTCCATTTCATTCCATCACCCTAGGGTTTCAAATTCAATATGGCTGTAAAGGAGAACATAAATATTAGTGAGGAGGATCAGCCTCCAAAGCAAAGACTAAGGACTACAGGGCTGAAAAGAGCTCTAGCCCTAGAGAAACAAAGGCAAGCTGAACTAGAAGACCAGCTCACACCAAATGAACAGCTTGCCCTAGAAATTAGCAAGGACAGAGAACCATGGCTTGATAGAGCCAATTAGGTTACTTAAGAAGGCCAATAAGGACAATGAATTGTTGAGGGAAAGAGTCAAACTTCATGCACAGAAAGAGAGAATTTCATTAGCCAAGCTCAAAAGAGCTGATGACAAAATTGAAAGTTTGGCCAAGAAATGGGAGAAAGAAAAGTTGGAAATAATTTATGAGGTATCACTTCATGCCTCAATCACTCAATGAGCAAGTACCCCAACAATTTTGGCACATTTTTGCACTCATGTTAATTTCTGCAATTTTTGATAATTTTCAACTCAGAAATTTTGCTAAAGGCGCAACGACCTGGACGTTGCGCTCTTTTTTGGGGCCTCCAAATGCCAAATGGCCACCACTAGAATTTTCATAATGATGAGTACATCAATCCTAGCAAGTTTCAGAATATTTGGAGGAGAACGGGTCCCTCAAACAGGCAAAAAATCACCAAAATTTCATGTTTCTGCCTCCATTTTGACTTGGTCGTTGCGTGTTTACCAGTCCTGGGAGATTGGTTTTTTGATAGAGAAATTCAAAACCATTTTGAAAAATGAAGATAGGGCTAGAAACTAGACTCGGAGATATTTCCAATGAGCTATCATGAGCTCAATTTGGACACTGGGAAGGCACTCAAAACCAGCTTTGAAAACAATATATTTTTCCTGCTTAGACGCTGTGCGTTTGCCAGAAAATTGCAAATTTTTACAAGCTTCAGCAAGTCTTCTCCAGTTTGACTTTTCACTCTGGGAAATGTAATTTTATTGATGTAAATGTTCAAAATGAATGTAAAATTCATGTTTTTACTTTTATCTAAGGTAGATACATTAGGTAAGTCATCAGTTGAGGTCAAATGAATCAGTTTCCTCTCTTTTAGAGGCAAGTTGTTGGGTCTTCCTAGTCTTCAAATTCTTGTTCAATATTTGGTGGACACTGATCCTCACCTCATGGATTCAAATACCTGAGTCTAGGGAGAGTGGTTTTGAGGTCTATATCTTCTTCTTCTTTCTCATTTGTAAAGGTTGGACTCAGTTGGATGCTTGGCTTTTGAAGAGACACACTTTGTATCAGTTTCTGAGCAGGAATATTAATCAAATTTGCAGCTATTTTTATGGGATCCCTGTGTTATGGTGTTTAGTTTTAGCTTCTCCTTTTGTGCTCAGATGTTATAATGTTTTATTTATTTCATCCAACATTTCATTGATATTAAGTGAAAGTTTTCAAGTTTGATGAACATAATCCATAATTTTTATGCTCTGTTTTGGGTAAATATTCACAGACTGTAATTTCTTCATTTTAGAAAGAACCCATGGTTCCACCATGCTCTTTATATCTCCTCACCTGTCTTGATCATCACACCCATTGAAATCCTAAAGTGCTAAACATTGTACCTACCTTGCCCCATAGAACACCCTGCAAATTTTGACCTAATTTCCCTTGCCCTGACTGTTTTGCTCCTTCTGATCTAGCACAACCTTATACAACCAAAATCAAAACAATCAAAACCATGAGCTACTATACCTAGCCTAATATCTTCTTTCCTTAGTAATCTTGGTTGTGATATATACAGAGAGATCCCTCTCCTTGCCTAGTTGGGCTAGCTACATGGCTACGCGTGGTTTTTGGTTACCTTGGAATTGCCTTCTTCAGCCTGAGGTTCAATACAAGTGATAACACTACACACTCTTCAAATCCATGGTATGTTCACTTTAAATGCCAACAATCAGATACTGGATGCTGAGAACAACAACTAGCAAAACAAACCCAGCCAAAATTTCAACTAGAATTTTTGGCTTTTCTTAGGTATAATCCTCATCCTTTAACCTTAATTTCTTAATATTTATATGTTGATTATATTTTTCTTTAGTCATTATATGTTATATCAAAACATTTTGTATGATTTTTCTTTTGCAGGGTCTACAAATAATACTCATTTTATTATTGTAAATAGCAAGTCATGTTGCCACTGTTGTTGAAGACATGGAGCTGAAACTTTCATGGTTGAATTCCATTCAACTAAGCATTTGGGTAGATTAGAGTTCGAGAATTTGGTTCATACAAATCTATGTTTCATTGGATATGAAAAATTTCTATATGCATTTCCTTCATTGTAATCTTTGTTACTAGGAGATCACAAAACATTATGTTTCCTATTCTGTTTTTTATTTTTATTTTGCTTACAAGCAATTCCACTTTAGATTCTCTGAAATATTTGCTATTGAATATTTTTTGGTTGGTTTAATTAATTTTTTCAAGAAGATAATAGGGATGAAACTTTCATATCTCAATTCCATTCTACTAAGCATTTTCGTACACTAGAGTTTGAGACTTTGGTTAACGCAAATCTCTATTTCATTGGATCTATGGATAATTTCTTTATTTTTCTTAAAATCAAGTCCACCTTAGATTCTCTAAAATATGTGATATTGAATATGCTATTGTTGTTTTAATCAACCAAATACCCTAATATAATTCTCCCTTTACTCAAACACATTTATATGGCATTATAAGTAAGATCTCTTGCAAAGAACATGGTTTGCACTTTGCCATATGTTTGAGTGGACAATATTTATAATATTTTTTTTGTTAAAATAGAAGCAAATTATTTTTTTTTATCATAATTGCAAAACTCAGACTGGGAAAGGGTTTAAAAAATGATGTGAATTAATGTACAAAAACTTTTAAAAGCTATGGAGGTAGTGGTACAAACTTACGACAAAAAATCAATAACACAAGTCAACTTTCCTAACCCACTTTTTTTCTAGGCCCCACCCAACTTGGTTGATTATTCCCTTTTTTCCAATCATAATATAAAGTCCGAGGTTTTTTTTTTTTTTTTTCAATGAAAAATTATGTACCTTCTATTAAGAATAAAAAGGTTACATGCATAAGCTTCATGGTGAAAGTGGAGCTTCAAAACTGGTCCGCACATACAGAAAACCAATAATACTTCCAATAATCATATGCAAGAATTTCAGTTCCTATTAAAATGATACTAGAGGCACCTTACTTTCTTAATGGGAGTAGTGCTTAGACATAGATCACAGTGTTTGCATGCTCCATATCGGCCATATCGTGAGGAATATTTCATTCATACAAGTTTCCTTGTTTTACCGCAACAATAAGTGATAGGTAGAGGTTTAGGATACTCAACCATTGGATGGAATTGGAGTTTGTTACAAGGATTGCAACAGGGCCATCCATCTCAAATTCCAGTGCTAGAACTTCCCCAAAATCAAAGAAGTTGATGCTTTTTTGATGATATTGAAAAATAGAACAATGATAATAATATTATACATGATAATATTTCCAGTTGTAAATATACAACTAGATATCTTAAGCAAGCCATTTCCCTGGCCCCAATGAGAGTTCTAATGAATGAAAATGGGGGATTTTTAGTCTGATGTGACAAACAACAAAGAGGATTATGAAAATAGAGGGGTGTGGGAAGGCTAGTAGTAAGAGCAACGACAAAATTCAAGGGTTTCTCAGCTGGTTACTTCAATCATTGGTATTTCGACATTGTGTAAGTAGTGATTTTGAATAATTTTTTTACTTATTGCAATGGGGTGTAGTTTGTGTTAAGTGTAATATTAAGGTCAAGATGTATGCTCAAAGTGATGATAAAATATTATACTAATAACACATTTAGAGGCACCACGAGGACAAATTTTGTTTGTATAATGATTATATCCATTTGAATTTTATTATTATATGATTTTGGTTATATATTCACCGTCATTCATACTTTATATGTGATGTGGATACTTAATTATATTGTATTATAGAGCTATACCTCTGTAGGGCATATCTATATTGGATGGAGGAAGCTTGTGGTCATGGTGCTTCTCTCTCATTTTTTTCCTTTTCAGTGTTCGCTTCAACAACCTTTCCAGTCCTCCACTCTATTTTATTGTCTTGTGATAGCAATGCCAAAAATAAATGGCCCTACCTTGTTATAACTACTCTTTAAACCTACCACAATTTGATACATTTGCAGTATGATTTCTAATATATATAAGAATATTTATCTAATATGTTACTGAGGTGAAATGTTCTAAGAAGATAAATAGTTGAGAAGAATTATATATATTATGTTCCTATGTTCAGATAAATAAATTTGGTAAAACCCATAAGACTTAGTCTTTGTCTTCCTGGGTACAACCAAGGTCATGCATACTTGATATGTGATGTGGATACTTAATTATATTGCAATCTATAGTTATACCTTTGTATTGTATATCTCTCTCGCATGGAGGAAGCTTGTGGTCATGGTGCTTCTCTCTCATTTTTTTTCTTTTTAGTGTCTGCTTCAACAAAACTTCCACTCCTCCACTCCGTTATGTTGTCTTGTGATAGCAATTCCAAAATTAGACAACCCTATCTTGCCACTACTTATGCACTAGTAACAACCCTACTTCCATTTAAATACTTTGTTTTGCAACTTACTTTTGACTAGTTGGTAGATCTGGAAACTTCATTGCAAATATTTATTTCTATTTTGTTTGAGTCCACCCCTTTTCCATTGCATAAACCTTTATGGGATGGACTTATACCAAGTGTATATAAATATGCCTTTTGAATAAATTCTACAAAATCTCGAGAAACCAGACTTATATTGTATGATTCATTGGTGGAAACACCATAATATTCATAGCTTATTCACCAACACATATTATGTGGATTGGGATCTGATTTTTTGAGTTTTAACACTAGAAGAATCATGAAACTATAAACTGTAATAAAATATGGTATAGGGTGCCCCTAATACAGCTCGTAAGAAACACTATGACCTTGATTTTAGGCTTAAAGAATCACCCTAATTTCTCTCTTATGTATGTTGGCCTTAAAATCATAACAAACAGTAACAATGATATCAATTCTATGTTTATCCTGTGTGGAGTTACAATATTTTTGTTTTATATATGTAAATTTGTGATATGAATATAGGCCTAAGATTCACCATTTTTCACCAGCACATGATGGAATAGATGAAAGTGATCTCATATGACTCATGCAAAGAAGTTGAAGCAAACCTTATTGATAATTTTTAAATAAGTAATCTTCAGCCTCTTTATAACAGAGTATCTTCATACTACACTTAATTAGAAGTAGAGGACTAGCAATCCATTTTTTTGTTGGGCACCCATAAGCCATAGAATATGAATCATTTTATAGTGAAACCCCCTTAGTGGTGGTCTTAGATAATCTTGAAGAGTGGGAAGATAAAATCAGGTGTCACTAGTTTGTCTCCCATTTTTTTCCTTTCTGGTATCCACTTCAATAACCCTACCACTCCTCCACTTTATTTTTTTGGCTTGTGATTGCAATGCCAAATTTAGATGACCCTATCTTTCCACTACTGCTCTTTAAACCCGCCACAACTTGATGCATTTGGACTACTATTTCTAATATATCTAAGAGCACTTATCTAAAATGTTCCTTAGGTGCTACATTCCTAATAAGATAAATAGTAAGAGACATAAGCAGATGAGAAGAATTATATATATATAATTTTCCTATGTTCGAAAAAATATATTTAGTAAAACCCACAAAACACGACCTTTGTCTTCCTCGATGCAACCAAATATACAAAATTTGGAGCAACATGCGTGTAAACTCAAATGTTGGGACATGGCACATGGGTTGGAATAATGTAAGAGCGTTGTCAAAAAATAATGTACACTGCAGCTAGAAAGGAAGACACAAAGCAGAATTCCAGAAATGGGGGGACGAGTGGGAGAGCGAGTGCCATTGCAGGTTCCACAAATAATATCAATGAAAGACAAGAGTGTATAAGTGATTTTTGGGTATTTCGTGTAGGATAACCATGGTTTGAACTGAAGGCACAAACGAAGTCAAAATATATGTTCTTAGAAGCGACCAACAACTAGTTTTGAAAACAAATCAATCTTCACAACGAGGAGTTGGATGACTAACAAGTTCTTTCAGGAAGGACCACAATTGGCCAGTTTCCTTAGCCAATATATGATTATCTTCATATGTTGGATTCCTCAGATGTTATATTAGATAAGCAAAGCTTAGCTCATAATATTTTCATATACATGATACGCTAACAACTTACGGTTCAGAAAATGCTCAAACAACCATGCACGAAGGACAAAAACAGAGCGTTGAGAAATTCCTCTCTGTTGTTGCCAAAGTTGTTTCTCCACCAATCCTAAGTGATGAATGGTTATAGAAATCCTAACCGTTCATACAGACTTGATTGAGCTCACCACCAGATGCATTTGGTCACGATAGTTTATGTATTTTGTCAACCTACATTAGTTCTATAGGTTTTAAACCTGTACATAAATTACCTGCAAACGAATTCTTAAAAAAAAAAAAAAAACAATGGCGAGAACATAAATATGAAACACATATAAACGAATATTCCCCCCTAGATCCCAAAACCAGGACTACCAGATTGATTTTTCATTATATTCCTTTCAATGTTACAATACATATATATACATGTGGAAGCATTCATAAGCCCCAATCCATTAACCTTGAATTAGAACATAACCGTAGTTCCCTTGACCGGATATACAAAATACCATGGAAATAAAACCATCATGCCTAGAACCATGTGCAAAAATCATGCACAAAACCATAGGTAGGTCCGCCCACCTAATATAGGGTCAAAAAAAAAATTCAGGGTGCTACCCTGGACCTGTGTAGGGAGGCTACTGCCCCCCTACAAACCCCCCTGCGCATGCCACTAGTCATGGAAATAATATAACACACACCTAACATTCTCCCACTAGTTGTTAGGATTTTTCACACAAGGGGTCACAGGAGAGCTTAGTCATTGGTCTAGCTCTGCAACGCCCATTGATTATCTACACCAAGAATTTTTTTTACTGCTCACAGATTTTGTTAATGCATATGAAACATTCTTCAAAGTGTCCACCTATACCAAGAACACTTTTTTGTCCTCAACCATATCCCTCACAAAGTGATACTGAACATCAATGTGCTTTGTCTTTAAATGATAAGCAGGGTTCTTTGCGTGCGACTAGTCGTGGAAATAATATAACACACACCCAACAAGTTCAGTGGCTCAAACAACCTAGTACAATATTACAATTATAATTTATAGTTACCTAGCATAATAATTTTTTACTGTTTGTAGTGTCCAACCATTTTTTTAATCATAAACTTGAAATTTATCACTGAAGTTATAAATAATTATGAAACAAATGAGAGCTCAGTTCTTACTAATAGAGACTATGTTGTAATCAACTTTCTTACACTCTCTCATACTAAATTCACTTACTTTCTGACTTCCCTGCATTAGTAATTTTCTCCATTAACACAAGGGACTTCAAATACACGTTGGGTTCAGTGGTTTTCCTTATAGAATTAGCGTGCCTTCAAATTTTCAACAAATCTTCACGTGCGCTTTTGTTCTCGTTAGCTTTATTTTCTTACATCTCCAAATGACTTGAACACTGATGCATTTTCCTGTACATGATGCAAATTTAAAGCAAAAAAACCGCAACCAATCCAATTTGTTTGTTACTTTTATCAGTTTCCCATGAAGGCTTGCTTCTTCTATTTCAAACTAAAAATTCGAGTGTTTTCCATGTGAGATTAAGTGACATAAATGTTATAATTAAAGCCTCTTTATATACAATTTTAGGTATTATAAATAAGAACGCAAAGTAGCTTAAGAAAAAAATTCAACAAATTCCCTGAACGCCAAGCTTAGATGACCTTTTCAAGACCTGAAAAGCCCTTCAACACCTGAAATCCAAATTGGTCAATGCTATATCTCCATAATTGATACATTTTCTCAATACCTCACATCCAAATTTTTAAATCTGATGTAATACCTGCTCTGCAAATTTTACAATCGAAAAACTTTCTCTATGTCTTCAAGTGTGATAGAAATCCTACTTGAGGCAATGTATTTCACAACCAAGTACATGTACTTTAATACTTACAATGTATTTCACCAAGCCTTTCAAAGGTAGTTTTATCCTTCAAGATTAAATGTTTCAATGGTTGCAACTACACCAAAATCCAAGTCAAATTGCTTAGCACCATATTGCTTCATCTTCACCAAAATTTGAGTGTAGCTTCACATAAATACTACAAAAAGGGTACTCATCTTTGAATTTAGTTTTTGGTTACTAGCTATTTTTATGACGAAGTTTCCTTTTCAAATGTCCTACACTAGAAAAATATTTCACCATATTATACTCTTCGTCCATTTATAATTCCCTCTACTTATTAGTGTTTCCACCATCACCAAGTATTTTCCTATTCTTTTGTATACTATTAACTAGTTAAACAACAAACCCCTGCTCATGCCTAGCACCATTGACCTATCAACCATTCTCCTTAAATGTATACCTCACTACATCCCAGGGTATTATTATTTCTTGATGCTCCTCCATCATCTTTGTTAGAAAATTATATATTACAGAGCAATGCAACATATAAAATTTGCAGAAAACACAAGCACACAAAACACATAAAACTAGAGAGACACAAATATACGTGGTTCACCCAGTTTGGGCTACGTCCACCCCGAACAGCCAGTCCTTCCTTTCTATTATCTAGAAAAATGAAGAGACACAACCTACAACAGATCTGCTATAATATCCTCTGTTCTCTCTCACGGTCTCACTATCTGTTTCTCGTTCTAAGAATACACATACAATACACAGCCGCAATACAATGCCCTCATACATGCGAGGGGTTTCCTTCTAGGGCAAAAAAAACCCTAAATTAAACATAACTTCTACTGTCAGATCATCTGCCTAATGAACAGCCTAGATTGACTAGAAATTACTATACTTTTACAAGGCAATTTTACATCTGTTCTTAGCTTCGGGGGTGCTGCCCCCGAAACCCCTCGCCAGCGGGGGCTGCTGCCCCCCCAGACAGCGTTTAATTACGGGTGGTGTTGCCACCCCATTAAGGTACAAGGGCCCAACATTGTGATACAAAATAAACAAGATAATCAGGCTCCACACCCAACAATCTCCCACTTGGAGACTGATTGTAGCAACTCCACCACTGCTTCAATTGTTGGACAATGACTCCTCTTTGGACTTGGCTGTTTCTCATCTTTATCGTCATCCTTGAAGACCAATTGAAACTGAGCATATTCTCAGTTTCTCCCTAGTTACAACTTTTGTTAGCATATCTGTAGGATTCTGGCTAGTGTGTATCTTTTCCAGCTTCAACTGTCCATCTTCCAATACTGATCGTATGAAATGGTACTTGAGCTGTATGTTTTTAGTCTTGGAATGAAATGCTGAGTTCTTTGCAAGATGAATGGAACTTTGTCTATCACTGTATAACATGCCCACATCATGATTCTTACCCAATTCATCCATAAACCTTTGTAACCAAATCATTTCTTTACTAGCCTCTGTAGCAGCAACATACTTTGCTTCTGTTGTTGAAAGTGAAACAACACTTTGGATTTTTGAAACCCAACTGACAGTTGTTCCACCTACAATAAATACATACCCCATAGTGCTCCTCCTGTTATCTGTTTCACCTGCCATATTTGCATCAACATATCCCTGTAGAGCAATGTTTGAACCACCAAAGCATAATGCTTGATTTGTGGTGCCTCTCAAATATCTGAGAATCCATTTTACTACCATCCAATGTTATTTTCCTGGATTGTTCATATACCTGCTTACAACTCCCACTGCACGTGAAATATCAGGCCTTGTGCAGACCATTGCATACATTAAGCTTCCAACTGCTGATGCATATGGAACTTTAGACATATAGTCCATTTCTTCTTGGGTCTTGGGGCACATCTCCTTACTAAGTTTGAAATGGCTAGCAAAAGGTGTACTAACTCTTTTTGCATTCTGCATATTAAATCTTTTCAACACCTTTTGTATGTACTCATTCTGAGACAGTGTTAATTTGCGATTTTTCCTATCTCTAGTTATTCTCATACCAAGGATTTGTTTTGCAGCTCCCAAATCCTTCATTGCAAATGAATTTTCCAATTTTCTTTTGAGCACATTTATTTCCTGCATGTTAGACCCTGCAACAAGCATGTCATCTACATACAATAACAATATAATATAGTTGCCATCATTTTTCCTTTTCAGATAAACACAATGATCAGAGTGACATCTAGTATAACCTTGTTTAGACATAAAATTGTCAAATTTTAGATACCACTGCCTTGGAGCCTGTTTTAAGCCATACAAGCTCTTCTTTAGCCTGCACACTAATTTTTCTTTCCTTTTGACCTCATATCCTTCTGGTTGCTCCATATAGATCTCTTCCTCCAAATCTCCATGGAGAAATGTTGTCTTTACATCTAACTGTTCAAGATGTAAATCTTCCGCTGCTACAAGACTTAAAATAGTTCTAATTGAAGTCATCTTAACAATAGGAGAAAATATTTCATCAAAATCAATACCTTTCTTTTGTGCAAACCCCTTCACCACAAGTTTATCTTTGTACCTTTTTTTTCCTCCATCTTCTTCCTCCAAGCTGTAAACCCATTTATTTTGCAATGTATTTTTACCTGCAGGCAACCTGAATAAGTCCCAAGTCTGGTTACCTGTATGCATTAAGGAGTCCATCTCTTCTTCCATGGTTAGCTCCCACTTCTTCCTGGTTTCAACCTACATTGCTTCTTCATAACATTCAGGTTCACTAGAATCAGTCAACAATAGATAATATAATGAAGGAGAGTATCATTCAGGGGGTCTATTTATCCTGATAGATCTTCTAACACCACTTTCAGGTGTTTGAGGTGCCTATTGCTGTTGTTGTGGCTGTTGATTATTATTATTTTTAGGCACCTTTACTTTTTCTGTGATCTCATCAAGAACTATGTATTATTTGTTTTCTTTTTCCCGTTTCTTTTCCTACAACTGATTCTTATACAAGACCTTTTCATTGAATATTACATCTCTGCTCCTAATGATTTTGTGATTTTCATAATCATATAAGCGATAACCAAAATTATTTATACCATATCCAATAAAGGTACATTTCTTTGATTTTGCCTCAAGATTTGTTCTGTTTTCTTTATTAATATGGAAAAAGGCCTCACAGCCAAAAGGCTTTAAAAAAGAGTAGTTTACCTTTTTACCTGTCCATGCTTCCTCTGGAATACCACCATCAAAGGAACTTGAAGGCCCTCTGTTTATTAGATAAATAACAGTATCTATAGCTGTTTGTTAGATAAATAACAGTATCTATAGCATTTGCCAAAAATTGTAAAGGCAATCCTACATGCAATCTCATGCACCTTGCACACTCCATGATTGTTCTGTTCATCCTTTCTGACACACCATTTTCTTGTGGTGTTCTTGGAACTGTCTTCTCTTTGCGTATTCCATTTTATGAACAGTACTTATCAAACTCTTTGCTGCAACATTCACCTCCATTGTCTAATCTGAGACACTTCAACTTCTTTCCTGTCTCAATCTCAAGCAAAGCTTTCCATTTCTTGAAAGTATCAAATACATTAGATTTATTCTGAATACAATAAATCCAAGTTTTTCTAGGTGCATCATCAATAAAAGTAACATAATAATGAGAGCCACCAAGAGATGATACCTGAGCAGGTCCCCATACATCTGTATGCACAAGCTCTAATTTTTCACTCTTCTTTTCTTTCCCAACTCTGAGAAATCTTAATCTCTTATGTTTTCCATAAATGAAATTCTCACAGAAATCCAAATCAACATTCTTCAAACCCGACAAAAAATTTCTTGAGTGAATAATCTTCATCCCCTTCTCACTCATGTGTTCGAGCCTATGATGCCATAATGATGCATCTGCTCCTTTGGAAGTTAAAGCATTAACAGAGTTATAAATACCATTGCATAAATATAATGTACCAACCTTTTCGCCTTTTGCTATTACCAGGGCTCCTTTGGTGGCCTTCCAAGTTATATCTGTGAATGTTGTCACACAACCTTCACTGCCTAACTGCCCTGTTGAAATCAGATTTTTCTTCAGATCTAAAACATGCCTTATCTCTAATAGCCATTGGTTTCCATTATGTTGTTTTACAAGAACTTAACCCATTCCAACAATTTTACAGGGTTTATCATCACCCAAATGAACTTGTCCAAAATCTCCTTGAACATAGTCATGAAAATATTTCTTATCAGGTGTGGCATGGAATGAGGTCCCTGAATCTACCACCCAGGAATCAGTAACATTTACGACAGAAATAATCAAAGCACCTTGTAACACATCACCTGTCACATTTTCTTCATGATTGTTTTCTTGATGTGCGTCTCCTTCTTTTCCCTTCCGAGATCTACAGTCTTTCTTCAGGTGTCCTTTCTTTCAGCATTTCTAGCACACTATCCCTGATCTGGACTTAGATATGCCTTTCCTTGATTTATTGCGATATCCTGAGCTATTTCCCCTTTCCATTCTTCTTCCCCTAGACTCTGCACTCAAAGAATTACTCGATGTCTCACCGGAGCTTTTCCATCACATTTCCTCGCTAAGGATAACACCGACAACATCATCAAACTTTAAAGTACTAGATCCAGAGACAGAGTTACTAATGGCCATAACTAAACCATTCCATCTTCTGGCAATGAGCAGAGAAATAAAAGAGCCCTAACTTCATCATCAAAGTTTACCCCTACAGGACTGTTGTAGCCTCTACAACACCCTCCAAAAAACCCCCACTTTAAATTTTTTTTGGAGCCCCTTGAGCACAAAGAGAAGTTAAGTAAAAAGTCAGGAAGACTAAGTCGCTGAGTCGCAAATCTTAAAATTTGTGGAAAACCACAACCCCGCGACCTTGCGACCCTGCGACCCTGAGGTCGCAAGGTCGCAAGGTCGCAAGGTTGCGAGGTCGCATTACCCTCACACCACCTCACCATGCGACCTTGTGACCTCATTAATGGCCTGCACGTGTGACCTTTTTATATACGGGAGGTCTCTAGGTCGCATTTTGCATATGCAGCGGATAGAAAAAATGGCTCTGACAGGTCGACTTGAGCGCGATTTTCCCGGGTAAGTTGCCGTTTTCCTCTTGCTATTTCCCTTTTTGATTATTCTTGCAAAATCCCTGCATTCGTTAGCCTTTAAATTGTCCTTTACCTCAGCCATTGTTTTCATTTCTTGCTTAGGGTTTTCTTCTGATTCCAGTTTTCACCCCACTTACCCAACTCATCACAGTTTCTCATCCAGCCCCTCATGGCCTGTACCCTGCTCCAAAAATTATCCCTTGAATCTGTCTGGACTCATTTAGCCTTGTAATTTTCCAGTTGAAGGGAAAAAACAACTCCACGCCGCGCGCGCCCAAAACCCCGGCAAGCCCTAGCGCGACTTGCGACCCCGCAACCCCGCGACCTAGTCGCTAGGTCACAAGGTCACATTTTCCTTGTTTTCTCGCAAATTGTGACTCGGCAACCCTGCGACCTAGTCGTAAGGTCGCAAGGTCGCATCCCTTCATTCTTCCACAACTTGCGACCCCGCGACCCAGTCGCATGGTCGCAAGGTTGCATTTCCGCCATTTTCTCACGACCCTCGACCTCGCGACCCTGCGACCTAGTCGCAAGGTCGCAAGGTCGCACCTTGGCCATTTTCTTACAACCTGCGACCCCGCGACCCAATAGGCCACTTATTCAGCTCTGCCCGTGTCCCAGTTGAAATAATTGATAAACTGTAATTGGTTTTGTATCATCATGGCGTCTTTCTTATCTTGGGATTCTTTCATGAATATGACAGGTGAATTTGAAGCAGATTTGGAGTGTATACCTGTCCTCTTAGATTCCAGCGATATGGGACCTCTAGTGTCTTGGAAGAAAGACAAGCACTTGGCAGAGGAAGATGTAGAGATGTACATGCCAATGTCCCCACCTCCGATATACAGAGATACCCTTTGCACATTTGCCAAAGGGGACAGCATGCGATGGTACCAAGTGTACCAAGAGTTCGCCAAAACGGAATTCCCAGAAGACCTCCCGGATCGGGAGATATACTTACAGGTTAAAAGGTCCAAGCTACATCTCGCAGGTGCTCACCCGGCTATATTCCCATGCCCAGAGATGATAGATTGGATTATATAGAAAACGAATCCCAAGAAGTTCGTGATTAGAGACAGCGAGGGTAAGGCTTTCGCAACACTCAAAGGCTCAGACGCCCATGTCTATTACTCTTTACCTGAGCGAGAAGAAGACTTCACGGAAGAATGGGCCATCGCTCACGCAGTTCCTGTAGTTGACACTATAAGGCAATGGTGGGAGAGCCTGAGAAGTTTAAGGTCAAGAAATACCAGGAATATCCAGTGGCAAGCCTCAGGAAAGTAAATAAATTAGTGGCTGCCATTCTTTGCAGACTGTATGGGCGCCCAAATGCCACTACCTTCAACGGCACATGGGCGACTCTCATGGAGTACGTCACGGCGCATGGCACCCGGTTCAACTAGGCTAGCATATTGATGACCTCCATTCATACAAATTTATCCTCGGCATTGGTACTAGATGAAGGAATGCCTTCTGAGTTCTATATGGCCTCTTATTTATTGGATCTCGTCTGTTCGAGGTTGCACTTTGAGGGATGGGTACATAACTAGGATCATAAACAGACCCAAGAAATTCATCTACAAACCAAGGTGTTTTGGGAATCCAGGTATAAACAATACATAGAGCCAATCTCCCAAGTGTTCATCCCTGCTCTATACAGGAAATTATTCGGCCAAGACTCTCCTTGCATGTCTTGGCGAGCCATGGAGATGATTGAAAAAGTGGCGCATTGGTTCCCTTTCACCGAATATACATTCATCCGATTCTTTGGCTCGTTCAGAGCACCACATGCTATGCCTCGTTTTGTCACGGACAGAATTCTCATGCAAGAGGTCTGTTTCCAAATGTCTTTGGGTTTCTCCAGGGTCCTGTCCAAAGGCAAGAAGAAGCCATGGCCCGCGCTACCCCTCACTATCGGTGCATACACAGTTAAAGACTTCAGAGAGGTAGAGGCAGAAGGAGAAGAGATGAAAAGTTATCGCTTTGGGGCTTTAGAATACCGAACATACGACCCGGAGAGGATAGTTCCTGAACCTTGCAAGAAGGCTAAATTCAAATGGAACTATGAGCATACTAAACGCCCGGGAGAAGATGAAAGAAGGAACTGGTACAATGCAGATAGACATCTTGCTCCGGGGCCAGACTTTGGCCAAGAAGACCCGGATGATCAAACCCTGGAAGACAGGAGCCGTAAATTATGAGGTGCTTCTTCCTCTCTAGCTAAAAAGCCTTGGACCAACACAGGGCATAGTACCTCTACCCAATAGAAAGAAATAGAGGCCAAAGCCCAGCAAGAGAGAGAAAAGAAAATGAAAGAGGACGAGGATAAGCGCAAGAAGAGCCTTAGGGAAGAACATAAGAAGAAGCAGGCCGAGGAGGCCAAGAAGGAAAAGGAGAAAAAAGAGGCAGAGGCGGCAGCAGAACAGGAACTCAAGAAAGAACTAGACAAAGTGGAAGCAAACCGCCAGAAGAAAGCAGAGCAAGCTGCAACAGCTGAGCGGAAAAGGAAAGCTGAATTAGAAGCCGCAGCAGAAGCAGAGCTCAGGCAGAAGAAAGAACATGAGAAGGCAGAAGTTGAACGCCTACGAAGGGAAGAGGAGGAAAAGAAGAAGAAAGAAGAAGAGGATGAAATGCTGGAGAACATCGAGGTATCTCCCCTTGAGGTACCTCTAGGCAGTGTATGAGCCACGCTCTTCGATGCCAGTTCTTCTCAGGGGCAAGAGGAGGAGGTATTCGACCTCACCGGGCTCACATTCGATCAATTCTCCTTCAAAATCCATCAGGAGAAGAGAATATTTCTGGTGCAAAATCCTTCCGCTGCATCCACAGTCGCAACCGGAAAGGACATAGTCCTTGATACTAGGACTAATCCCGTAATGATAGCATCGGCTAGCACAGCTTTCGTTGTGGCCACGGAAGAAAATGTGACCAGAATGAGTAGAGAGATCGTTTCCCTACAAAATAGACTACAAGAAGCAGAGCAGCGGGAAAAAAGAGCAGAATAGGAGAGGACTGCATTGAAAGAGGAGGTTCAACAACTCCGAAACAAAACTCCCCCTGTCAATGAAGTTCCGCTTTCCATTCTAAGGGAGTTCGATATATTAGAGGCGACCATGAGGCAAGTGTATGGAGAAATGTTCACCATAAAACAAACATTCACCCCATTGGTAAGAGCATAAGCGGAGACTAAGCAGAAACACAAGCAGTTGAAGGAGGCCTCAGCTGCCTTGGATAGAATGATGGACTGGACAGTGCGGCACCCTTAGGCCCCTGAGCATTTTCCAAATAAGGATTGGATTCATACGCAAGATGCCAAAGTTCAAATCCGTATGAAAATGCAGTCCAAGGATAAGCTATCCAAGGATTTAGACAAAGTAATGGCTGCATGCGAACACCTGATCAGCGGCATCGACTCGATGCACATCCTTCACCACATTCCTTTGATGGGGGCACTGGATGAGGGGAAAACCTGTGAACAGTTAGATCAAGAGATCTAGTCATTTCTGCAGCCCATTAAGCAAGCTGCTGCCACTCCCGATCTTGCAGCATCACAAGAAAACCTAGGCCAGTTTCTTGTCATGCCAGTATGGGTTTACACCAAGCTCACCTCTCTTTCCAACCTGATCTCACAGAAGAAAGAAACTCTAGTCCCAAATGCTTTGGAGTGCATGTACCCAAGCAAAGAAGAGGTCCCTCCTCAAGCCCCAAGAAAAGAGAGTATCAGACCAAAAGACTTCCTCAGAGGACAGTAGATTGATGCCCCTGACCTCACAATTGCATGCCACGTTCATCTCTGGCACCCAGTAAGCAAAAGAGGGGTCGCCAGGAGAATTCAGAGGCATGAAATGCAGCTTTTCCGGTCTCAAGGCTTGACAAACGACTGTGTGGTGCTTGAGGAGCGGTGTAGGGCCTGCAAGGTGCCTGATCTATAAAACTCCCTCCAGGGAAAATGTAAAGGATCTTTTTTTTTGGGCACTAAAGAGCTATAGAGCATTGTATTGAAAGATAACACTCTTGTGCATATGAATACAGATACCTGTTTAAACTCCTTTTGGATCTGATGTGTTTTGTTGTGCGAACACTATGTGTATCTCTTATACAGTTTCAAACATCTTTTGATTAATGAAGCTCCACTCTTAATGGCATCATTTATGCATTATGGTTTTCTGTACTTGTGTTAATGATGTTTAGTTTATATTGCTTTCTTAATGGATGTTAATGACTTTGTTTATTAGCATTTAGTTTTATCTTTCAGTAAGTAAAGGAGGCATCTCGCCATAAAGAACTGTTTCTTTGGTGGTCAGAATACCCTACAAGCATAACCCCAATGATGTGTTGTTAACAACACCTCTTTCGGCATGTATGCTTTATTAGTTGTCTCGCTACACATAATGGTATATACATGTTTAATGCATCAATCATGTATCTTGTTATCATGTGAATAAGTGTGTGTCCGCAGGTTCAATCAGGTTCTTTTGAGACCAAAGGGAAGGTGACTTAAGCGATAGCCGGACCCACACCCCGGACGGGATCCCTATTCCAAACGGTTCAAGGTATAATTGGGACTTTCTACCGGGGAGATCCCCTACTGTTGGCCGGACAGATTTTCTTGTCAACATAATTGGCGTTAGAAGGAGGGCCTGAATGGCATCCTCCCAACATACAACCAACATTCCATCACAAAATCCCCATGGGGAGGTCATAAACGATGATACTACCCCTCCTCAGTTGGAAGATATTCCAGGGGAGGAGGTTCCGTATTATGAAATCACCAGAGAGAAGTTGAGAAACCTGTGCCCAGCTGCCCGCAATCTCATCAGGGATTTGCGATATGCCCCAAATATGAATTTATTGACCTATTGTACATATTAACCCTTGCATATAAATTTTTGGCCGGCTGCCTCTTCCGAATCTGTTTCAAACCTATGCCACGGTCTAAAACCTCCATATTTATGCTTAACATGACCGTTTCCGCTCGTAAAATACATTGTGCAAAGGGTAAAACCCGCACTTGGAAATGTGTTGGGCCTGGCCCCCTGAAGCCTTAGCCCCTTTTGTTTTAATTCACACATGACCCTGAAACCAAAACCTTGCGCTAAGCAGGCGGGAGCTTATCACTTCATATTTTTGGGAGCACCCATGGCCGTCAGATCAGGAGAAAATTGACGGAGCGAAATTTGATTTATCGTGGTGGTCCCAGCGCTCGGAAACTGGCGGTTTTATTTCGCACCACCTTTATAAGGCTGGCGGTATTCCCTATGGGGCCAACAATTCCATTGAACGCACAACAAGTGTCCCTCTGTACGTCCCAAAACCACTCTCATTTCGCGCGCTATCGTTCCGTCAATAACCATGCAGCGAAATTCATATAAGCCGTCGGATCTATAAGCCTCCATCCGACGGCCATCATCCTCCAAAGCCACATGAACTTTAGTTTCCATGTGAAATGCCCTGGGCCCGCCATTACATCATCTCCCATTTATGTTTTAACCGTTGATATTATGTGATAATCGTATGGTCCGGAGTTATTTTCACACTGCCGACCAAGTCTTCCGCGTCTCCACGTCACCCCTTCATTGACATTTGTTGTACTTTCGTCCAAATCATCTATTCCTCTTGGTTTTTCGTATGTCTATGTGTCATCACCCCGTGTACCCATTGTATTTCCATCCCCACCGTCTATATATACGCGTTGCATTCATATTTATCATTTTTTATCCATACATCGTGTTTCAACTGTTCTACGGGAAAACTTACATTCCGTTTGTTTATCAAATTCTTCACTGTATTCTCTCCGCCACCCTGCGTGTTCTTGCCATATGGCCATGTCCACGACGTCATCATCATCTCCACCTCCACGCCCCTTGCTCCTGAGTCTGTTTTTCTAATGTATCTGTGGGTTTTGCAGGTTTCAAGATGATAAGGAGGCGCTATAATTTGTTGCCTCCATTGCAGAGGCCAAGAGCATGACAAAGGACAATTCTTAACAGCGAAATTTAAGAGGGAAGCAGAGGGTAGTTGTGTGATATGACTTCATTAATGGAAGCAGAAGTAAACTTATTAAACCCTGCCGTGCAATCCAAAGGGGGCAGACTCTGGTAGTTGAAAGTATAAATGAGGTTACGTAGAATATCAACAGAAGATCGAAGCGCTCAGTGCCCGGTATTGAAAAATACAATTTCCAGTTCAAGAATCAAAGGGTGAGAGTACCAGGCACAAATACAAGCAACCTCAAGGTTTTATTGCAGCAGATTTTTCTCTTCCCGCTAAGTACAAAGCATGTATATATTTTATTCCTTATGTCTTGTTCATGAGGAGATTTTCATCCACAACATTTATTTCATGAAGTTGTAGCAGGGTACTTGCACCAGTTCAGCACCGCCAAACATGCATAGGCGGGTTTTTCTTTCAAATTCGTTTTAAATAAGATCATTAAATGTATATCACCTACCTCATTCTCGAGATTTTTCTCCTTCTCCTATAAAAACTAGAAAGAAAGACATTGTAAGGGTTCCATATTTCTATCAGTAAACTGTGCAGTGAGAAGTTCTTGTATACATCTTGTAACACTTCTGTATGAAGGCTCAGAGCCCGTAGGGTCTCAGTGAGGAGGAGTTATAACTGTAATGAGGATTCTGGTCTTTGGTATCTCACAGTATGTAATTTTCTCTTACGTGTTAATATAAAATCTCATTCCATGCTATTTATCTTCTTGTATCATGTTCTAGAATGCGAGTGGCTCACTGGTGTTAAGTAAGGATTCATCCTAGTTGGTGCCCATACTTGGATTAGTCAAGCACTTTAAATAGGCCTAGTCATGATATACTGTTCCATGTTCATTTCATCCATATTTTCTGCTATATTAGTTACTTGAGGAGGGTGCTTTTAAAACCCCATTGTCATGTATGGATTCTTAGTTGGATAAGCCCATATGTGGTTTTGTTGTGTATCTGGGTATCAGCCTCATGCTAACTAGTATCTTCTTCATGTTTCTTCACCGCATCCACTTTCTGATATTTGATTTCTGTGGCATATTATTTGAACTGGCCCTCTTTGCAGTAAGATGTCTCTTAACTATCTGATGCTTTTGTATTGGAGTTTTGCATGTTGTTCCTACATTATTCTTATCTTTGTATTAGCTTCTGAGAGAGTTTGGTTCCATTTAAACTAATTTCCTTGTTTTACAAGAGATAGTAAGAGAGCTTTTGGATTGACACCCAAGCTATATTTCATGTTCTCTTGCTATGATAAGATGTCCTAGGCACTGGTTTATGGCAACTCTAGACTGTCTCTAGGGGTGACAAAATTGTCTACAACATCTTTCTGGCGCCGTTGCTGGGGAGCGAATTCAAGAATATCAGTTTCCCTGGGCCTCGACAAATCATATTCACTCTCTAATCAGGTGAGCACAGAGAGTTGAAGAGTTGCATATCTCTCACCTTGGCGACTCCACTATTCTTTATTTGATAAATCTATTGGTAGTCCTGGCTCCTCGTAAGCCACATTTGAGGTCAAATACATCTCAGTCGAAGACACCCTACGTGTCTGACCCAGAGAAGATCATTCATAAAAGAATTTGGAAAGAGAGGAAATCAGTTCGTGCCGAAATCCCTAAATATTCTGTAGCAGATTGTACGCCCTCTTCTTTTCAAGAAATCAGAACCGAACATCCCGATTCCACCGAAGAAAATCCCGAATATTATTTAGAAAGTCCACCTAGGGGAAGTGCCAGGATTGAAGAGGATTTTCGTCCTACTCCTGAGGCTGAGGAAATTAAAGAAGTTACAGAGGTAGCCTTTGTTAATCGTGAATTGTTTCCATCCACACCCCAAACCTTTGTACAACACATCTCGATTGTCGCACATACTCCACTCCCTCTGCCTCCTCTTCCTTCATTTGTATCTCAGACTGTTGCACAACCCCCACCTCCTCCAATGGCCAATGTACCAGCTTTTCTATTGAACAAATATGCACCACTGGCTTTACCCCAAGTGCTTAATGATATGCCACAGGATTATTTGAAGATTCTGCCTAGATTTAATGGAGAAAATGAAATTGATGCTCAGAAACATCTTGAGACTTTTTTCTCCTTTGCAGAAAACTTAAATGTTGAACATTTGGATGTGGTCTTGAGATTGTTTGTGCAATCTTTGGAGGGTGAAGCCAGAAAATGGTTCAAGACCTTGGGGAACCGTTCAGTGACCACCTGGGATGATATGGAGAATACTTTTCTCAGGAAATGGGGAGAAAATAAAGACCATGGACAGTGTCTTACTGAGTTTAATACTCTGCAGAAGAAACATAATGAAGGAGTATCAGAGTTTATCAAGAGATTTAATAAGTTGTATCTAAGTCTCCCTGCTGATATGAAGCCACATCAGAATGCTGCCAAAGTTGTTTTCATAGCAACATTTGACTCAAAATTTGGATTCTCTCTAAGGGAAAGAAAACCTGCTACCCTAGATGATGCTCAGTCAAATGCTCTGGAGTTGGAAGCAAAATTTGCCTCCACTGGGAAATTAAAGGGAAAAGTTGAACAAGATACTAGGAGGAGAGGTAAAGAAGAGGTTTCCTCTTCTAGCCAAGAGAAGGATTCAGACAAGATGGACGAAATAAGAAAAATGATAAAGAATATGGTCAAGCTTGAATTGGAGGCAAAGAACCCAGCTCCCAAGAATTTTTATAATGCTCCAAACAGAGGATACAATCCTTAGTACAAAAGACCACCACTGCAGATATTGCCGAGAGAAGCAAAAGAGCAACCAGATCAGGTACCACATCCATTGTACTTGGAAGGTCCAGCAGAAGACTCCACTGAAGATGCCACTTATCAATTAGAAGATTCAAATTTTGCTTTTTCAAACAGTGATGATATAGAATGCCCATTGCAAGAAGAAGAAGAAGAAGCAGAGATTGATCATTATTGTAAACAATTTGCTGATTTCATGCAAGAACACTTTAATAGAAAATATGATCTCAGATCTTCAAGGAAGAGGACCCAAACTCAAGATCAAGAAGAGGAGCCACCTCAGAAGGAGGTACCTGCTCAGAACAAATCAGCAACAAAGAGAAACACGGAAAAAGGTAAGAATCCTCTAAATACTCCCTTACAGCCTAATGATCAGATTCCTTCTTCTTCAAAAGCGGTCGGTCCCCCTAATGCTGAGTCAGTGTCAAAAGAAATTAAATCTTCAGCTGAAAACAAAGAATTTAAAGAAGTTTTAACAGAAAATCCTTCCTCTGCTTTTAATTTACAAAAAGAGCTCAAGAAAATTAAGATTCCAATCCCCCTGACCGAGTTGTTGAAATAGCCTACATATCAGTCTCAAGTTACTTCCTTCATGCTCCCTCCTGAAATACCAATTGTGCCTGATAGTTTAAACCTTCAAGAAGAAATACTCATGATAGTCTTTGGCCCACATGTTGAGGAAGTAGATCCTTCTACCCCTCCTTTTTATGTGTCTCTAGTTATTCATGACCTGCTGTTACACAATTGTATGCTGGATTATGGGGCTTCCCATAATCTTATGCCTCTATCTGTCATGGAACAACTAGGACTACAAATTACAAGACCTTATAAAGACCTATACTCATTTGATTCCAAAAGAGTTAAATGCTTGGGAATGATTAAAGACTTAGTGGTCAATCTGGCACAAATCCCAGCAAAAAGTGTGGTCATGGACATTGTGGTTGCTGATATCCCTGCCCGCTTTGGCATGTTACTGTCAAGATCCTGGGGTACTAAAATTGGTGGGTCACTCAAAATGGACTTAACATATGCTATTGTCCCAGTCTTTGGGGGACAGGAGAGGAGGTTATACAGGGAGACTAGATTTGTTAAAATGGTAACTAAGGCTGACTGCTCAGAGAATTCCCCAGTTTATAACAAAGAGGGAGATTTCTCATGTTTAATGTTAGAAGAAAATAAAAATTATGCCTATGAGCCCCCCTTTAGTCAAATCCAAGCTGAGCAGCCTAAAGAGGATCAGGAATCAGAAATTTGGACTTTACATTTTGATGGAGCAAATTCAAAGGAAGGTAATGGAGCTGGGGTGTTATTAATCTCTCCTACGGGAAAATGGGTGCCGCTGTCCTTTAAATTGGAATATGAGGCTACTAATAATGTGGTTGAATATGAAGCACTGCTATTGGGATTACAGACAGCCAAGAATATGGGCATACGAAGTTTGAAAGTCATCGGAGACTCGGAGCTGGTGGTTAGACAGGTCAGGAATCAATGCCAAACTAAACACCCCCGGCTGAGAGCATATAGAAATGAAGTTTGGGACATGGTGGAGAATTTATTCTTGGCATTTAACATATAGTTCATGCCCCGGGAGCAAAACAGAATGGCAGATTCTCTTGCTGTGGCTGCAAGTACCTTTCGTCCTCCACAGAATCATCTTTTGTGGTATGAAATTGAAGTACGATACAGACCATCAATCCCCGATAATATTAAACATTGGCAGGTTTTCGAAGATGACGAACAGATGAAGAGATTCCTGGAAACAGTGGGAGAGTTCTCTAATATGGAGATTGATGACAATGAAGAAGAGGAAGCTGAAAATGTCACAGAAAATAAATGGGAAGATAACATGGCAGGAAATAAAGTGCTGCAGCTGAAAGGAAATGTTATACCTAGAGGTCTGGTGCATCTAGAAATATTATTTAACAAAGATGATATTCCATTGCAGCCAAACAAAGTGATAGAAGAAGATCAAGTGGAAGATTTAAATCTGGGTACTTATGCTGATCCCAAAATCGTAAAATTATCTAAGGGAGTCCCAGAAGAATATAAAGAAAAATATCTGAAGTTGTTTCAATCTTATAAAGATGTATTTGCATGGTCCTATCAGGACCTAAAAACTTTTGATGTTAATATAATGCAACATAAAATTCCTTTGAGGGAAGATGCAAAGCCTTATAAGAAGAAGCTCAGACAGATAAATCCTCTGCTGCTTCCCTCTATTGAAAAAGAAATCAAGAAGCTACTGAAGGCCAAAATAATTGTGCCATTGAGATACTCTGAATGGGTAGCAAACCTTGTTCCTGTTTGAAAGAAAAATGGAGAAATAAGGCTATGTGTGGATTTCAGAAATTTAAATAGAGCATCATTAAAGGACAATTACCCATTGCCTAAGATGGATCACATTCTACAGAAAGTGGTCGGAGCCTCCAGAATGTCAATGATGGATGGTTTTTCTGGCTATAATCAGGTGGCTGTGTCCCCAGAAGATCAAAATAAGACTGCTTTCACCACGCCATGGGGAACATTCATGTATGCCCGGATGCCATTTGGGCTAATTAATGCAGGAGCTACTTTTCAGAGGGCAATTGACATAGTTTTTGTTGGAGAGCAGGACAAGTTTCTGGTGGTATATCTGGATGATATCACAGTATTTTCAAAGAATGATACTGAACACATTCAACACTTGTAGAGAACCTTTGAAAAGTGCAGAAGGTATGGTCTTTCCCTCAATCCTCAAAAATATTTATTTGCATTAGATGAGGAAAAACTTTTAGGGCACATTGTAACTAAAGATGGTGTGAAAATAGACCCTAAGAGAGTTGAAGTTATAAACATTATTCCTTTACCCAGGAATAATAAAAAAGTGCAGGTGTTTCTAGGCCGAATCAATTTTCTGAGAAGATTTATTCCTAACTATGCTGAGATAGTTAGGCATATAACTGATATGTTGAAAAAGGATAATGAAGTAAAGTGGTCCCAAGAATCTAGAGATGCATTCACAAGGATAAAACAGGCATTTGCTGAAGCTCCTGTGCTAGCTGGGCCAGATTATACAAAGCCATTTAAGATCTTTTCATTTGCTTCACCCCATACAATAGCAGGAGTCTTATTACAGAAAAATGAAGAAGGATATGAACAACCAATAGCCTTTTTCAGTCAGGTGTTACATGATGCAGAATTGAAATATAACATACTAGAAAAGCAGGCATATGCCTTGGTGAAGTCTCTCAAAGCTTTTAGAACATATGTTTTGCAATCCCACGTTACTGCATATGTTCCTACAACAGCTGTCAAAGACATCCTCGTTCAAGGAGATAGTGAAGGCAAAAGAGGAATATGGATTGCAAAAATACAGGAGTACGATCTGGACATAAGACCCACTAAGTTGGTTAAAGGACAAGGGCTAGCCAAAATTCTATCTGAATCAAATCATCATGCTCTAGGCATAAATTTATCCATGATAGCAAATGAAGAATCTGAAAAAGGAGAAGAGCAGCATGGACTAGAGCTGGCCACTCAAAAGATACACATAAAATATCTCACTAGCCCTTGGTACAAAGAAATAACTGAGTACCTTCTAACGCTTAGCTTTCCTCCAAGTTGTGATAAGATAAAATACAGAGCCGTAAGAAGGAAATCCCAGAAATACATAATTGCTAATGGACAGCTATATTGGAGAGACCCTTCAGGTATATTACTATTATGCCTTACAGAAAATGAAGTGGAGAATATAATGGCAAAATTCCATGAAGGAATTTGTGGAGGACATTACAGCTGGAGGGCTACAGCTCATAAAATCCTGAAGGCTGGCTTCTACTGGCCAAAATTATTGACAGATGCTTTTGCTTGGGTCAGAGCATGTGACAAGTACCAAAGATTTGCAGAAAGACAGAAATTGGTAGCTTTACCCTTGATTCCTATTCATGTAAATGAGCCATTTAAGAAATGGGGATTAGATTTTATAGGGGAAATACATCCCCCATCAAGTGGCCAATATAAATGGATACTAACAGCCACAGATTATTTTACAAAATGGGTGGAAGCCATACCTGCAAGAAATGCTACAGATGTTGTGATAATCAAGTTTATGGAGGAAAATATCATATCCAGGTTTGGCTTTCCTGCTAGAATTGTAACTGATAATGCACAGGCCTTCAAGTCTGCCAGGTTCGTAAATTTCTGCCAACAGTATAACATCATATTGAGTCACTCCACAGCTTACTATCCACAGGGAAATGACTTGGCGGAGTCTTTTAATAAAACCCTGGTGAGGACTTTGAAGAAAACAATAAATGAAAATTAGAAAAACTGGGATTCTCAATTAAAATTTTCTCTATGGGCGAATAGAATAACCAGCAAGAGAGCGACAGGGAAATCTCCTTATGAATTAGTATATGGACGAGCAGCTGTGTTCCCTGTGCAATTGGCTTTGCCGGTGACACGTTTCATGCAGGAAAAACAGGAAGAACCAGATGACATGGTCAGAAGGATTAACCAACTGGTAGAGTTGGAAGAAACACGGAACCAAGTGAATCAGAGATTAGCGGAGTATCAAGAGAAAATGAAAAACATCTTTGATCGACATGCGAAAGATAGAAAATTTCAAATCGGAGACCTGGTTCTCAGATGGGATGTTCGAAGAGCAGAGAAGGGCAAGCATGCTAAATTTGATCCACTCTGGTTTGGTCCATTTAAAGTTGTGGAACAGGGAGGTAACAACATGTTCATATTGGAAAATTTACAGGGTGATTTGCTGGATGCCCCTGTGAATGGCCAATTCCTCAAGCCATACTTCCAATTCTGATCCAGGCTGGGAGTGCCTGTTGTATTATATTGTATATAAGTTGTTTCAGCTTTTGTTTTCATAAAGAAAGGGTGCTGGAAAATTATCAGAAGAAATGCAAAGGGGTTGAAAACACAGAGCTCACATACAGAAGGGTCTGAGGTCTACGTGTTCTCGACATGTCCATGGATGAACATGTCGTCCCCAACTGGAGCCGATGTTGTACATATTAACCCTTGCATATAAATTTTTGTTCGGCTTCCTCTTCCGAATCTATTTCAAACCTATGCCGCGGTCTAAAACCTCCATATTTCTGCTTAACATGACCGTTTCCGCTCGTAAAATACATTGTGCAAAGGGTAAAACCCGCACTTGGAAATGTGTCTGGCCTAGCCCCCTGAAGCCTTAGCCCCTTTTTTTTTAATTCACACATGACCCTGACACCAAAACCTTGCGCTAAGCAGGCGGGAGCTTATCACTTCATATTTTCAGGAGTACCCATGGTCGTCAGATCAAGAGCAAATCGACGGAGCGGAATTTGATTTATCGTGGTGGTCCCGCGCTCGGAAACTGGCGGTTTTATTTTGCACCACCTTTATAAGGCTGGCGGTATTCCCTATGGGGCCAGTAATTCCATTGAACGCACGACAAGTGTCCCTCTATACGTCCCAAAAGCACTCTCATTTTGCGTGCTATCATTTCGTCAATAACCATGCAGCGGAATTCATATAAGCCGTCGGATCTATAAGCCTCCATCCGACGGCTATCATCCTCCAAAGCCACAAAAACTTTAGTTTCCATGTGAAATGCCCTGGGCCCGCCATTACATCATCTCCCAGTTATGTTTTAACCGTTGATATTATGTGATAATCGTATGGTTCAGAGTTATTTTCACACTGCCGACCAAGTCTTCCGCGTCTCCACGTCACCCCTTCATTGACATTTGTTATACTTTCGTCCACATCATCTATTCCTCTTGGTTTTTCGTACGTCTATGTGTCATCACCCCGTGTACCCATTGTATTTCCATCCCCGCCGTCTATATATACGCGTTGCATTCATATTTATCATTTTTTATCCATACATCGTGTTTCAACTGTTCTACGGGAAAACTTACATTCCGTCTGTTTATCAAATTCTTCACTGTATTCTCTCCGCCACCCTGCGTGTTCTTGCCATATGGCCATGTCCGCGACGTCATCATCATCTCCACCTCCATGCCCCTTGCTCCTAAGTCTGTTTTTCTAATGTATATGTGGGTTTTGCAGGTTTCAAGATGATAAGGAGGCGCTATAATTTGTTGCCTCCATTGCAGAGGCCAAGAGCATGACAAAGGACAATTCTTAACAACGAAATTTAAGAGGGAAGCAGAGGGTAGTTGTGTGATATGACTTAATTAATGGAAGCAGAAGTAAACTTATTAAACCCTGCCGAGCAATCCAAAGGGGGCAGACTTTGGTAGTTGAAAGTATAAATGAGGTTACGTAGAATATCAACAGAAGATCGAAGGGCTCAGTGCCCGGTATTGAAAAATACAAATTCCAGTTTAGGAATCAGAGGGCTAGAGTACCAGGCACAAATAAAAGCAACCTCAAGGTTTTATTGCAACAGATTTTTCTCTTCTCGCTAAGTACAAATCATGTATATATTTTATTCCTTATGTCTTGTTCATGAGGAGATTTTCATCCTCAACATTTATTTCATGAAGTTGTAGCAGGGTACTTGCACCAGTTCAGCACTGCCAAACATGCATAGGCGGGTTTTTCTTTCAAATTAGTTTTAAATAAGATCATTAAATGTATATCACCTACCTCATTCTCGAGAGTTTTCTCCTTCTCCTATAAAAACTAGAAAGAAAGACATTGTAAGGGTTCTAGATTTCTATCAGTAAACTGTGCAGTGAGAAGTTCTTGTATACATCTTGTAACACTTCTGTATGAAGGCTCAGAGCCCGTAGGGTCTCAGTGAGGAGGAGTTATAACTGTAATGAGGATTCTGGTCTTTGGTATCTCACAGTATGTAATTTTCTCTTGTGTTAATATAAAATCTCATTCCATGCTATTTATCTTCTTGTACTGCGTCTTTAATGCGTGGCTCACTCGGGTGTTAAGTAAGGATTCATCCTAGTTGGTGCCCATACTTGGATTAGTCAAGCGCTTTAAATAGCTTCAGCTGCGTAGAGATAATCGTTCCATGTCCATTTCATCCATAGTTTTCGCTATTGCCTACTTGAGGAGGGTGCTTTAAAAACGCCATTGTCATGTATGGATTTCAGCTGATAAGCCCATATGTGGTTTTTTTGTGTATCTGGGTATCAGCCTCATGCTAACTAGTATCTTCTTCATGTTTCTTCACTGCATCCACTTTCTGATATTTGATTTCTGTGGCATATTATTTGAATCGGCCCTCTTTGCAGTAAGTTGTCTCTTAACTGTCTGATGCTTTTGTATTGAAGCTTTTGCATGCTGTTCCTACATTATTCTTATCTTTGTATCAGATTTTGAGAGAGTCTGGTCCCATTTCAATTAACTTCCTTGTTTTGCAAGAGATAGTAAGAGAGCTTTTGGATTGACAACCCAAGCTATATTATGAGCTCCTTGCTATGATAAGATGTCCTAGGCACTGGTCTATGGCAACTCTAGGCTGTCTCTAGGGGTGAAAAAATTGTCTACAACATGACCCATACTAGGACCCCTGCTGAAAACATCACTCATAATGGTGCTCTAGTGAGTTCCATACCCCAGTTTTTGAATCTCATGGTTGAAGACCTCGTCACCGCTGTTCAGGGTAACGAACCGATTCCTGAGTTCCAAGTGGGAGAAGAGGAGGAATTTGGCATGACTGAACCCTTCCCTGACCCTCAGCCCAACCAAGCCCAACAGAACAACACCCAGGCACACCCCCCACCTGGGGAAGGTGAGCAAGATAGAGGCCGAATAAACGAAGGCGAGGGAAATAGAGCTCGTATAAATGAAGGTGAAGGGAATAGAGCCCGCCGAAATGAAGGTGAGGGGAACAGAGGTAGTGGGACTGGAGGTAGAGGAGATAGAGGCCGTGGCCAAGGACACCATGCCAACCACCGCCGCCCAAACCCAAATAGGCCGCCTGTCTACAATTGGGGATATCTTAGAAACATGGCCAACCGTTAGAGACATCAAGATGAACACTCTCACCATGAGGGAGAAGCATCAGTGTCAGGTACGGGAAGTGAAGCTGAGTTTGAGATCAGGCACCACGAGCATGCTAGGAGGGTGCAACCACTTTCCTGAATGGCCCAGTCCCCATTAGATATTTTGGGCCCCCTCCACGACATGCCCAGGCACCCTGAGAAGCATCTCCCCAAATTTGATCCCGAGAAAGGCACCTTGGCCGAAGATCATATAAGCAGCTTCTATCTCTCCCTGCAAATCATAAGGATTCAATCAGATGACGTAGCTTGTCACCTGTTCCCGCATACTCTTGAAAAAAAAGTGGCCACCTGGTACCGCTCCCTCCCGAGTGCCTCCATTACCTCATGGGATCAGTTCCGTCGCGTGTTCTTGCAGAAATTCTCAGAGGACAAAAATCCTTCCATGCTCCTCACAGAGTTAAGCACCATTAAGTGCCACAAGAAAGAGAAGGTTAGAGACTTCAATCAGCGCTTTGCTACCATACTGCAAAAGTTTCCCCCCAACCTGGCGTTGGATGACTCTATCACCATAGACTACTATACGAAAGCTCTCCCCAGGGATATTGCCGTCTTCGTGAAACGCGAAGCTCGAGCCACTCTTGCGGAAAATTACGTGGCCGCCCTTGCTGTAGAACGAGAAATTATTTCTATAGGAGAAATCGAACACGAAGGGAGGGATGACCACAAACCAATCGCGAAGAAGGGTCAGTCCTCCACACCCAAAACCGCAGATAAGGACAAGGATGCTTTTGACCTCGAGAGTATAGCAAAGACCCTCAAGCTATTGACAAATGAAGTCTTCGACCTGAAGAGAAAGGGTATAGAATCCACAACTAGCACTAAGGCGCCCAAGCCCTTTTTCAGAAAGCGTAACCCCAACACCAGCCGACCTCCATCTAACCCGAACACTGTTCTCAATGTGGAAGAAATAGGAAAAGATAACTTCTGTTCTTTCCACCAGGCTGCCCACTCTGAAAAAACATGCCCACAATGGATCGGCAATATGACTGCAGTAGTAAACCAGCTTCTGGATGATCAAACCCTAGGGGATGTGGGGGAGGATGATGTTTCTGACCACGATGAAGATTTTCCCTCGGATGAAGAACCAAGGTCCTCTGTTCTTGTGTTTGACATAATCCGCTGGGAAAAAAATCTTACCGTCACTGATATCAACATGGCAGACAATCCTAAGGCCCAACCCGTAAGAAACTACAGCCTTAGGAGCAAAGGACCGGTCCCTGAACCATCCTTTGAGGAGAAGAAAAGGGCTTTCTTAAGGAAAAATTTTCCCCCGGGGAATGAACAACAAGCTGCCCCTGAGAAGCCCACCAATAACAACACCTGAGAAAATCAAAAGAGCAAGCTCCCGGTGGGGTCCCCAAAAGCCACTACCGAGCCAAGTCCTCAACCTGATTCCGGTTACAACATTGTTGAGGACATGAAAAAAACCAGAGCCAACATCTCCCTATACGAGCTTGCCCGCATCACAAATCAACGAGAACTCATTCTTAAAGCCTTCGCCCATACCTCAACTACTAAGCCTGTGAGCAATACGTCCGCGCAGCCTAGTCCGAGTGTTCAGTCTATTGTAAATGCCATCAATGCAAATTCCAAGGGATCTACTCCTCCTTTCCTCTTATCTTTTGAGATTTTTAACTTCAACGTACATAACTGTCTAGTTGACTCTGGCGCGTCCACGAACGTCATGCCCCTATCCGTTTGTAAGAAGCTGAACATCTGCCTGGAGAAAACAGACGCGAGGATCATTCAACTTGACAGATCGCAGGTGCCAGCTGTAGGAGAACTGAATAACGTCATCATCCACCTTTCGTCCGATTCTAGAGTCCACCAATGTATTGACATTGTTGTTGTTGACATTCCGGAAGCCTACGACCTGTTACTTAGCAGAGACTGGTCCAGCAAGCTGCAAGGATATTTTGCCACCGACTGGTCCCACTTGTGGCTTCCTTACAAGGGCCAGAATAACCAAATCAGGGTCGAGAGTGAACCATATATGAAATATACTGTAACTGATTTGGATGCTACTAATGAACCCATTAGTTTTTCCCAGGAGGAGCTTGGCATGTGCTTCTTGGAAGCCATTTTCGGATGTTATCATCCTCCTCAGTCTCCAGTAGACCCTGAGATCCTTTCTGAACTAACACTCGTCGCAGAAGACCAAGCCACTCCCGTCTCACACCAAATCGAAGTCTTGCCCCAACCTACAACCCCAAAGGAGCCAGAAAATGACGTGTGGACCCTGTACTATGACGGTTCCAAAACCCATGACAGAGCTGGTGCGGGCTGCATCTTGCTGGACCCTTAAAAGAACAAATTCTTGATTTCGTGTCGGCTTGAGTTCCAGTGCACCAACAATACAGTTGAATATGAAGCTCTAATCCTCGGACTCAATAAGGCATTGGATTTAAAGGTAAGGTGCTTACAAGTCATTGGAGACTCCGAGATCATTACTCGACAGGTACACAATACCATTCATTGTTTGTCTCCGCATTTAAAAGCTTATCAACAAGAGGTATGGCATCTTATTTCTACTTTCGATGCGTTTGGAATCAAATCTGTTCTTAGAATGCACAATGCAGCAGCTGATACTATGGCTAATGCTGCTGCTAGATTTACCCCTTTGAGGGATGGCTTTTCTATTGAAGTTATATATAGACCCTCCGTGCCAGATAATATTACTAATTTACGCATTTTTGATGATGATCAACAAATCTTGGAATTTATGCTCAACACTGAAGTATTCAAGGACGCGGTAATAGATGAGGCGGATCACGATCAAGCTTTGCAGGAAGAGCATGATAAACACAAGGAGAACCCCATGCCCAAGGGGATAGTATCACTGGAAAAGCTCTTTGATCTGCAAGTCGATTCCGTGCCCCCCCAAATACCAAAGTACAAAGTTCCATCTTGGCACATCGGCAAGTGAACTTGGGATCAGATGAGAACCCGAAGTTCATTAACCTTGGGAAAGATTGTACTGACGAAGAGACGCAAGCCTTCACCCAACTATTTCGGAAGTATCGAGACGTATTTTCTTGGACGTATGATGATTTACGTACGTACGACACTCGGATTATTCAACACGTGATACCCATGAAGGAAGGCATGAAGCCATTCCAACAGAAGCTCAGAAAAGTGCATCCTACTTTGGAACCTATGATTCTGAAAGAACTTAAGAAGCTTTTGGATGCGCGCATCATCTTCAAAGTTCGTCACTCCACATGGGTGGAAAATTTGGTCCCGGTACGGAAGAAGTCTGGCGAGATCCGCTTATGTGTGGATTTCCGGAATTTGAATTGAGCCTCAAACAAAGACAATTACCCGATGCCACCTACGGAGCAAATATTGCAAGCTGTGTCTGGATCCGAGATGTTTTCCTTATTGGATGCGTTCTCCGGTTACAACCAGGTGCTTGTAGCTTAGCCGGACAGATTGAAAACTACCTTTCAGACCAAATGGGGAACGTTCGCTTTTAGGCGCATGCCTTTTGGATTGATAAACGCAGGGGTAACTTTCCAACAGGCTATGGATATAGCTTTCCATGGTTTTATAGGGCAGAGCGTGGTAGTCTATTTGGACGATGTCACGGTGTTTTCAAAGCACCAGGGCGATCATCTATTCCACCTCAAGCAAATCTTCGAGAGGTGCAGGAAGTACAGGATTTCACTCAACCCGAAGAAGAGTGTTTTTGTTGTGGCGGAAGAAAATTTTCTAGGCCACATTATAGCTAAGAAAGGCATTATGGTAGACCGAGAGCGGGCGAAAGCCATTGCCCAGATCCCCCACCGCCCCCCCGAGCAGTAAGAAAGCAATGCAATCTTTCCTGGGGAAAATCAATTTTGTCCGTAAATTCATATCGGATTTTTCCCAGATAGTCAGGCCTTTTGCAGGGGATGATAAAAAATAATGCGGTGTTCAAATGGAATTTGCTAGAGAAGGAGGCCTTCAAAAAAATCAAGCAGGCTATAGCTGAAGCGCCATCCCTCCAAAGTCCAGATTTTAGCAGAGGCTTTATCCTGTATACTTTCGCTTCAGATTCATCACTTGCAGTTGTCCTCACGCAGAAAGACGACAACAATGATGAACGACCTATTTCCTTCATGAGTACTGGTTTACAAGGAGCTGAATTGAACTACCCTGAAATCGAAAAGCAAGCCTATGCGGTCTACAAAGCAGTCAAGCATTTCAGGCCCTACATCTTGAAAAACCATGTCATGGTTTTCTTCCCCCACCTAGCTATCCGTTCACTGTTTGTCCAACAGGAGCTAGGCGAGAGGCGAGGCAACTGGGTGGCGTGCCTGCAAGAGTATGATTTAGATTTTAAACCAACACACACCGTTAAAGGACAAGGATTATGCCAAATGGCTTCGGAGGCTGCAAGTTCACATGGAGTTGAAGAAGAGTGTTGGGAACAGGAAATCGACATGTATAAGAGTGACCACGTACCTCAGCAGAGAAGCCCTTCTTGGTACTCTGACATTTCAGGATACTTAGCCTAGGGCATCCTGGACCCTGCTCTAACTGCCCGACAGAAACGCGCGATAAGACTCAAAGCTGCATCTTACCAGTTGATCCAGGCTAAGCTTTTCAAGAAACATTACGATGGAGTCTTACTACGTTGCTTGGAACATGACGAAGCGCAGAAAATCTTGACCGAGCTGCACGACGGACCAGCTGGAGGTCATTTTGCAGGCGATACCACCGCCCAGAAGATAATGCGCGCAGGATACTACTGGCCAACCCTTTTTAGAGACGCGCATGCATATGCTCGGAAATGCACTCAGTGCTAGAAATTCGCAAACCAGGAGGCGCGACCATCCGCTCCCCTACTATTAGTAGCAGTGGAGGAACCCTTTCAACAATGGGGTTTGGACGTCATTGGTGAAATCATACCTCACTCCTCCAAGCAACATCGGTATATTCTTAATGTTACCGATTATTTCACCAGGTGGGTCGAAGCAGCACCTTTACGCCAAATCAATGATCAAGAGGTAATAGAATTCGTCACTCATTCCATCATCACCAGGTTTGGCATTCCAACTTCCTTGGTTTTTGATAATGCAACTTACTTTTCATCTTTTAAATTATATGATTTTGCTTTGAAAAATGGTATTGTTCTTAAACATTCTGCAAATTATTACCCCCAAGGAAATGGGCTAGCTGATTTAACCAATAAAAATCTTATCCACATCATTAAGAAGACCCTGCTGTCCCACCAGCGCAACTGGCACAACGCCCTTCACAACTTTCTTTGGGCTGACCGTGTCACGCCCAAGTCCTCCCTAGGCACCTCTCCGTATTTTCTCGTGTATGGAAAAGAAGTTGTTCTTCCTCCCCATTTATCTCTCCCTTCCCTTCAGCTGTCCCAAGAATGTCATGGTACCCCATGCCCCACCTTGCAGACTCGGATCGACACCCTACTGAAGTTGGAGGAAGAAAGACAAAAAACCCGGGAAAAGTTCGCCATCCACCAAAGCCGAATCAAGAGATGGTTTTATAGAAAATCCATAGGGAATAAAAACTTTGAGGTAGGAGACCTGGTCCTGAAGTGGGATAAAGCTCACGAAGAAAAGGGAAAACATTCCAAGTTCCAAGCACTGTGGACAGGTCCTTTCCAAGTTAAGGAGAAATTAGGTTCCCACACGTTTAGACTGCAAACTCTTGAGGGAAGAGTAGAGTTCCTCCCGGTAAACGGGCATGACCTCAAACATTACTTCACTTAGCAGCCCTTAGAGGGCTATCTTATCCTTGTACCATAGTTTCAATTTTCGTTCCTTTTTTCAAAAAAAAAAGAAAAAAAACATTATAAACGGAAGGAATTTTCAGAGCCGCGCAATTGGCACACTGCAATAGGTTCTATGTTGATGGAAGGCCTTTACCTGATAGACACAAAGGTGGTAAAAGCTTGCTTGTTATCGGCACCTAAAAACAGCACAAGACCTAGCTCAAGCCACCAAGCGGGGGGAGCCCACCTAGCAAGTTTGAGAGGGTACCTGCAAAAGGAAAGTGTGATACAGTGGTAACTAGATCGGAAGGGAACAGAGGTACTCCATGTTACGACAGGGCATCCGGGAAAAACCAAAGTCCTCATATCAGACCAGGAGCAACCTCTCTGCAAGTAAAATAAGTCGGGATCCCTCGTCCGCCCAGGCAAAAAAAATTTCCCATCTCAAATAAGTGCCACGAGCACATCTAAATAAGTGCCTCATGCACATTCAAAATAAGTGCAATAGCACATTAATAAAGGGTAAAGGATTGAGAAAGGCTTCCTGCGCAGAGAGGTGATGTAACGACTCCGCCAGGGTACTGACCAGGCTCGCTGGCAGTGGAGAAACATTCATGACTCCTAGGCAGTGGCTCTTCCGGGACCGAGAGGTTCGCTAGCAGTGGAACAACACGATGAGGAAAAAATAATCGTACCGGACCCTGCAGCCGCTTGGAGTTCTCCAACCCTTTCGGTCCGGAGACCTGAAGAAATAAAATTCGGTTAAGCGGCACCCGAACAAGCCAGCAGGCCAAGCAACCCCGCAAGGTGCAAAGGCAAGGAAGTGTTGACCTTAAGGTAAAGGGAACAGCTAAGGAAGGCCCCTCCCTCCCCCTTCCAAGGCTAACCATCGATAGAGACTCTGAGTTCGACCAGTGAATCGCCATTTTTTGTAGCCTCTACAACACCCTCCAAAAAACCCCCACTTTAAAATTTTTTTGGAGCCCCTTGAGCACAAAGAGAAGTTAAGTAAAAATTCAGGAAGACTAAGTCGCTGAGTCGCAAATTTTAAAATTTGTGGAAAACCGCGACCCCGCGACCCTAAGGTCGCAAGGTCGCAAGGTCGCGAGGTCGCATTACCCTCACACCACCTCACCATGCGACCTTGCGACCTCATTAATGGCCCGCACGTGTGACCTTTTTATATATGGGAGGTTGCTAGGTCGCATTTTGCATAGGTAGCGGATAGAAAAAACGGCTCTGACAGGTCGACTGGAGCGCGATTTTCCTGGGTAAGTTTTCGTTTTCCTCCTGTTGTTTCCCTTTTTGATTATTCTTGCCAAATCCCTGCATTCGTTAGCCTTTAAATTGTCCTTTACCTCAGCCATTGTTTTCATTTCTTGCTTAGGATTTTCTTCTGATTCCAGTTTTCACCCCACTTACCCAACTCATCACAGTTTCTCATCCAGCCCCTCATGGCCTGTACCCTGCTCCAAAAAATATCCCTTGACTCTTTCTGGACTCATTTAGCATTGTACTTTTCTAGTTAAAGGGAAAAAACAACTCCGCGAGCGCGCGCGCCCAAAACCCCGGCAAGCCCTAGCGCGACTTGCGACCCCGCGACCTAGTCGCTAGGTCGCAAGGTCGCATTCTCTTTGTTTTCTCGCAAATTGCGACCCCGCGACCCCGCGACCTAGTCACAAGGTTGCAAGGTCGCATCCCTTCATTCTTCCGCAACTTGCGACCCCGTGACCTCGCGAACCAGTCGCAAGGTCGCAAGGTCGCATTTCCACTTTTTCCCACAATTTGCAACCCCGCGACCCTGCGACCCAGTTTCCAGGTCGCATTTCCGTCGTTTTATCACGAGCCGCGACCCCGTGACCTTGCGACCTAGTTGCAAGGTCGCAAGGTCGCACCTTGCCCATTTTCTTACAACCTGTGACCCTACGACCCAGTAGGCCACTTATTCAACTCTTCCTGTGTCCCAGTTGAAATAATTGATAAACTGTAATTGGTTTTGTATCATCATGGCGTCTTTCTTATCTTGGGATTCTTTCATGAATATGACAGGTGAATTTTAAGCAGATTTGGAGTGTATACCTGTCCTCTCAGATTCCAACGATATGGGGCCTCCAGTGTCCTGGAAGAAAGACAAGCACTTGGTAGAGGAAGATTTAGAGATGGACATGCCAATGTCCCCACCTCCAATATACAGAGATACCCTTTGCACATTTTCCAAAGGGGACAACATGCGATGGTACCAAGTGTACCAAGAGTTCGCCAAAACGGAATTCCCAGAAGACCTCCCGGATCGGGAGATATACTTACAGGATAAAAGGTCCAAGCTAGATCTCATAGGTGCTCACCCGGCTATATTCCCATGCCCAGAGATGATAGATTGGATCATACATAAAATGGATCCCAAGAAGTTCGTGATCAGAGACAGCGAGGGCAAGGCTTTCGCAACGCTCAAAGGCTCGGATGCCCATGTCTATTACTCTTTTCCTGAGCGAGAAGAAGACTGCACGGAAGAATGGGCCATCGCTCACGCAGTTCCTGTAGTTGACACTATAAGGCAATGGTGGGAAGAGCGTGAGAAGTTTAAGGTCAAGAAAGACCAGGAATATCCAGTGGCGAGCCTCAGGAAAGTATATAAATTAGTGGCTGCCATGCTTTGCAGATTGTATGGGCGCCCAGATGCCACTACCTTCAACGACACATGGGTGACTCTCATGGAGTACGTCACGGTGCATGGCACTTGGTTCAACTGGGCTAGCATATTGATGACCTCCATTCATACAAATTTATCCTCGGCATTGGTACCAGATGAAGGAATGCCTTCCGAGTTCTATATGGCCTCTTATTTATTGGATTCCGTCTGTTTGAGGTTGCACTTTGAGGGATGGGTACATAACTAGGATCCCAAATAGACCCGGGAAATTCATCTACAAACCAAGGTGTTTTGGGAATCCACGTATAAACAAGACATAGAGCCAATCTCCCAAGTGTTCATCCCCACTCTATACAAAAAATTATTCGGCCAAGAAACTCCTTGCATGTCTTGGCGAGCCATGGAGACGCTTGGCAAAGTGGCGCATTGGTTCCCTTTCCCTGAATATACATTGATCCGAGTCTTTTGCTCATTCAGAGCACCACATGCTATGCTTTGTTTTGTCACGGACAGAATACTCATGTAAGAGGTTTGTTTCCAAATGTCTTTGGGTTTCTCCAGGGTCCTGTCCAAAGGCAAGAAGAAGCCATGGCCCGCGCTACCCCTCACTATCGGCGCATACACAGTTAAAGACTTCAGAGAGGTAGAGGCAGAAGGAGAAGAGATGAAAAGTTATCGCTTTTGGGCTTTAGAATACCAAACATACAACCCGGAGAGGATAGTTCCTGAACATTGCAAGAAGGATAAATTCAAATGGAACTATCAGCATACTGAATGCCCGGGAGAAGATGAAAGAAGGAACTAGTACAATGCAGATAGACATCTTGCTCTGGGGGCGGACTCTGGCCAAGAAGACCCGGATGATCAAACCCTAGAAGACAGGAGCCGTAAATTAGGAGGTGCTTCTTCCTCTCTAGCTAAAAAGCCTTGGACCAGCACAGGGCATTGTTATAGCATCATTTTTCACCTTCATATGATTCATGATTGCTTTTATGGCTTTGGTCACCCATTCCTACAGACTTGAACAAAATTCACTAAAAAACAGTGTTAAAATCCCCATACGCGGTTATGCCTAGACTTTTCTGCGTGTATACGCGAGTCCACATGTAATTTTCCACGTATGCCATTAAAATCATTAAAAAATATATTAAAATTCCCTATTTTCGGGCTGGGTTGATGGTTACTCTGGTAGTTCAACTACCGCAGCACGTGGCCAACTGTTTCCAACTGTTGAAACTACTTTGAGGGAGTATAAAAGCCCCTCATGTGCATGGCCTAAGGGAGAGAGAAATTATTGACATTATACTCTGTTGGAATCCTCTATCCAAGTCTGAATTCCTACGCCTCCTGCACTTCCCAGTTCATTACAGAAAACCCTTGTTTCCTGGAGATGCTCATCTCTCTATATGTCATCTCATATGCACCAGTTCGGAAGGAATCTTAGCGAGGAAAGGGCGGGACGAATCCAGACGACGGTCTGCTCGAAGATCGTGGAAGGATTCAGGTGATCTCTCCACTCATTATTTCTGTACATGCTATTTATAATACAGAAGAACCATCTTGTTACCAAAATATACGTGTTAGTGTCCGCTTGCATATGTGAGAATATTGTTATTTAAGCATTTATTATGGTTTATCTAATGTTGCACATGGATTTCACTAACATTTAGAGTAGATATATGCTGTACAACCAGTTCGTCATGCTCGTTTCTTCTTGTCTTTCAGGTTAATAAGGAAGAAGGGTTGCTGGGGGTTTGGACCCCACGGGATCTGCTTCAACCGTAGGACCTACGGGTAAGTTCCTCGATCTTCTCTATTTAGTTTTTCATGAACATGTATGGTTGTGTGAGTCCTTCTTGAGTAGCATGCCTTGCTCTGTGGAGGTTGTAACCCAACAAACCTCTAGGGTGATTTTCCCCGAAATAGAACTGGCGACTCCACTGGGGATCGCATTCTTGTGATTCCCCTATTGGGTGGTTTCAGCTGTTTGATAGGTTGCCAACAATTTTAACTTCTATTTCTAGTCTAGTTTACTCTTTCTCAGTCAGACTGAAGTTCTGGTTTCTTATCCAGGCTTGATCCTTTTTGTTTTTTCATTATTTACCTTTATATACGCGGGTTTTTCCGCACAGAGTCGCGTCTATATGCATTTTTTGTTAAAGGAAGTCACGTATACGCGTGTTTCCTTTAGCGCAATCGTGTATGCACGCTTGTTGCTAAACTGTAAAGTTGTGTATACCTAGGCAGATTTTGAAATTTGGATTTCTTGGTTTTTTAGTCCTTTCTGTCTATAGAGACCTGTTCCTGCAGTGTCTTTGTGTCCTCTGGATTGTGAAGAAAGTGGTATTTGGTCTTTTCTCTCTTTTGTTTGATTGAAAACTAGTCTTTTTGGTAAAGTATTGTTTCTTGTGCTGGGATCTCTGGTTCGAGTACCAAGATCTCTTTCTAGGGATTCTTGGCTATTCTGCTTCATCAGAATAGAAAGCTCCTGCTCATTTACTCATTCCTACCTTTGTGTCTTGCTTTTCAGTTCGATTTTTTCCCATTTCGTGGTTGGTTTTCTTGAGTTCAGTCGGCTAGGTCTTGTTGCAACTTTTGAAGAGTCTTTCTTGGTTCTTTGAAGTTTTTGTTTGCGGCAAGGTTGTACTATTATTCTAGGCTGACTGGCTGAGTTTTCTTGTCTTCTTTTACTCAAATTGATCTTGCTACTAGTTAGCCCTATAATATTTGGAGCATCTTTGAAGTTTTTTCTTGAAATTTAGTGTTGTTTGGCTTGGGGTTTTATAGTTTTGCTTAGTCTTTTCGAACTCTTCCCTTATAAAATTCAAAAGCTCAAAAAACATTTCACTTTGTTGTTTGCTTTTGTTTTTGCATTTTTGTTTTCGTTTCTTTGTATCTTTGAAGCTTTTTTGAGGTTTCTTGCCTTTGGATTTTGGCTTGATTTTGGAAAGGAGTTGTCATTGACTTATTCCTCTTGTTTTTAAGCGTTTTTGGTGTCTTCATATTAAGAGTTCTTGATTTTGGGAACTAGCTTTCTGGACAACCAAAAAGAGATAAAACTGAAGAAATTTTGGGAAATTTCGCTCTGCTTTAGGAGATTTTGCATCTTAGAATTTGCATGCTTGTAGTGATTTGCATCAGGTGCACTTAAGCATTTAGTCATCTAATAGTTTTTGTGAGTGTGAGTTTGTTATCTGAAAAGAAAAATACAATTTTTAATCTCGTAGAACCTATGTAGAAGTTGCTTTTCATCGAAAGACAATAACTTCATTTGCATGTAGTTTGGTTTTTATTAATTTCTTTCTGCGTCAAAACACCACAAGTTTCATTTCCGTATCCCTTTGACTTAACATAACGGCTAATTAAAATAAGCGATATAATTTAAAATCAACTAAACGAGTTTTCTAAGTGTCGTACATGACTAATTTAGGTTGTAGGGCCTTGGATTAGGTGGTGGAGAGTTAAATCTCCAGTGACTCAAACAAAACATAGAAGTTGATTAATTGTGCGAAATCCAACTCCGTTAGGTGGACGGAAAGCTCTCTCCTCCGAGTCAAGGGGAAGTGAAGGCTGGGAAGAGAGATACCCCCTCTCTGATTTGCTAGATCTGACCTCAAGACCGTTCCGACTGGCTTCTAACACGGATTGGTGCCCAATAGTTTCCATTCCTAGGTTCCACGTAGGTGACTGCGGGGGGGAATACCGTGGTACCTGAGGCAGACGTCGTATCACTTCCAGCAGTACTTGGGGTGCCTTAGAAGCAGGTGTGAAATTTGGAAAAATTTTGTAAGTTAGGAGAGTATCGTAAACGTTTTTGTTGTCGCTAGTAGGCCTGGGCCGTAATTATCCCAGACTACTTTCGGGAGGTCCTATATTTCGCTTTCTTGTATTTTGATGTCCAATCCTAATCACGTGTCCAATCCTAATCACACAGAGCATCCTAATCACACAGAGCGGAAATACACGAGTTGTTTGTACTATTGTATCTCGGGGATTTATTTTTAGTGAGTGCTATTTGCTCTAACACCCTGGCTACACTTTGAGTCTAATTAAAATCTATAAGGATGGGTGATCAAGCGCCTCGTCGATCGAGGAGAATCGGGGATTATCTCCACGAGTCAATCCTTCTTCGAGAAAGGCGTAGGAGCGATTGCGGTGGTTACCACCACGTGGCGTTTGTGTGATGAGAGAGATCCTCCACAAGGGTGAAGGTTTCATATACGTTACGGTGTTGGTTACGAGAGAGACATTCCCTGCACTGTCTAGAGTATTATTTCCGCAGGAAGAAGAGATACAAGTAGAGGAAGTGTCTGAACCCTCAGAGTCACTTCCATCTCCTCTTCCTCCTGATTATCTGTTCGTTGTTGAATACATCGGACCTGAGTCAGAGAGACCAGAAGATCCTCCTTATTATACATACCTTTCGATGGCCATGACTGGGAACGCGGCTTCTGCTGTGAGTGCTGCAGGCATTCAGACTCCTACTTCTGTTGAAGGAGGGGGCACTATTGCTATATCTTCGATTGCCTCTAGTGCTACTGTGTTTGGCTCTGGTTTCACCCAAGCACACGCTTCTCAATCTGGTCCTGTCTGTTTTGGAATGCCCACTAGTGGGATTCCTTCTTTTTCCTTTTCACATATGCTTGTTTGGATCTACACCCACATCTTCCATGGCTGATCGTCTGACTTCTTTTTCAGGGTTCCCCTTCGGGCTTTGGACATTCCTAGTTGAATCCTCCTTTGGGGCCTTCGGTTTACTTCTCGGACAGAGTTTCAACCCTTGGTCTGGAGGTCAAAATTCAACTACTTTTATAGGTTGGAACCCTGTATTCACTACAGCAGGGGCAGGGAATTAGTTTTACGCTGGTCACCAAGGGAATGCTTCTTTCCCTTCGTTGAGTGCTTATTAGACTTTTTCCCCTCTGTCTAATGCCTGGAACCCCTATCAGGGGCTTTCCTCTTCATTTAATACTTCAGGTGGGGGAACTGGTCCGGCCTTTGGTAACTCGGCGTGGGGAGGAGGTTCTTCTCCTTTTGCTACGAGTTCTTTCTGGCAACTTGGTGCCTCATCAAATCCAGGGTATTCTTTTCAGAATGTTGGGAATTCATCCTATCAAGGATGGAATCCTCAGGCTCCGCCTCGTTTACCTTTTCTGCAACGTTAAACTTGCCAGATTTGTTGAAATTGACGAATGATCCGATTCGGTACAGTCCGGGGTGGCCTCCGGTCCCGAACAAACTTCCTTCAGACATTCAAAAGTTTGAAGGGAAGAATGGAGAGGATCCGGCTGACCACATGACCACTTTCCATTTATGGTGTTCTTCTAACTCCCTGATCGATGATTCGATTAGGTTGAGATTGTTTCAACGCACCCTAACTAGAAACGCCACCAAATGGTATATTGAGCTAACTGGGGGCAGTTTTGCGACATTTGGAGAACTGGTTGTTACATTTCTAAACCATTTCCAGTTTCCTGTCCGATATGAAGCTAGGACTGAACTCCTAGCTAATTTTAAGCAGGACGACATGACCCACATTTCTGATCACATTCAGGAATGGAGGAGAAGGAAGAGGCTTATTAAATCTCATATTCCAGGAGAATTCCTTTTGGAATGGTTTCTGAAATCTCTGCAGTCAGACATTTCTAAATATGTATCCCTGTCTGGGGTATTTTCTGAGGAGCATGCCAGTTTTAGGGCCCAGCAGCTAGAACTGATCTATTCTCAGTCTGGGGTCCTCCATAAATATTTCCCCAATGCTCCTCGCTCCAAATTGGATTTATCCAAAACTAAGCCTGGTCCTCATGGTGATGGGCTTGTCGGGTCGATCAATAGTGATGCAGCCAGCCTGCTTAATCAACTGCAGCAGTTGTCTTTGTAATCTTCTCCTTCTGGTCGGGTTGTGCCTGCTGAGTCATCGCCTTCCCAGTCTTTGTCCATAAATGCTATCCAAGCTTCTGATCCCAAAGGAAATCAACAATCCGAAGGGAAGAAGAAGGGACGAAATAATAAGAAAAAAGGAAAGAATGGGAAGGGTAATGCGAATAAAACCAATGAGCATGTTGGTGAGGGTCCAAAGGACAAAAAAAGGGAAGTTTCCATGCAAGTTATGTACTGGAGACCACCTTACGCACCTTTGCCCTAAAATTCAGGATGTGCAGCGCTTGTTAGCTCAACAGGGTTCTTATAGTTCCCAGGCTGTGTTAACAAACCCTTTTCCCCAAGGGCAACAGTTAGTTTTTGGCGCGAATCAAAATCCTCGGGCTTCCTCTGGGGGCACCCAGGAAGGGGAAATTCCATCAAACATATTCAGGATGAGTGCTCACGTGGATGTCACTACGAGATCCCATGATTGTGGTGGAGAAGAGTCTTCGAAAGCTAACGATACTCCTGATGCTACTGAGCCGCTTCACATTACAAAGCCTACTGTTGAGTCTATGCCTCGGATGCCCAAAGCATCTACTAAGCGGTCGACAATTAATCCAAATGCTAGGGCTACCCAGAACTACTCTATTGTGTAAGATCTGGCGCAGAGTCCTTGTGCTATGTCGGCTTTAGAGGTACTCCAGTCTTGTCCGGCTCAGCGCAGTGCTTTGCTCACTGCCATTGGGGCTATTGATCCGAAAATTTCTCTTCTGATTACTTTTGATATGTCTAATTTTAAGAAGAGACTCCCCCATCATATGGCTTTTCATATTAAATCGTCGTACTGGAAGTGCAACATCTTTCAGACGGTTGTTGATGAGGGTGCTTCCACATGCGTGATGTCTCTCACATGTTGGAAGACGATTGGATCTCCCAAAGTTGTTCCATCTACCACTCTTCTGACTGCGTTCGATGGTCATTCTCACAGACCGCATGGTATCATCCCCGCTTTGCCTATACGTGTTGGAAAGCTGTCAATATAGAGGTTGAGGTAGTGGATGCAAGCTTGGACTACAACCTTGTTGGGGAGAAAGCTGGATTTATGAGATGGATGCTATTGCATCCTCATTATTCGGATTATATGTTTCCCTCACGAAGGAGGATTGTTACAGGGATCAGGCTGAATTTGTCCTCAGCCAGGCTCGAATGCGTCTGTTGACTCATCTGTTCCTAAGTTGGATAATACTAAGGCGCTTGTTGAGAATTAAGGGGTTGAATGTATTCTTCCTTGATGGGTACTTTCGATATTCCTCCTCCTACGGTGCATATAAATGCAATTTCATCCTCCAAGGCTCCTCTTCGAAGAGAGTTCTTCAAAAATCATTATTTTTCAGACCCTTGGACCTTTCCTTCGCCTACCACCACATTAGCGGAAGGTCAAGTGGGTGGAATGGCATTTAGTCTAGGTAAGGATTGCTCAGTCTATTTTTTACTCTGCGGATTCCGGTCCGGCTCCTCTTTCATGGAGAGAGAGGAGAGGAAGGAGTTGGATGGAGATGTGGCTCTGACTTGGACACTTAGTTCTTCTTTTGCCCAGGATTGCCTTGATACCACTCTTCCATCTGAAGAGGCCATCCTGGAAGCTATGACTGGTATAGATAGACCGTGGGATGATTTTCATCATCGGTCTTACTTTTTACCTGATTTGAGAAAAGTTGAAACAATTTTTCCAAGTCCTCCGTCTCCTGGTCCTGTTCGCCCAGTCCTGAACCCTTTAGCACCAACACAGGTTTATGCTGAAGGGAACATGGCTGTGATTTCTCCTACTATCCCGGTGAACATTTCCATGGATCCCAATATCATTGAGAATGTCTTCATCGGAGCTGAATGTTCCCGTGAAGAGATTTAGATTTACACCGAGCTCTTTAAAGAGTATAGGGATGTATTCGCTTGGTCTTATGAGGAAATGCCTGGTATAGATCCATCTATTGTCCAGCATGAGATCAAGACTTACGAAAACGCTAAGCCTGTGAGGCAAAAAATTCGTCCGGTCAATCCTAGGAAGGCAGCAGCTATCAAAGCTGAGGTGGAGAAGCTGCTTAAGGCGAGATTCATTTTCCCTGTTCCTTTGACTGAATGGGTTTCAAACCCTATTCCCGTAGATAAAAAGCAAGGAACGATTCGAGTTTGCATTGATTTCAGGGACCTTAATAAAGCATGTCCTAAAGATAATTACCCCACATCGTTTATCGATCAAATCATTGACGAGTGTGTCGGTAATGAGATTTTCTCCTTCATGGACGGTTTCTCTAGATATAATCAGATTACTATCCATCCTGAAGATCAGCATAAGACTGCCTTTATTTGTCCCTGGGGTACATTTGCATACAAGAAGATGCCTTTTGGTCTTAAAAATGTTGGGGCTACCTTTCAGCGGGCCATGTCATATGCCTTCCACGACATCAAAAAGATTATCGAGGTGTATTTGGATGATTTAGCTGCTCATTCTCGAAAGAGGATGGATCATCCTGCTCACCTCCGGCAAATATTTGAATGATGTCGGTTCTATAAGATTAGGTTGAATCCGAACAAGTGCGTTTTCGCGGTTACATCCGGTCGGTTATTGGGATTCATTGTGTCTAGGGAAGGGATTAGGGTAGATCCCTTCAAGGTTGAGGCAATACTTCTGTTGCCTCCCCCGTCCTCTATCTGTCAGCTTCAAAGTCTACAAGGAAAGTCTAATTTTCTTCGGAGATTTATCGTAAATTATGCCGAAGTTACCAAGGGATTTATGAGATTGTTGAAGAAGGGAGTTCCATTTCTTTGGGATGACTTTGCTCAACTCTCATTCGATGCTTTGAAGAAAGCATTGACCTCTGCTCCTTTATTGAGTCCACCTAATTATAGCAGGGATTTCCTTTTGTATCTGGCAGCAGCAGAATCTACCATTGGTATGGTTCTGGTTCAGGAGGATGATGCTCTTGCAGAGCATGCTATTTACTATCTTAGTCAAGGATTGGTAGGACCTGAACTCCGGTACACTCCGATAGAAAAGTTAGCTTTAGCAGTAGTTCATGCTGTGCAGCGACTCCGACATTACATTATTCTACGAAAAACTTATGTTTTGGCAACAGCCAATCCATTTCAGTTTGTCCTCAGTAGGTGAGTGATTGGGGGCAAATACAATAGATGGATTGTGATTTTGCAGGAATTTGATCTTGAGTTTATGTCTACCAAGTCCAAGAAATCATTGGTTTTTGCAGAATTGATCTCCGAGTTTCCCTGTGGGGAAGAGATGATCTATGATGAATCCTTTCCAGATGAACATTTGTTTCTTATCTCTTCACAGGATCCTTGGTATGGAGATATCATTGTGTATCTTCAGACTGCAAAGTTTCCCTCTACTTTTTCGAAAGATGAGCATCGTAAGTTGCGTCACTTGGCCAAGAATTATTTGATTATTGGTGATGCTTTATACCGTCGAGGGGTTGATTCAATCCTGAGACGCTGCTTAACTCTCGCAGAAGTTGAGGCTGTGCTGAATGATTCCCACAGTGGAGCTTGTGGGGGTCATTTATCTGGGCTTGCTACAGCCCAAAATATTTTGCATGCTGGGTACTTTTGGCCTTCGATTTTCAAAGATTGTATGGAGTCGGTCAAAAAGTGTCATCCGTGTCAAGTCTATACTCGAAAAATGCGTGCTCATCCAGCTCCGCTTTTTCCAGTCATTACTGTCGGTACCTTTACAAAGTGGGGTATTGATTATACTACTTGTAACCCACCTTCAGCTAAAGGTCACAAGTACATTATTGTAGCAGTAGACTACTTTACGAAGTGGGTCGAGGCTATGCCTACTTTTGGGAATGATGGTGAGACTGAAGCTCTTTTTCTTTTCAACCAGGTTATTGCTCGTTTTGGTATTCCTAGAGAGATTGTCACTGACCATGACAGTCATTTTCAGAATAGTATGATGGCTGAGTTGGCTTTCAAATTGGGTTTCCGGAAGGAGCATTCATTTCTGTATTATCCTCAAGCCAATGGGCAAGTGGAAGCCGTGAATAAATCCTTGAAGACAATTCTTCAAAGGACAATCGATAAAGCTAGGTCCAACTGGCATATTATGCTATATCCTGCACTTTGGGCATACAGGATGTCAGTGAAAACTGTAACTAGCTTTACTCCGTTTCAGCTAGTGCACGGGTTGGAATCCGTATTTCCCATTGAATGCAAGATTCCTTCTCTTAAATTAGCTGTTTAACTTCTTCCTGACACTTCTAGTCTTTAAGAACGGCTCCTCCATCTGGAACATCTCGATGAGCAGCGTCGGGATGCCGCCACAATGAATGAAGCGCATAAAAACCGAGTTAAAGTTCAGTACGATAAGGCGGTCAAGCCTAGGGTTTTTTCGGAAGGTGACCTTGTTTTGGTCTATGCCCAAGAAAAATATGCCCTGGGGGCAGGAAAGTTTAAATCTATGTGGTATGGCCCCTTCATCGTTAAAAGATTCCTTAAGAAAGGAGCATATACCTTGGTTGATTTCGAAGGAAACGAGTTGCTCGAGCCCCGAAATGGGCTCTATTTAAAGAAGTATTATGCCTAGGCTTCGGCCTGGCATGTTGCTTTTGTATGTAGTAGTTTTGCTTTGTACATATCTGGTTGATTTTCGATCTTTTATGGGTTGGTGATGTTTTTGATCTGTTTTGGCAGGTTGTGTTGGATGTCATGAGTCATTTTGGTTTCGCCGATGGTGCTAGTAGACACACCCAGAACTTAGATTCCGCGGCTTGGGTGCTTCATTATCCATCCGGTCAGATGTTAGTATCAAGAGGGGTCTGCATTGGTCCTGTTTCCAATAATATAGCAGAATACACTGCAGTTGTTTATCTACTCTCGGAGGCAATATCTTTGGGTGTTGATTCGTTGGTAGTTTTCTTGGACTCTCAGCTGGTGGTGTTGCAGTTGAACAATACTTATCGGGTTCGAGATCCATTTTTACTACGGTTGTTCTTGAGGGTACATTTGTTACAAAGATCATTTCATTTTTTAACTTTCATTCATATTCCTCGAGCTGACAATTGGTTGGCAGACTCATTAGCTAATCAGGCACTGGATTGGCATATTAATCATTCCATACAATAAAATTTAATCATCAAAAACATCATATATTTTGATACATTTATCACATCACATCAAACATCGTTGTATATATATCATCAGAGTGTTCAAAAAATTTACAAAATTTGGATCCATAAGGTCATACAAAATTTGGGCTTATGCCCAATCATGTTCAGTCTCAAAAATATACAGTCATCTGATACATCATATCTATCTACTCCTGAGGTCCCTGCCCAGAAGTCGTGTTCCTATAGAACATAATCGCGGTGGAAACTCGGCGGAATAACCGTACCCAGTCTCGGGGCACTCCTACCACCCGTCTCTGGATGGCTTATGGCATATCTTCCACTGCAGCCATAGGTACTTGGCGGGTTAATCCCTCCAAGTTCCTCTGTACAACCTGGAGGGTCCTGTCTAAATCCACTGTATCCGCTTCGCCTCGGCGACGCTTGTGTCGCGGAAAACCCTCAGGTCGAACTGGTCCAATATCTGTATCATGATCATGTTTACATTGTAAGTCATTATGAATCCAATCAAAAACATGTTTGTTTTTCATTTTTTCATACATATTTGAAAAAATCCAAAAAATTATATAAGTCAAATTTTTTTTTTGCAAACTTACCAACTGTGCCCCATGCCGTGCCTGGTGGAAGGACAAGATCTGGATCTCCACGAAAGTCCATCCCGGCATAGGGATAGTCATCCACAGAAATGATTTGTTCTCCCCACCAAAGGAAGAACTCATCATCCCAAGTGGTCCGGGGAACTTCACTTCCCCCTAATCTCTTCATCATGTCTGCCCAGTGGGCAATTCTTGGGTCTCTCGGGCTGCTGATGGTAGAGATCACTCTGGGTCTCAATGCTGGTATATTCTCGAAGAAGAATGTCATCAAAATTGTACCATATCCAAAATGTTTTGTCTTTTCTTGGCAGATAGAGGTCAATTTTTGCTTCATGTTCAGTAATAGGGCTGTGCACCAATCATATACATGAGTTAAGCATTCCACTGCTATGCTCATTTGCGTCCTAGACGCCTGGTGTAGGGAGGCAGATCCTACCACTCTGCCAATGGTGAAAAGGAGGATTTTCATGTGCAAATCCCTTAAATCTTTGATTGCAATTTGAGTTCCCACTTTCTTGGAACCCTCTACGCAGTACACGTGGACGTAATCTTCCACGGTTAGCCCTCCTAAGGGCTTCCTGTGCAAGTCTACTGGCTCCCCCCTCCGGGAGAGTCCAGTGATAAAATATATGTCTTCCACTTCAATACGTACATGCATTTGATCTATAATGAAGCAGTCTTCTTCCGGTTCCCAATAGTTCACGATCATTTCGAGCAACCGGACATTAATCTTCATATTTGGCATTTTGAAAAACTTGAGCAAACCGCAATTTCGAAGAATATTTAGCGATGCTCGATCTCGCAAGACTTCTTGATCAATTGCACTGTGTTCACGCTCTCTCCATGATATGGTCATCCTGTCAAAATTCAATAAATCCTTCATTAGCTACGCATTTTTCATTTGGGCCTGCGCATACGCGACTTCATTTGTGCACAATCGCGTGTATACGCGACTTGGTCATTTCCAACCCGCGTATGCGCAAACCCGCATTTTTAGCAAGAGATTCTATGGTGAAAAATTCCTAAATTTTAATTTATGAACGGAAAAAATGAATAGCAGGATGAATTAAGAGCTAACCTGAGCAATTCGGTGCGTTTTGACAGTCGGTTGCTCCTGATTTGACGAAAGAAGTTTTTTTCTCCAGAGCAATTTTTTCCAATTCAGCAATGTAACAATGAACCAAATATGAGGTAATTTGTCTATTTATGTCCAAAAAATTGAAAATTTTCGCAAAAATTTGTTATGCTTATTTTTTCGATCTATCTTAAGCTGCATAACCTGGATGCTTGGAAGTGCCCAGTTTGGTATGTTTTCAGGTACATTTTGACGAATATGAGATTTTTCCCGGTTTTTTGATCCATGATTACTGACTCGTCACGACAGGTATATGATCTTCACTGGCATATAGGTTAGGGAAATCACTTTCTGCTGCATCTTTTATATTAGCCTCCATACTGATCACTTGCCATAGGGTCGATCCCATCAGGTCATGACTATTACACCCATTTCACTCGCCAATTTTTTAATCATGACTTGATGGTAGAGCCTTCCCTTACATGGGCTTCTTAGTTAGTTCCTCGCTATCACTTGTTGCCCATGCTGCGTTTTATGTAGGCTCGGGAGTCCTATTTAGTCCTGTCATGACTTATGTGTTGAAGCTTCATTCTTCTTCTTCCTCACTATAATTTTTCTGGCTATTACCTTAGAGGCTCCCTGGTGTTGTTGAGTTGTATTACTGCATTGCATATTGGCTACTTTTTTATCCTGGCCTTTAGCCGACTTCATTTGGACTCGATGTTTAAGCCAAATTTTGACCTTGTCTATCTGTACAAGTTAACAATTGCATGCACTTAGCTATCGCGACTTGACACCCTTTTACCCATGGATGGAACATTCCTCTGAGTATCGCTTACCAGTTTTCGCCACCTTGCATTGAGCATAGGATCGTTCCAATCCCAGGAACTAGTGCAGTTGTTTCTTGATACTCGTTCTATCCATTGTACCATAGCATTCTTTTATTCTTTTTCAGGCTTATTATATGAAAAAGACAAAAAAATCAAATATAACAAAAAGAGCGGGAATGGGATGTAACTTCATACTTTTATGGCAGTATTGTGTCAGTTTGTCGCCCTTGAACAAAGCATATACACTTATATATCTTTCCTCCATGCGAGTGGAGTGTTTTTATTCTTCATTTTTCGACTACCTGAGTATGTTGGAGTCCTGTTTGACTGGGAATTTGCCTTCGTCCTTTGGTTGTTTGCTTTTCTCCATCGATTTCACGTTTTAAGCCCTAGGGCATCTGGTGGCTTTGTGTATCGAGCCCTCCTTGGGAGTTTTGGTGTTTTGTTTATCGAGTCGACTCTCTGATTGCTCCTCCGCATTCTTTTAGTAGTTGTTCACTGTTTTGTTGCGATTTTTGAGTGATTTCTCATTTCTTCATTCAAATTTCGTTTGGTCTTGTTTTGGGCCTAGATCACACGGTCCATTGGAGCCTTTGAGTCTTTTTCTTGGTTTTGAGAGACTTTGGTCGATTTGAGATCTGATTGCTTATGTCATTGAGTGAAATTTGTTCGTTTTGCTCTCTCAATATCATTTCTCAAGTTGCTTCTCTTTTATTTTCAGTTTGTTTAGTGCATCTAGCTATCAAACATTGAAAATTACAAAAAAAAATCTCTTTTGCTTTTGGTTGATTAGCGCAAATTGAAATTTTTCGATTTTACTAGTAATTAGTGATTGGAATGAAAAATTTTCGATTTCATTAGTTGCATTAGAGATCTCATTGTTTGTCTTCCGATCATTTTTTTTGTGTAAAGACTCTCAACTCTTCTATAGCTAGTTTTCATCGAACGAAATGGTGTACTGTGGCATGTAGCTTTGCATTTAGGAGTTTTTTGAAACAACACATTCGTTAGGGCCTGAAAACTGAAACGTAATCGAAGATCAACTTTAGAATCTATCAATTTACACTAAGGCAACATTGGAATCTAACGAAACATATTTAGAGGTCTAGGCTAGAGACGTGTTCTGACGTCTTTAAACCTAACAGCTGTCGTTCACCTTTTGGCTTTAGATAGCGCTGTACGGACTTGTGCTCCCCGTACCGTCTCGTATATAAAGGGAGACCCCTCTAGGTTTTCAATCCTTTATCCATAGGAAGCCAAGTCTGCCGCCCTATGCCTGTGATACACCGAACACAGCATTCGGGGAGATTGCCTGCACGTACAGAAAGTCCTTGGTTGATTTCTTTTTCATTATTAAAACCAAGGTGTATATTACAGTTCACGGTTATTTGGTACACCCTTTGTGCCTAGTATTCCTAAACAGTCATTCGGTCTTTTCTGACTCCCTAAATTTGAAAAGACCTTCAAGCGCTTGTCCTTTCACGCTTGTGTCAAATCTGAAAGAGATAGAGTCATCTTTTATCGTTTCTCGACTCTTAAAACATGAAACGGTGAAGTTTCTTATTTTTCAATGTGGTAAAAAATTAATCACCCACGATTATACAACCTGTTATATATTTCTTGTTGACCGTTTGATCGTGTGTCTTGACTCTTTTTCAGCCCGTGTGTGTGTTTGCTTCTTTTTCTCTGGTCATTTGCCACAGTGGCGGAATCGTCGGTTTCGTCTACTGGTAGTCCTTACACGGACGATTCTTTAGAGGCTTCCCAATCCTCTGCTAAACCACAGTAGCCTATTGTTTCCGAGTTTCCTGACGGGGGACCGGTTCTTGCTGAGCAACCCTTTGGAGGACCAGTTGAGTTCAATTGGCCTTTTTCGGACCCTGTGTCTGAATTGAGATTAGGATCTGATTTCCTTTCTCTCACATCGGGTTCGTCTTTTGTTGCTGCTATATTTCCTCCTAGTCCTCGCCGTCTCTTGCGAGATTTAACGACAAGATCAACCATGAGTGATTCTGGTGAGGAAATCCCAACGTCTAGTGAAGACTATCAGCTCTTCCCACGAAGATTGTTTCAGGGAGACAACTCTGAGCTGGCTGACATGTCAACAACCAGTCCCTCCTTACCACAGGGATACAGATCTTTGGGTCAGATCATTTCCGTCGCAGCCTCTATGGGAGTGTCAGCTCCTTCTCCGAGGCCAGCTGCTACTACACCCGGGGTGTCTCCTCAGACGCCCGTTACTTCTGTTCCCGTCCGGCCCACTGTCTGTGTGGCCGCCTCTTCTTCTGTTGTCACAGCATCCGCTGCAAGGGCTGTGCCAACTCCTGAAGATGTTTATCTAGTGACTGCTATACCGGAGAACATCTCTCCGGAGGAGTATCGGTTGTCTTTGCAACAGCCGAACGCCAAGGTTGGACTATCCTCCCAAGATCCTAACCGCTCTTACTTTTCGCACTATGCACAGGATGGTACACCCGTGTATGCTTTCCCAGGTCAGTATGATGAGCACAGGGAGATTTTACGTCTACCCGCTCCTGAGGCTTACCTCTATGCTCAAGGTTTACCTTATAACCAGGCTTATAACCCACAAGGACAGCCTTTCCAAGGCCAACCTGCGGGCCAACCTGGCTATCTTTATGATCCACAGGGGCAGCCCATGCAAGGCTATCCTGTCGGCCAACAAGGGCCATCGTACGGTCCGCAAGGACAATATTATAGCCCTTTCGGTCAACCTGTTCAGCCTCAGCCGGGGTATCAACCGGGACCGGTCTATGGTCCTGGGGGGCAAATCTAGCCTTCTTTACCGATGCAACCTCAGTATCCTGTTGTTTCTAACGTTGCATATCAGCCGGGACCATCGTATGGTTCCGCTTCAGGTCAAACCGGTTTCCAGCAACCACCTGGCCCTGTTCCACCACCAGGCCAACCAGCCCATCCGACACAACCTAGTGTTCCGCCTCCAGGCCAACCGGTTCATCCAGTACAACCTGGGGCTCATTCACAACCAGGCCAGCCTGCTCAACCGACGCCACCTGTTTATCCGGGTCAACCTGTTCATTTAGGGCAACCCTCTCAGTCGGGCCAGCCTGTTCACTCAGGGCAGCCCGCTCATTCTATTAACCTTGCTCAGCAGCCGACTCATTCAATGCCGCAGCCAAATCAACAGCTGCGGCCTACTTATCAGGCTCCGCAGGGTTCCACTTTTCAGCAGCCTACTCATCCTCAGGGTAGATATTATCCTCATGGTCAATCTCAACCGAATTATAACCACCCCATAGGCTCTCAGTATTATCCTCCTCCGCCCGGTTTTACCTATACTCAGCAGCCAAATCCAAATGCTGCTTACACCAGGCCGACATATAATCAGGGTCCGTACCCTGGTTATCAGGCCCCACACTCTGGTTACCAGCATCCAAATCAGTCTGGTTATACGACCTACACCCCCTACGGTCAGAATCCTACGGGACAAAACCCATGGGGGCAAGGATATTCACAACCATTGTGGAGTACAGGTAACGGTCCTCATCCTGGGTCTGGCATGCCGGTCAATCCGCCATTGCCGTTCCTGGCCACCTTGGAGTTGCCGGATGTTTCAAAGTTGACCAATGATCCGATTTTACATAATCCATATTGGCCTCTGGTTCCCACCAAGATACCAGGTGATTGCCCCAAGTTTGAGGGAAAAGCTGGAGAGGACCCCCAGGCGCATGTGATGACTATCATCTTTGGTGTTCGTCTAACTCTTGGGTCAACGATTCGATTCGCTTGCGCCTTTTCCAGCGTACTTTAACTGGAGCTGCTGCTAAGTGGTACATAGAGTTATCCCGTGGCATTTTCCAAGATTTCAATTCTTTAGCCATGGCTTTCCTCACGCACTTTCAGTTACCGGTTCGTTATGAAGCCGGGACGCACCTCCTGACTTCTCTGAAGCAGGATAAAGCCACTCACATCTCTGATCACATTCATGAGTGGCAGCGCCATCGTAGACTGATCAAGTTTCACATACCTGATCAGATACTGACTCACTGGTTCACCACCTCCTTTGTGAATAAAATCGCTCAGGATATTGCGATGGGAGCGTGTGTGATGGAGGAACAAGCCATTGCGCGTGCCCAATATCTGGATCTTGTATATTCTCAGTCCGGCACGCTTTATGATATCTTGCCTGATGCCCCGCAGTCTGGAACCTCTAAGGCTCCGCCTACCCCCGCGGTGGATGGTGTCATTGGTTTTGTCTCTCAAAATTCGAAGAAATCTTCGAATGGGAAGCAGAAGTCTAATTCTTCCAACAATGCTCTTGCTAATCCCGCCCCGTACGATTCTGGTAAAACCGCGGAAGTGAATGCCATTCAGGCCAATCCTACGGAGAAAACTTCCAAGGGGAAGAAGAAGGGCAAAGGAAAATCTAAATCTGATGCCCCAAAGCCAGAATCCAAATCTCGCACTAAGGATGGCTCTCAGCGTAAACCAAAGTACCCTTGCCTCATTTGTGAAGGGGACCATTATACTAAGGATTGTCCACGACGATCCGAGGTTAGTCAACTTCTCAAGGGCCCTAAAGGGACTCTGGCTGTTCTAAAAGAGCCATTTCCATCTCAGCAGACCCAGATGGTCGAACAGCCATCACCATCTACACCGTTTGGGTCTCAGGTTTTCATGATGAAGAGTGTTGCACCTATCTCTGTCGCTACACGGTCGAAGGATTACAACGAATCACGGCAGGCACCTGGGAAGGCAGTTGCGGATGGACCGCCTCCCCTACCTGCCTCCAGTTCGTTGGAAATCGAGAAGCCTACTCCTGAACCCGTTGTGAAACCACCTTCTAAAGGTGTCCTTCGAAGATCTTCTTATAATCCGAATGCTCGTGCCGCTCAACATTACAGCATTGTTGAGGATTTGGCACAGGTGCCGTCTGCCATGTCTGCGCTAGAAGTTCTTCAAAGTTGTCCTTCGCAACAGAAGGCTTTACTGTCTGCCATCGGGGGCATTGATCCCGCCGACTCGAGTCTTCTCACCTTAGATTTAGAGAATTTCACTCCCCGGCTTCCACATCAAATCGCTCTTATTATTCAAGTCGGGATTAACGGTCTAAACATTCATAGGGCCGTCGTGGATGAAGGTGCATCTACCTGCGTTATGTCCTCCACTTGCTGGAAGGCCATCGGCTCTCCAGCCCTGTCGTCATCTCCCAATGCCCTTGAGGCATTTGATGGTCGGGAATCCAAACCCCTGGGTGTTCTCGAGAGTCTAGCGATCACATTACAGGGGAAGACTGTCAACGTGGAAGTGGAAGTGGTTGACGCTAAACTCAACTACAATATACTTCTTGGTCGCAGCTGGACTCATGCCATGCTCTGCGTGCCGTCCACCGTCTTTCGATTTCTTAAGTTCCCTCACGAGGGAAAAATTGTCACGGTGGATCAGTTGTCATTTTTCACCTCTACCTCTGAGAACAACGTGCCATACGTGGATCAAATTCCGAATCCCCCGGACAGTGTGGGACCTGGTCTCTTCAAAGACCCGGTCCTCATGGGTATTTTTCCCGCACTGCCACCGCACACCGCTCAAGTCAACATGATGTCCAGGTTCGATGACCCCTGGCTTATTCCTACGCCTGAGCAGGTGTTTGAGTTTGGATAATCAATGCCCTTGACTCCAGTAGAGATCAGCTACTGTGAAATTGTTGCCACATCTGATCCTCCACCTCCTCAGCATGCTCCGTTGAGCATGGCTCTCGACGTCTACTCTCAATCCCCCTGGCTTGGTCAGGCCGATTCACCTGATCCTCTCAAAGAGACCTTTCCTTCCGATGAGGCCATCATTGAAACTATGTCTCTTGAGGAGATGCCTTGGGGTGATGGACATCATCGCTCCTCTTTTATGCCTAGCTTGGGGGCAATGACTGACTGTCTGGAGCGTTATGCTACTCAGGTTCCTACCCCTCCTCTTCAAACGCCCATTTTGACGCACGAGGTTTTTTCGAAGGGTAACCTGAGTAACATTACTCAAACCATCCTGATCGACATCTCCGTTAAACCGGGGATTGTTGAGAATATTCATGTGGGTGTGACTTGTTCTCCCGATGAGATTCAAGTCTATACTGAGCTTTTTAAAGAATTCAGAGATGTCTTCGTGTGGTCCTACGAGTGAATGTCGGGGATTGATCCCAGTATCGTAGTGCATGAGATTCCAAACTATCCAGGTGCGAAACCCGTGCGCCAACGCTTACGCCCCATGAATCCTCGGAAAGCCGCCGCAATCAAGGAAGAAGTTGAAAAAATTCTGAACGCGGGCTTTATTTATCCCATCCCCCTCACAGAATGGGTTTCTAACATTGTCCCTGTCGATAAGAAGCAGAGTAAAATTAGAGTCTGTGTTGATTATCGCGACATCAATCGCGCCTGTTTAAAGGATAATTATCCCACTCCGTTCATAGACCAGATCATCGACAAATGTGCCGGAAGTGAGATCTATTCCCTGATGGATGGTTTCTCAGGATATAATCAGATCAATATTGCGCCTGAGGATCAACACAAGATGACATTCATCTGTCCGTGGGGTACTTTCGCGTATAAAAAGCTCCCGTTCGGCTTGAAGAATGCTGGAGCCACTTTTCAGCGTGCGATGTCCTACGCTTTTCATGACATTCGCCACATCGTTCAGCCTTATCTGGACAACTTGCCAGCCCATTCGGCTAAGCGAGAGGACCATCCTGAACATTTCCGCCAGATCTTTCTTCGTTGCAGGCGCTACAACATCAGGCTCAATCCTCATAAATGTGTCTTCTGTGTTGATTCTGGCCGTCTTTTAGGATTCATAGTCTCGAAAGATGGAATTCGCCTTGACCCTTTAAAGGTCGAGGCCATCATAAATCTCCCATCACCCTCCTCCCTATATCAGTTACAGAGTCTGCAAGGGAAAGCGAACTTTCTTCGGCGCTTTATCCCGAATTATGCCGAGGTGGCCAAAGGATTCACTCGTTTATTAAAGCAGAACGTTCCCTTTCATTGGGACGAAATTGCTCAGGAATCCTTTGAGAAGCTGAAGACGTTGCTTGTCAATGCTCCGTTGCTTCGTCCTCCGGACTACCACCGCGACTTCACTTTATATCTAGCCGCCACATTTAGCACCATAGCCATGGTCTTGGTGCAGGATGACGATGACGGTGATGAACATGTTGTTTATTACCTGTCACGGAACCTTCTTGACCCGGAAACGCGCTACGCTCATGTCGAGAAGTTGGCATTAGCAGCAGTACACGCTGTACAACACTTTCCCCATTACATCCTTTTGCGTACGATAACAGTGGTTTCAGACTGCAACCCTATGACGCATATTCTCTCTAGACAATTACTGGGGGGCAAGTACTCCAAATGGATTGTCATCCTGCAGGAGTTTGACTTAGAGTTCACTACCGCTAAGTCAACTAAATCACTGGTGTTCACAGATTTGATATGTTCCCTCCCTACAGACTCTGCTCCCTCACACTCTGAAGACCATATACCGGACGAAACACTTTTCCTCATCAGTACTCGTGACCCTTGGTACGGTGACATAATAGTGTATCTTCAGACCTCGACATCTCGGTCTGAGTTGGATAAAGTTGCCCGCCGTCGGATTCGGCACCAGTCCCAACCCTACCGTATAGTAGGAGATACCTTATATCGCGTTGGAGTAGATTCGGTGCTCCGGCGATGCCTAACCTTGGAAGAGGCTGAGAAGGTCCTAAATGACTGCCACAGTGGCGCCTGTGGTGGACATATGTCTGGGTATGCTACTGCCCAGAAGATTCTGCGAGCAGGTTATTTCTGGCCTTCCATATTCAAAGACTGTATCACTGCAGTCCGTAAATGTCATGCGTGCCAGATATTTCAGCGCAAGATGCGCGCGCCGCCTCTCCCTTTACATCCCGTTATTACCGTCGGCCCTTTTGCAAAATGGGGCATGGATTTTATGACGTGTAACCCTCACTCGGCCGAGGGGCATGCGTATATAATTGTCGTCGTCGACTACTTCACCAAGTGGGCCGAGGCGATGCCTACACTAGCTGCTGACGGTAAAACGGCTGCTCAATTTATATTCAACCACGTTATCGCACGGTTCGGGGTTCCTCAGGCCATCGTCACCGATCATGGTACTCATTTCCGAGATTATATGATGGCTGAGCTGACTTCAAAGTTGGGCTTGCGTCACGACAACTCAACACCATATTAGCCTCAGGCGAATGGTCAGGTTGAAGCAGTGAACAAGGTTCTGGTCACTATGCTTCAACGAATAGTTGGTATTCACAAATCAAATTGGCATCTCCAACTTTTCTCAGCTCTCTGGGCATACCGAACATCTGCTAAGAGTGCAACTGGATTCACACCATTTCAATTGGTGTATGGTCTGGAAGCAACTCTTCCGGTTGAATGCGAGATTCCTTCTTTGAAATTAGCTGTGGAACTTCTACCTAATACTTCTGCTGAGGAAGAATGTCTTCTGTATCTGGAACGGTTAGATGAAACCCGTCGTCTGGCTGCTTTGGTTATTGAAGCACAAAAGAAGAGGGTCAAAACTCATTTTGATCAATTTGTTTCTCCTCGTTCCTTTATCGAAGGAGACCTCGTCCTCCTGTACGATCAAGCACATGACAAGCTTGGAGCCGGTAAGTTCCAGCCTATGTGGCATGGGCCCTATATAGTAAAACACGTTTTGAAAAACGAGGCTTATGAGCTTATATATTATGAAGGAGTTCCGCTGGCGCAACCCAGAAATGGGTTGTACCTCAAAAAGTACTATGCCTGAAGTGATTTCTTGGTGTGGTGTGTGTACATAGGTGTGTGTTTTTCATTTGTGTGCATATGTGGTGTGGTGTGCCTTGTAAACATATTTCTGCTGATCGGGTCTTCCTGGTTGTGCACATGTCTATTCATCCATTTGTTGGTTTCGCGGATGGTGCCTCCCGCAGTACCAGGAATCTGTCTTCGGCAGCCTGGGTAATCTATGATCCTGCTGGTGAGTTGGTCAACCTGTAAGGAGTGTGTCTAGAACGTACTACGAACAACATCGTGGAATATAGTGTTGTGTTAGAATTATTAACCGAGGCAGTAAACCTTGGTATCCGTGAATTGCTTGTGTATCTAGATTCGCAACTTGTAGTGTTACAACTGAACGGACACTATTCGGTAAGAAACCCATCCATTTTACGTCTGTATCTGCGTATTCGATTACTGGAAAGGAATTTTGACTACATTACATATCAACATATACCCAGACATTTGAATACATTAACAGATGCAGTAGCAAATTTGGTATTAGACAGACATTTGCGCAATTTGTAAATCATCATCACATGTAAAGAAAGATCCATCCAGAAATAGATATGCATATATATATAGATATCGAAATGTTTACATAGAGTGTGTCACATAAAGTCAAAATATACATAATCATCTTAAGTACATCCGAAGACGACACGTCTCTCAAAAAATATGTATGGTATAATCCCTAAGAGCTAATCCGCATGGTGCTCATGATAACATGTAACTGCACGCACTAAGCGTCTTTGGATTCGGTGGATCCGACTTGGAACTCCCGCCGTATGACGCTGGTACGCCATCGGTACGTCCGCCAGCCAAGCATAGTCCGAGATCCCTCGGGCAATGCCCTCAAGATTCTGGATCAACTCCTCCCCTCCTGTGCCCTCTCCCTGAGGATCAGGGGCGAGATGAGTCCTCCGCGAGATTGGAGACATCCCAGCTGGTCTCTTAGGGCCCACATCTGCATACATATATAAAATGTGTTAGGACGAATGTGTATTAACAAAAAAAACACAAACATAAAAATCAAAAAACATGAAGTCTTACCCAACTCCTCGTCCCAGTCATCTCCTTCTGGCAGTGGGAGATTTGGGTCTCCGGTGAAGTCAGTTCTTGCATATGGCCAGTCCTCCACTACAATCAACTGGCGTCGTAACCACCTAAAAAACTCCGGCCTCTAGGACATCTGTTGGCCGCCTCCAGCTCTGGGCATTAGTGCTGCCTAACAAGCCATTCTTGGCTCTCGTGGTATCGAATCTGCTACTATGGCCCCTTGGCCCTGGAAGATTGGTAAGCATTCCAGAATGAACGATACCAGGATGGAACCATAGCCAAACTGTTTCAGCTTGGCTTTCTTGCATTTTGTGAGCTGTCTTTTCATGTTTATTGTTATTGTTGTCGCCCAGTCAAACAATATGAGATTCATGCACTCTGAGGCTAGTAGGAGTTGGGCCTTTGTGGCCTCGTACGGTGCCTGCGACCCTGCAGCCCGCGTGATGGTATGTAGGACAACTCTTAATGCCAGATCGGGGATAGTGTGGATATCCACCTTTTTTCTCCCTGATCCCATTTGTGCTCCTTGGCACACTCGTGCCATCACTTCTTGCATCTTCTCGCCAGATGGTCTGCTCCCAGTCAGGATGGGTACCGGACCTCTGCGAGACAATCCAGTTATGAAATGCACATCGAAGACCTCCAGTTCCAATACCTGGTCTCGCAACTTGAACACTTGTTCCTGTTCATCCCAAATACTGATCAGATACTGGAGAAGCTCGGGCTGAGCTCGTAAATAGGGTGTAAGGAAGAACTTCTTTAGCCCACAGTTTCTGAGGGCATTCATGCAAGCCTCACTTTCTATGGCCTGTTCATCCTCTTCTCCATGCTCTCTTTATTTCCACCCAGTCACCATTTTTCTTGATTTCCTGCATCCACATGGTCATAAACCCTTAATTAGATCTCTGGTAGGCTTCAAATTTCATTCAATTTGGTTAAAATCTCGAATTTTTAGGCGGAAATTTAGGTTCGGCCGCTGGCGCGGCTGTTTTATGAACATTCGCGCCATGTGGCGCGAGCCTTTTGCATAAAAAATCCCATTGGCGCGGGTCCGTGCCCGATACCCGCGCCAATGAGCGCGACCCTAAAAATTCAAAAAGTGGCCACAGAGGGCTGATACATAAGGGAAAACTATTAAAAAATGGATTGAAATGAAGTACAGGGAAGCGCCTCTTACTTGTAGCAGACAAGAATCTGAATGGTCAACCGGATCTGTCGCAATCGCCGTCAGAAGTTTGCACTCCAAAATGGACCACTGCCACTTTTTACCAAGGTAAATAGTAAATGTAATTTTATTTTTACCATTTTGACATATTTATAACTTTTTCGACATAGGATGGGTTTTAAAAGTTATTTTTATCAAATATTTTAATATGTTATGTCGAAAATGGGTTTTACGCTTGCTTGGTATGTGCAGCAGCAGGTTTTTGCGACTTTAACGGTGGAAACGAGTTGTATTTTATACTTTTTCGGACTCGGTAAACACACGAAAAAGTCACTTTGCAGTCATCTTTCAGCTCTTTTCTGACTCTCTAAACATGAAAATATTGCCGAGGCCCTTGTCGTTTCGATCTCGTTAAAATGGACACGAATCGACATCTACCCAGTATACGTTTACCCATTTTTCGGGCTGGGATAGATTGATTACGAAAAAGGAATACCCTAGACTATTGCGACTAGGAGGTTTTCTCGGATATTGTTTTCTACCTTTTCGGATCTGAGGAACTATCTACGAAAAGGGACCTGTGGAGTTTACTTTTCTACTGTCTTTTCAAACTCTCTAAACATGAAAAGACGCTGAGTTCTCCCTTTGTCAGACTCGTTAAACCCTGATGACATCGGATCCAGTCGAAATGACGTTCTTCGATTTTCTCCTTCCTAGAACTCGTTAAATGCACTAGGATGGATTCGCCCGAAGGGCGGACTTATATTACAAGCATATGCTATCCCCTTCAAGCTTGTTATCAAAAATAATTGGGGTACTCGCCAGAAATGGTGGGGGAAAAATGGAACCATCATCGTTGTCGTCGGCAGTATGTCGCTCTTGAACATGGCACTTGTCTGCATTTGTGTCGGGTTGGGGACATCTCATCTCGTTGTTTCACTTTGCCTCCGTGGGTTTGGGTAATCTCTTTTGACTTCTCATCTGCTCACTGCCTCGTCACCATGACCTCTGATCCACTGATGTCAAATACTGCTAAGTCCACTGTCGTGCCTTTTATATGTTCAAGAGAAGTTGGCCTCTGCGAATATCAACCTTCCTCTGATTCTCATACGATCCCGATTCACAACAAAAACATCATGTTCCTTTGTCTCGTGTCGATGATGTGGGAAACATTATGGCCCACCTTCAATCAAGGTCACTTCCTGTTGACTTTAGCTCATTATCCAGGAATTTGATCTAGAGACTCCTTATGGTACCTTGGAGCCTGCATGCCTCAATGGCAGGTTCGTCGCATTCGACGCGAGGTTTACATCATTGACCTCCGATCGAGTGATTCTACGGGTGTTCGACGTTAACTCATTTATTCGCACGCCGTAGATTTTACTTGTAGTACCTTGAGGACCATTGTCATTATTGGTGGTTCCTCTTGCGTCTGTTAACAGCTTTCATCATTGGCTGGTAATCAGACGATGTTCTTGCATGTTCGACTTCAGCTCACATATTCGCATGCTTGAACTTGTACTTTATTTGGGTCGAGATGGAGCACAAGACCCTGGATTGTGTCTGTTGTAATCCAGGCTACGATTGTGGATTATTATCATTATGTATATGACTCACTGATTGGATGGTTGCGACCATACCTGAGTCTATTTATTGATCCTTGCCGGATGGCTGCGCCCATACCCTGGATCCGGATTATAGTGTACTCTGTTTCGGATGGCTGCGCCCATACCGCATATACATCATGTACTTGAGATATCAGTTGTATTTTTCTACGCAGGTTTTCCGACGGCGGGGCTTCAGTTGAACATGTTCTCGTAAAGCATTTCACCCCTCTCTCTCTCGGGCCTCATACTTTAGGGGGCATATCTTACACAGTAATTTGTCACCGTCCCTACCATTCCCTGTCCCGCACAATGGAGGACCTATTTTGTGACCTGTGAACATTGTCATGCCTTGAAATCATCATCAATGCATTCCTCTAAACATGAGCTTCAATTGCCCTAAAGACATCTCCTTGCAAAAAACCATGAAAACATCTCCTTTTGCATTGGCGCAGACAGACAGTTCATCACTCGTGCCAATGGGGAAAATCCTACAAAGAGGTCGCGCCAGCCAATTTAAGGAGTGTTTTTTAAATAAAGATGGTGGAAGTTGTGTTTCAACAAACTCAGAAACCATTGCCTATCTTGAGTTGGGAGGTTTGGCTACGGGAGTTCCATGGAAGGGAAGTGGTTTGCCACCTTTCATGGAACCTTCCTTGATGATAGGGTCAATCCCACAATAATAGGGATCCCAACTCCCTCCTTCCCCATCTATAAAAGCTTGCCTATTGCCATTGCAAGCTAGTCTTGAAGTGCCTAAGCTTTGAATCTCCAAATTCCCAAGAGCCTTTGTGTTGTAAGAGCCCTCTTTCTTCCCTTAAGGCCGACTCAAGTAAGGAGACTATCGTCGAGGGACTCTAGAGAGGCTTGCCCTTTCCCTGGCGAGCTTTGCGAGACGTGAACGACTGGGGATCCTTCCGAAGGAGACCGTGGCGTCAGAACATTGGTTGTACTCTCTTTCGATTTTTTATTAATGAATGACTACCGGTTATGGTTCCACTCTGTTTTTCACTTATGCTAATGATGAGTTATATCCTTTCTGACTGATATATAGTTGCGTATTCTGGATTTTATGCTTGTATTCATGTTGTTTCTTGCATGTGCAGGTGTCCATTCACGGAGATCGTGGGGATCGTGATCTGCCGAGGCTGAGGAACGGGAACGCTCTCTCTTCTACGAATCATAGCACTGGACTCCAGGTAGGCCTCCATCGTTGGTCTATTTATTCGCAATTAGGAACTTGTGCTGTAGCATTTGATGATTGTTGCTAGACCCCTGCTGGGCTAGTAGGGATCGCCTCTGTCCGCAGAGGGGATTTGCCTCCTCAGCATTTGATCAGCATTATGGGTCTTTGACTGAGTGGTTTCCCCTGTGTTCGACGTCAGCACACATTATCACACTTGGGATTCGTGCAGTACCTTGATTTCCATTTGACCCTATCGGTGGATATCTCGCCTCTGTGTCAGCTTTCATTATTGGTTGGTTCATAGGGTTTCTTCCGTGCGCTAGCTTCATCTTGTGCATGTCGGAAACGTACTTCGGTTTTGGTTCCATCACTCTACTTCGTCCGATTCCTTCCAAATCTTGGCCTGCGGGTTACACTCGCGCTGGACTGATGTGGGATGCCTTAATGCCTTCTTTCTAGTAGATATTTTCCCATCGACTCCAACTCATTGCTCTGGGAATAAGGTCTAGAGTCTTTTTGTCAGTACCTTAGGGTTTGCAGTCATCAGTGGCAGACTCTTCGCTATCGACAGTGGGGATTCATCATTGCCTCTTGATTGGTAGATTCTTTCAAGTGTTCGACTTCAACTCATTCATTCGCACTTGTTAGATTGTACTGGGGCACCTTGACGCTCATTTTCATTATTGGTGGGTTGTCTCGCGTTGGTTAACGGTATACATCATTGACCGGTAATCCAACGATTTCTCACATGGTCGACTTCAGCTCATTTATTCCCATTGTGTAGAATTGTGCCATAGTGATCGGTGAAGACCTCGGGTTGCATCAGCATTTCTCAGTTCACTTTTGACAGTCCATTCAGTTTCTGCCAGTGATGCCGTTCACCCTTATATGTTGCAGTGTCAGTACAACATCATCCTATATGTTGGCTCCTGAATTGCGTGATTGTACCGTTTGTTCCACCTCTTATGATTTGGTACTTGGAGATTCAGTTACTTATATGATCATACATTCAATTTCAGCATCATTGCTCAGCTTTCTATATATGTGATACTTGGACATTGATTCAGACTTATACTTCTGGGCCATGCTCAGATGATTCATTGTGTACTTTCAGTTTAGTTATACTTGTATATATTTTGGATCTATTATGTACTTTCCATCTGATGTATTTTTGACTGAGCAGGGTATGCCCGCCTCAGCATGAGTTGACTCTCTGTTTTCTTTCATTGGTTTTTTGGCAGGATGAAATCTGGTGAAGTCCTCTCTTGTCCTTGCGAAGTTCTTTCTATGTGCATAATACATTTCGGCCATAATGTACCCCTTCTGACCTCACATATTAGGGGGCATCTGTTATAGCATCATTTTTCACCTTCATATGATTCATGATTGCTTTTATGGCTTTGGGCACCCATTCCTACAGACTTGAACAAAATTCACTAAAAAACAATGTTAAAATTCCCATACGCAGGTATGCCCAGACTTTTTCGTGTGTATACGCGAGTCCACATGTAATTTTCTGCGTATGCCATTAAAATCATTAAAAAATATATAAAAAATCCCTATTTTCGGGCTGGGTTGATGGTTACTCTAGTAGTTCAACCACCCCAGCACGTGGCCAACTGTTTCCAACTGACTGAAACTACTTTGAGGGAGTATAAAAGCCCCTCATGTGCATGGCCTAAGGGAGAGAGAAATTTTATAGACATTATACTCTGTTGGGATCCCAGTTCAAGTCTGATTCCCCGTGCCTCCTGCACTTTCCCAGATTTATACAGGAAACCCTTGTTTCCTGGAGATGTTCATCCATTTATATGCCATCTCGAGTGCACAAGTCTTGAAATTTTCTTAGCGAGGCAAGGGCGGGACGAATCCGGACGACGGTCTGTTCGAAGATCGTGGAAGGATTCAGGTGATCTCTCCACTTTTACTACTGTACATGCTATTCATAATAATGAAGAACTGTCTTGTTCCTGAACTTCTGTGTTAGTATCTGTTTGTATATGTGGAAAGATTGATTATTAAGCCGTTATTATCATTTATATCATGTTTCACATTGATTACACTAACGTTTAGGAGAATTATATGCTGTACAACTAGGTTTCCGTGCACGTTCTTTCTTGTTTTGCAGGTTGAAGGAGGAAGGAAGGTTGCTGGTGGTTTGAACCCCGCGGGATCTACATCGAACGTAGGACTACGGGTGAGTCCTGCTATCATTGATTTCTAGTTTTTTGCATTCAAGTATGGTTTTGTGTGAGTCCTTCTGAATGGCATGCCCTGCTCTGTGGAGGTTTTGACCCAACAAACCTCTAGGGTGATTTTCCCCGAAACAGGCATAGTACCTCTACCCAACAAAAAGAAATAGAGGCCAAAGCCCAGCAAGAGAGAGAAAAGAAAATGAAAGAGGACAAGGATAAGTGCAAGAAGAGCCTAAGGGCAGAACAGAAGAAGAAGCAGGCCAAAGAGGCCAAGAAGGAAAAGGAGAAAAAAGAGGCGGAGGCGGTAGCAGAACAGGAACTCAAGAAAGAACTAGACAAAGTGGAAGAAAACCGCCAGAAGAAAGCAGAGCAAGCTGCAGCAGCTGAGCGGAAAAGGAAAGCCGAATTAGAAGCCGCAGTAGAAGCAGAGCTCAGGCAGAAGAAAGAACATGAGAAGAAGGAAGTCGAACGCCTACGAAGGGAAGAGGAGGAAAAGAAGAAGAAAGAAGAAGAGGATGAAATGCTGGAGAACAATGAGGTATCTCCCCTTGAGGTACCTCTAGGCAGTGTACGAGCCACACTCTCCGATGCCAGTTCCTCTCAGGGGCAAGAGGAGGAGGTATTCGACCTCACCGAGCTCACATTCGATCAATTCTCCTTCAAAATCCATCAGGATAAGAGAAGATGTCTGGCGCAAAATCCTTCCGCTTCATCCACAGTCGCAACCGGAAAGGACATAGTCCTTGATACTAGGACTAATACCGTGATGATAGCATCGGCTGGCACATCTTTCGCTACGGCCACGAAATAAAATGTGACCAGAATGAGTAGAGAGATCGTTTCCCTACAAAACAGACTACAAGAAGCAGAGCAGCGGGAAAAAAGAGCAGAACAGGAGAGGACTGCATTGAAAGAGGAGGTTCAACAACTCCGAAACAAAACTCCCCCTGTCAATGAAGTTCTGCTTGCCATTCTAATGGAGTTCGATATATTAGAGGCGACCATGAGGCAAGTGTATGGAGAAATGTTCACCATAAAACATAGAGTCGCCCCATTGGTAAGAGCACAAGCGGAGACTAAGCAGAAACACGAGCAGCTGAAGGAGGCCTTAGCTGCCTTGGATAGAATGATGGACTGGACAGTGCGGTACCCTCAGGCCCCTGAGCATTTTCCAAAGAAGGAATTGATTCATATGCAAGATGCCAAAGTTCAAATCCGTATGAAAATGCAGTCCAAGGATAAGCTATCCAAGGATTTAGACAAAGTAATGGCTGCATACGAACACCTGATCAGCGGCATCGACTCGATGCACATCCTTCACCACATTCCTTCGCTGGGGGCACTGGACGAGGGGAAAACCTGGGAACAGTTAGATCAAGAGATCCAGTCATTTCTGCAGCCCATTAAGCAAGTTTCTGCCACTCCCGATCTTGCAGCGTCACGAGAAAACCTAGGCCAGTTTCTTGTCACGCCAGTATGGGTTTACACCAATCTCGCCTCTCTTTCCAACCTGATCTCACAGAAGAAACAAACTCTAGTCCCAAATGCTTTGGAGTGCATGCATCAGTTGAAAGAAGAGGTCCCTCTGGTTTCTCCCATAGCAGCAGAGTATCAGACCTGGCAAGATTTCCTCAAAGGACAGTAGATTGATTCCCCTGACCTCACAATTGCACGCTCATCTTCATAACCCAGTGGCAGTAGGTCACTGGAGCATTTAGAGGCAGGTCGCAGGTCTCACCGCCCAGCTAGGTCGCAGGTCGCAGTTTTCCTTCCGGGTCGCAAGGCAACTCAATGGCTAGGTAGGCGTAGAGTCAGGAAGCCCAAAGGGCAAGTTTTGATCTATAAAACTCCCTCCGGGGAAAATGTAAAGGATCTTTTTTTTTGGGCACTAAAGAGCTATAGAGAATTGTATTGAAAGATAACACTCTTGTGCACATGAATACAGATACTTGTTTAAACTCCTTTTGGATCTGATGTGTTTTGCTGTGCGAACACTATGTGTATCTCTTATACAGTTTCAAACATCTTTTGATTAATGAAGCTCCACTCTTAATGGCATCATTTATGCATTATGGTTTTCTGTACTTGTGTTAATGATGTTCAGTTTATATTGCTTTCTTAATGGATGTTAATGAATTTGTTTATTAGCATTTCGTTTTATCTTTCAATAAGTAAAGGGGGCATCTCGCCATAAAGAACTGTTTCTTTGGTGGTCAGAATACCCTACAAGCATAACCCCAATGATGTGTTGTTAACAACACCTCTTTCGGCGTGTATGCTTTATTAGTTGTCTCGCTACACATAGTGTTATATAAATGTTTAATGCATCAATCATGTATCTTGTTATCATGTGAATAAGTGTGTGTCCGCAGGTTCAATCGGGTTCTTTTGAGACCAAAGGGAAGGTGACTTAAGCGGTAGCCGGACCCACACCCCGGACGGGATCCCTATTACAAACGGTTCAAGGTCTAATTGGGACTTTCTACTGGGGAGATCCCCTACTATTGGCCGGACAGATTTTCCCGTCAACAAGGACTTAACTGACTGGTAACTGTATTAAAATCATTTAAATGGTCTGCAACAAGTCCACCTTCCGACATCTTCATATTAAATAAACGTTTAATAAGAAATACCTTGTTTTAGGCTGAGGGCTTTTCATATAATTTCGCCAATGCCTTAATCAAACCCTTTTTTGTTGTTTCCTTCGAAATATTAAAGGCTACTGATGCTACGAGGCACAACTATACTATTCTGAGTGCCTTTCTATCGAGAAACTCCCATTCTGCGTCTATCATAGCCGTCGGCTTCTTTGTTTTTCCGCTCAATGGTAGGTACAAATATTTCTAATACAGATAATCTTCCATCTGCATCTTCCACAATGGGAAGTTTTGGCCATTAAATTTTTCGACCCTAAACTTACCATCTTCCGCCATTACTCCCACTCAAACCAGGAACCCTTCTTTCCTGCGAGTTTATCATCCAAATAGACCTTTGGCTTTGATAACAGTTGTTAGAAAATTATATATTACAGAGCAATGCAACACATAAAATATGCGGAAAACACAAGCACATAAAACACATAAAACCAGAGAGACACAGATATACGTGGTTCACCTAGTTTGGGCTACATCCACCCCAAACAACCAATCCTTCCTTTCTATTATCCAGCAAAATGAAGAGACACAACCTACAGGAGATCCACTATAATATCCTCTGTTCTCTCTCACAGTCTCACTATCTGTTTCTCGTTCTGAGAATACACATACAATACACATCCACAATACAATTCCCTCATACATGCGAGGGGTTGCCTTCTAGGGCAAAAAAACCCTAAACTAAACATAACTTCTACCATCAGATCATTCGCCTAATTAATGGCTTAGATTGACTAGAAATTACTATACTTTTACAAGGAAATTTTACATCTGTTCTTAGCTTCAGGGGCGCTGCCCCCAAAACCCCCCGCCAGGGGGGGGCGCCGCCCACCCCCCCCTCCTCCCCCCCCCTCCGGACCCACCAGGCAGCGTTTAATTACGGGCTACGTTGCCACCCCATTAAGGTGCAGGGGTCCAATGCTGTGATACAAAATAAACAATATAATCAAGCTCCACACCCAACAATCTTCGTGTGCTACCTTATGTATCTATGTTCCACCTCATGAATTGTACGTAACCTCTTCCTACTTTTTTGCATTGTTGATACGTAATCTGAAAGGATCAGTATTATTGTAAATAGTTTAATCTTTCAGTTATGAATTAGAGAAAATCAAGAGAGCTTTGAATTGGAATCCAAAGAGTCTCTCCACTTGTATATATCTTGAATGTGTTAATGTTATGCACTAGTCCTTCCTGCAAAGTGTAATTGCATTGGTGTATTTCTCTTTTGTGCATTAAACAATAAAGAATTAAAATATATATAGCAAATTTGTAGGTGAGATTTTGTTCTCCTTACCTTTATTTTGTTGCTACATATGTAACTACCTTGAACTATGATGCATTTGATAATAGGTAAATCAAATTTTCAATCAATTTTGATGACCTTTTACATGAACAATGAAGAATTATAGAGTTTGATTTCTTTTACTTTCAAACTATGTTATATTTTTATATAACATCTATAATTTATTTTGCTAATAATATCTGCTAAAAAATTGATCCCAGACTGAAAATTATCACTAATTAGAGTTATATAACTTCATTACAACTTCAGCCTCTCATCAATCTAGACTCCAATTTACCTATATTTAAACTTAGTAGAAGGTACTAGCTACTATGTAGCCCTTGTTTAATATATGGACTTAAATAAAATGTATATAAAAGTTAAATAAATAAAAGGTTATATAAAAGGAAGTGCATATATAGATTTTTTATAGCTTTATTGAACTCTTATTTTGGATTTGGATTTTTAATATATATATAAAGAAAATTTAAAAATATATATAAAAGAAGAGGATATTAAACTATAGATATAAAGATAAATAGAATTTTAAATAATTCATGTTTTATGGCTTTTTTAAACAAAATCTTATTTAATATATATTAAATAAAATTTGAATAAAAGGATAAAATTTTGGGGCACTGAAACCATGTGTCTGAAACCATCACTCTAGACCTAACAACTTTGATTATTTCACCAAGTCAACTTTACCCTAACATTCCCCCCTTTACACTTGACTTGGGAAATCCACATGTTCTCCTTTCATATCACTTAGGTCTACTCCAAGAATACCGATAGGGTACACATGCTTAGCCAAGTCATACAGTTGTATGCCAATATACATGTAATTTACAAGTTTCATCTCCGAAGTTTTTTTTTGATATTTTTTTCTACAACTTACATTGCCATTCTCTTTTGTCTACACACCTACTCACACTAGGCACTCTCCCCACCAAATCTCACTTTTGTGGTTGCATCTCATCCTGTTGGATCTCTAATTCTTCTCAGAAAATCTTCACATATTCTAGTCAAATGTCAATCATACTTCTCTATGCATTAGAGGAAATTTCAGCCTAAAAGTGGCATCCTAAGGAAAAATAATAAAATAATAGTTATGAATTTTGGAAGGAAAAAAAAGAAAACTACTTTTTTTAATTTTGCCTATCTCCAGGCTCAAATTATGTAGACACTCATTGGATGCTGAATAAAATTCCACATCCAACGAGTGTGTACACTTGAAATTTTAGAAAACCTATAAGGAGATAAGCCAAAAATACAATTAAAAAAATAGTTTTTCTTATTTTCCCTCCAAAATATTTAAATGTACCTTTTTTTAAAAATAAAGGATTTTGATTGGTTTAAATATTATGACATGGAAATTACATGAAAATTTCATGAGAACTTTTAGGCTGAAATTTCCTCTAATGTTAGCTTCATCTTCAACATAGAATGTACTGGCATTTGCAACCATCACCTCCGTCTACATGCCATTATCCCTTCGATCTACTACCATTGTTAGCAATGAAGACAATGCAAGAGAAAATAATTATAGCAACAATAACACATAAAACAAAAATATTTTAACATGGAAAATCAAAATTGGGAAAAACCAAATAATAGATCTATTATTGTCATAAGGCTTAAATGAAACCATGCCTTGACATAAAAGAAGCCAATCCAACCAAAATCCTAGACTAGCGAAGTGAGTCCTACTCAACTCAGATACATTACAATGGAGAGTCCCCAATCCTTGTAAAGGCTTCATCACATGCAATCCATGGGCTCTAATACCATGGGCCACCAAAACCATGTGTTAGAAACTATTATTGTGGACCTAACAACTTTGACTCTTTCACCAAGTCTAGTTTACCCTAAATAAGAAAGCCCCTAACTTCTCCACAATGCATTCATTGTAACTTCTCAAGAAATATTCAATAATATTGAATCTAAGAGAATAATCATATTGTGCTCCTTGCCTTCATGGAGAACCCAAATCCATAGTGATCCATTAATCTTTGTCCACCAACATATCTTCCATTTTTAGATTCCATAGCACAAAAATATTCCCATTGAATTTCTTAATCTTTATCTTTAAATTTCTTACCATTTCATTTCACCATAAGAATTGATTTTGCAAATCCTCACTATAACAATGTCTACCATAGGCCCGAATAAAACCTCTTAGCCATAAAAAAGTCTCTTTAAAGCCAAAACTACTATAATACCAAATGTAAGTTTTAACCATGTATAACTAAGTGTTGCAAACAAATTCTCAATCAAGAACTGAAAAATATGTAATGACGCACGCACACACACACACACACACACACATTAACATAGAAATTTTACCCTAAAAACCCAAAACTTGGAAAACAAAAAATATGTTTCAGCACATCCTTCTTATAACATTACAAAACAATATGTATATCCTATGATATCCATAAATTTCCAATCCATTTACCCTGGATTAAAATACAACAATGGTTCCTTAACTGAAATTATAAAACCATGGATTGAACCACCATGCACCACAAAACCTCTAAAAATGGAAATCGTGTGTCAAAAACCACCAAAAATGGACATAAAAGACTGCCAAATGTTTTCAAGGGCATTGTCCCCAAATCCCCATGTAAGGTGGGATTCTGCCCCTGCGCAATCCTGTTGCACCTGACAAACTATATAATATGTGCAAGTAGTCAATCAAAGAATACAACACACACGAATCAATTTTTAATCAAATGTTTTTTTGTTAAATTAAAATACTCATGCTTTTTTTTACGCGTGATTTTTTATTGTTTAAAGTTTTTTTCCATTTTACTCACACACACACACATATAGACACACACGTATTAATTTTACCTTTTTAATGATTGTATTTGCAAAGAGATAAGTGTTTTAGGTGATGGTCCAAAAAACCTTGCAAGTTTAAGCCCAAAAAGGAAAAAAATGGGTTAATTATAACACCACATTTCAATTTGGAGATCGATTTGTGGTTTTGACTCACAGTGATATCAATCATTAAGGTTTCAACGCCCAAAAAGTTATAAAACAACCTTGAAGAAAAGGGTTATATTAGTGGTAGCACCACTTTTAGTTTTGGGGGACTATTTTAAAGTTTTTGTTTGGAATGATACTATATGTTGAGACCACGATTTCAACCAAGTTGTAATTTCAACCGTGAAAAAAATTGAGAGTAATGTTGTAAGCACCACTTTTATTTTCGATGGTTGATTTTAAGGTTTTTGTTTGTAACTTTAGAGATGACAGTTGTAAAATTTTGTAGTTTTAACTCTAGAAAAAGAAAAGTGCTACTAGTAGCACCATTTTTTGAAATAGGGGTGACAATAGCCACTAAATGCAACCTCTAAAAAATGGACAACTCTATAGAGTTCTCATTAAGTTATTAACTATGTTAACCAACATTGGGGGAACATAGTCTTACATCCCAATCTTCATATCCTCTACTAGTTGATGTATTGCATCATCTTCTTTAAAGTACCCTTGTGCTGAGTTTATTGACATCCTTTGGTTGGATTTCCTTGACTGAGTTCCTTTATTCAAGTTGACAACCATATTTCTCAGCAAAATACATTCAAATTCTAGGGTGGAAATTTGTTGCTTCTACTATCCAAAAATACTCATAATTGAAGAAAATTGAGAGATGGACTAATGCTCATTTTCATTGGATCAAGAAAAGAAAAGAAAGCAAGAGAAAGCAAAGATCAAGAAAGGAAGAGCAGGATCAAGCGACTACAACATGATTATTTGCGGGTATCAAGTTTCATGTATGCTTTCCTTGCTAGTTTTGACAAGCATGGTTGTGCATGTGTGTTCTTGGTTCTCTTGTTATCATGGGCATGGGTTTTTCCAGGTGTAACATTGTTCTTCAACCTTGCCTTGTCATTTCTAGATAGTCATGGTGTGATGGGGTTCTCATGTTTTGGTTGAGCTGGATTTCCGAATGGATTCTAAACTCAGTGGTGTGGTATATGAAAAGAAAGAACACATGGCCCAGTGATCCCTGAAATAGAATGTGGATTGCGGTAAATACCTGGCATAGTAACCCCTGAACTGGATTGTGGGTTGTGGTAAATCCAAATATTGTGCGCCTCGGTGGGCCTAGGAATCCTCGACCAGTGAATGGCAAGATATACGGTAAAGCCTAAAGGCGCGTGCCCTCGATTAGGCCAAGGAATCCTTGGTTGGTGAATGGTGGGATATATGATAAATCCTAGAGGGTAGAGTCTCGAATAGGCCTAGAAATACTCGACCGGTGAATGGTGGGATATACGGTAAATCATAGAGACTAGGAGACATGAAAATTCCTCACGGTGTAGGTGGAGGAATCTCGTGGCTTCCATTCTTGTTTACGGCCTAGTGATTGGGTGGGGATTGTGGTAAAGCTTGGTTCTATTGATGAGGGTGAGGTGGTTTAGCCTCGGGAAGCCCTGGTTGATTTATGGTTATGAATCCCACATTCGTGCTTGGAATATGGCACGAGGGTGATTGGATGAAATAAATATTTGGTTCAACCAATCTATGGTTGGGTGGTACGTGGAAGTCCCAAACCTGGTTGAATTATGCATTCATTAATAATAGTTTCTTCTCCTTGGGATTTTATGTGAAAATGTACAGGTTTATATGTGGATTGTATGGCTGTTATATCCTTGTTATTTATGTTGTTTATATGTTGGTTATGAGTAATATGTTTTATGATAGTGATGATGTATGGATATCATCATTTTTTTATTTGTAAATGAATGAACAATGCATATATGACCTAATATATGATAATACATCTAATGTGATAAGGCATCAATGCTTCCTTATGAATCTCAGATAAGTATGAGACCCATATGCTCATAATTTTTGTTATGACCTGTAGATTACATATTTGTGACATGTTTGATGAAATGCCTTTGATGGCTAGTAGGGGTCTAGTCAATTCATTGGTCGATTTATTGAATTAGTATCCTTATTCCCATGTTACTTATTATTTTTGAAGTTTTCATGAAGTTATGGGCAGTGGCATGAGTCCTAGCCTTAAAAAAGTGGCATAGAATCTAGGGCCATTGGCAAAAAACTAGCTGAAAAAGTCCACAATCTATGGATTTCCTTGTTGTGGGAGCGACTGGAGGCCTACAGTCGCATGCATGGATTTTCAAGGGAGTGACTGGGGTGTTGTATCAGGGAAAAGTTGAGTTTCCTTAGGGGTTGGTCACCTGGAAGGGTTTTTTGGCTCCTGGAGGTTCTCTAGAATATTTGGAATGTCAGTTTGGTTCAGTTTCATTGGTTCCACTTCCTTAATTGTACATGGGGAATTGAATCACATCACAATATACCCTCATCAAATGTTTACCCAGTGGATCAGGTAGCTTGGGTAAATGTGGGAGGAGGGTGTTACATATTGGTATAAGAGCATGATTCACCCATTGGATTGGATGGGTGATGTGTTGGTCATGCATTCATGTTGATTACATATGTGTTACTTATACTCGTGGTCTATGTACTTGTTGCATATGCATGGTGTTGGTACCTGTTGCAATGATGTCACCATGTGAAATTTGATGGTGTTGTTGTTGAATGTGTAATCATGAGTGTATGTTAGTTATGCATTGTTTATGCATGATAATGTTTACATTTTGTTAGGCATACATTGATATGGCTATAGTTGTGATGCATGAGGTCATGATGTGTGGTTGTTATGGTCATGCATTGATGATTGGACTATGGTTAGGGTGGTATGTATATGTTTTTATGATTATTTTTATACATGTATCGTGCTAATATTGTTGGTCTTAAAGATGAGATATCCTCCCCGAATTAAACTGAGGTACGTTGGTTTGTTTATGATTTGGTTTAGCTGACAATGTATGCCTTGCGGGAAGAATGTCAAAGATGAATAGCAAGATAGTAGAATATAGTTCATAATATTCTCCTTATGGATTAGATGAGGAATGTGGTGGTGGGGAATTTTCTGAATTAACAGACACATTGAGAATCTTGAAGGGATAAATAAGGAGTTGCAAAGCGTATAATGACAGAATTATGCAGGCACAAGAGAAACAAGAAGAATTCAATGCAGTAATCCTTTAGAGTTTTTCAGAATTGTAGAGACAGGGACCACTTTAGATTAGCCATGGGAATGAGGATAGGACCAATGGGGGATATGGTAGTAGATATCATGGTGGGCACATGTCAGATAGAGATGACACGATCAGAGATGGCAGGCTACTGGACACTTTAGATATGAGAGGTGATGGACACAGGCACTATTCTAGTTCTAGTTCTGACAGGCATTATGATCATTATCATTATCATCCTTACAGGAGGAGTGATAGGGGCTATTTTCTAAATGATTTCAAGAAAGAAAATCCAGCCACCTTTGATGGAGTTTTGAAGAGGTCGTGGGATGCAATTACATGGCTACTTGGGATGAAGAATTTCTTTGAACTGCATGAGTACACAGAGAACATGAAGGCCATAATAGTGATCTTCAACATCAAAGGGAAAGCATAAATCTGGTGGGAATATTTAAAGTGGGTCAAAGACATCAAGATAGAAGTCTTGAGTTGGCATGAATTCACGATACTTTTCAGGAAGAAATATTTGTCATTGAGGTACTACGATAGTAAGGCCAAGGAATTCTATGAACTAAAGATGGGATCGATGACCGATGAGGAGTATATGAATAAGTTTTTGGAGCTATTGAGGTATGTATCGTATATTAAGGATGAAAAGGCTAAAGTTCATATATTTTTCAGTGGATTGTCACTAGATTTTATAGATCAAATTGAGTACGATGAGCCTCGGTCAATTGAGGAAGTTTTGGGGAAATTGAAGCATTGTTATGAGAAGTAAAATCATAAGAATTAATCTTAGCAAGGATGGAATGGGAAATACAAAGAAAAGGTAAATGGCAATCGAAAAGAATAAGGCCTCAAAATGTAGAAGAGAAAGAGAATTTTGTGCCATGCAAGAATTTCAACGTAACTAGAGCAGGACATGGGTCACGGCTTGGAGGGCAACATAATAGAGGTGATGGTACAAGATAGTTGGAGTGTTGGACATGCAGTGAGGAGAATATTAAGAGGTATTGTCCGCAGAATCAGGGTGGTAGGCCTCAGATTTACAATGCGCAAGAGGAGAAAATTGTTGACGATGTTGGCCAGAGTATTCCTCGTATCTATGCAACATTGGATAATAGGCAGGCGGATAACCATGCATCTATCATTGACATGGACAGTAAGCTTTGAGATCAAGTTGTTTATGTTTTGATTGACCCTGGATCTAATTATAGTTATGTTATTCCCGACTTGGTATATAAGTGTGATTTGAGTAAAGAAGCGCATCCATAATCTTGGTTAGTGCAGCTGGCTACAGGTACAAAGAAAAGAGTTCATCACTGGGTAAGAGCTTATGCGTTCGAGTTGAATGGTATGCCTACACCAACACATTTGAATGAATTTTCGTTACAATCGTATAATATAATTTTGGGTACGAACTGGCTATATCTTCATAGGACTAAGTAGATGACTATGATATGCCTATCGAGTGTTTGGATGACAATGGAGAAAAAAGAATAGTACAGGGTAAGAAGAAAGCAACATCAGTCATAATGGTGACAACTATGTAGATAACCGATCTTACAATAGTTTTAGGATGTATTTTCCATTAATTTGGTACCAGGGGTAGCACCAACATCAAAGGCACCATACAAGATGAGCACTCCAAAGTTAGTAGAGTTGAAGTTGTAGTTGAAGGAAATGCTTCATAAAGGATACATTAGGCCAAGTGTATCACCGTGGGGTGCACCAATGTTATTTGTAAAGAATAAGGATGGTACTCTCAGGTTATGCATTGATTACAAGAAGTTGAACAAGGTGACCATCAAGAACAAGTATCCATTTTCAAGGATTGATGACTTGTTCGATCAATTGAGGGGAGAAACAATGTTCTCGGAGATTGATTTGAGATCAAGATACCATCAGGCACATAAAAGAAGAGGACATTTACAAGAAAAATTTCTAGACTAGCTAGGGGCATTATGAGCTTGTTGTAGTTTCTTTTGGTTCGAATAGTGCTCCATCTACTTTTATGTGTTCGATGAATAATGTCTTACGTCCTTATCTGGACAAGTTTTTTATTGTATTCTTTTTTTTTGTAAGTTAGGCGGGACCAATTCTATTAAAAGCATATAGTACAAAAGGAGTTACATTTTAGAGATGCAGGAGGCTAGGAGATCGTGAGGAAGTCAACGATCCACCTCGGTTCCAAGAAGCTATCAAGAGAACAACAAAGAGGAACAACAAGAGAGACAGAGGAAGATCAGTGAGACAGACAACTGACGCTACCCAGAGTGGGTAGAACCCACCAAACGACTTTTCTTGCCTTTATTTTTGGTGACTTTGATCCAGCCTTCAGGGGACGGCTGGGAAGAAATCATTTGAATATTGTTGCTGATTAAATGAAGAGATTCTTTGTCTGATTCGGAGGAGGAGGGCTTGTGGGAGCGCTTATGGAGATTCAAGGAGGCGGAGGGTCTTTCAGGGATTACCGAGGATTGCGTTGTCTACTGTGTGGCATCTTCCTCATCTAATTCCATCTCATATTAATCCGAGTTGGGAGACTCAGGGACATTCCTCGAGAGGGGCGGATCATAGGGTTTCCAACTTTTATCTTTAGATTTGTGTGTGCTTCTTTTCTTTTGGGCGAGGAAAGAAGTGCATGAGTTATGAAGATGCCTCGTTTGATGGCAATGCCTACATCGGAATGTTGTATTCTCATATTCTAAGGTCTAGGACCAGAGGAAATCTCCGACTTTGAGAATGATTTGGTCAGGAAGTTCTTTGATGATATCAATTTCGACACAAATTCTAGAGTAGGTTATGATTCCCTTCTCCCATCTTGAGGGATCAATTTCCAGAAAACGCCCCAGAGTATTTCCAATGCTTTGTAAGATAGAATGGTGCCAAAGATGAGCTGGTAAGTTTGGAAGTCTCACCTAGATTGGAAGTTTGGTGATGACTGTTGTGGAGGGATCAAAGTCTGGAAACCAGGGGGTAAAGAATAGACCCACTTTTCCCCAAAACCATGGGCCACCAGTAAGGGCCTTTTGATAGTCCTAAATGTGAGGGAAAATTACGATGAAGAAGCCTTTCAAACAGAAAAAACCTTGCAGTTGATGGTCCAAGTGGAGTGAATCCACTGGTATAGATCAGTTGAGTTATGCCAGAGTCCATTGAAATAGCAGATGAAGGCTGTCTTTGAAATAGTTGTTGTTGGTCTTCAAGAGTCGGGTGGGAGATCTCAACAGAGGGCATTTCTTCCATTTTATCTACCAGAAAAGGCTTGGAAGCCTCCGTGGGTGGAGCAGCCCGTTTAGGGGCCTGAGAGTGGACGACGTCCCTGTAAGAGAAGACCTGACCCTCAGAGGGCTACCCTTTAGCCCCTCCATGTAAACAGAGGGAAAGATTCACATGTGCATCTTTTTCAATGTTTTAAAAGGAGAGAGGGTAAGGGTCTTGAAGTTGTTTACCTACATATAGAAGCCGCAGAGAAGAGGAGGGAATCCCCAACTGGAGTTCGATGGCGTTTGAGAGGTGTGAAACCAAATCTGTGGAGTGTACCCATAGTAGCAGGGTTTTTCCATTTAAAAGTGCAATCTGGATCTGAAAAGAAGGGGGAAGATGATTGGGGGGTCCTTGGTGGCCAGAGCGTGAAAGCAAGTTGGGACTCCATGACTCGCTCCGTTGTAGGGGAGACTGCTTGCGTTCATTGAAATTCTTTGTCGAAAGGCTGAAGTTTCTGGTGACTGAGCCAGGCTGGAATAGATTGAGCTCGCCTAGCGCACATCTTGACCATGTGAGGGAGATCGTCTGTGGTACAGCAAGCTGAGGAGATGTCTTGAAACAGGTTGCAGGGGCGCAAACGATTTCTGAAAAGTGGAGGCGGGCATTCAAAAACTCAGCTGCAGTGGGCCGAGGAGGGGAACGGTTGCAGGAAGCAAAAATGCTAATGTCCTGCAATGCATAGAGGTTGTGGGTTTTGTGAGCTTTCCGCAGACCGCCATGCTCCGCAGGGACAAACGATATCGAGGCGCCGGCAGGGGAGCTCAGCACCGAGAAAACCCTAGCAGCCATCGTTTTTTGGAATCTAATTTTTCTATCCAGTTTTTTATTGTATTCATTGATGACATATTGATATATTATAAGAATGAGGAATAAAATGTTGAGAATTTAGTAGCTGTATTGATATTGCTAAGAGAGCATCAGTTGTATTCCAAGCTTAGCAAATGCAGTTTCTTTTAGACAAAGGTACATTACTTGGGGCATGTTGTTTCCAAGGAAGGCCTAGCAGTGGATCCAAAAAAATAAAGGGCTATCATGGAGTGGGAAGCTCCTAAAAATTATGTATGAGGTAAGATCATTCATGGGACTAGCAGGTTACCATAGGAGGTTCATTGAGAACTTCTCTCAGATTGCATATCCTATTACGTCACTACAGAGGAAAGGTAAGAAACTTGAGTGGACAGATGAATGTGTAGTGAGTTTTGAACAGTTGAAGCAGTTGTTGACAAATGCTTCAGTGTTAAATATTTCAGATATGTACAAAGAGTTTGGTATGTAAAAATTATTGTAAGAGACGATTTGGTGGAGTCCTTATGTAGGAAGGATAGGTAGTGTGTTGTGAGTAACAGAACCTGAATGAGCATGAGCAGAATTATTTGACACATGATATTGAGTTGGCAACGATCATCCATGCATTGAATATGTGGAGACACTATCTTCTTTGCAAGAGGTTTGTATTGATGAGCGATCATAGTGGATAGAGATACTTGTTTGATCAATCGAATCTGAATGGAAAGAAAGCTAAATGGTTGGCCACAATTAGTGAGTTCGAATTTGAGATCAAGTACATCAAGGGTAAAGAGAATAGGGCTGTATATGCTCTTAGCAGGAGGATACAGGTGAATCATATATCATCTATGATTTCATATGGGACAATATATCGGATCAGATCTTAGAGGAAGGAAAATTGGATGACTGGTACATGGAGCTTATGCACAAGTTACAACAGGATATAGGTGATCAGGATGTGGACTATCATCTCACAACATATTCCTTAGTCATATTCAGGGACAAGATCTATGTGCTAGATAATAGTGATATCAAGAATCTTATCTTGAAGGAATTTCATGGTAAACCATATTCAAGTCACCCAAGATATCAAAAGATGTTGAAAAAGTGAGGAAGTTTTATTATTGGCTGAATATGAAGAAAAACATGGAAGATTGTGTGGCTAGATGTTTGGAATATTAGCAGGTGAAAGAAGAATGTAAGCATCCAAGTGGATTTCTACTACCGATTCTGATTCTAGAGTGGAAATGGGGGGTAATTTCCATGGATTTCATAACATCTTTTTCGAAGACATATAGACAACATGATTCCATCATGGTTCTCGTGGACAGGTTGAAAAAAGTGGTGCAATTCATTCCAGTGAAGTCTACTTATTCATCTAGAGATGTAGCACGGGTATTCATCAAATATGTGGTGAGGTTACATGGTGTTCCATGAAGGATTGTATCAGACAAGGATGTTGAGTTCACTTCCATGTTTTGGAAGGAGTTGTTTGCAGGTTTAGGGATAGAGTTGGCCTCCAACATAGCTTATCATCCACAGAAAGATGGAAAAATAGAGAGCGTCAACAGTATATTGGAGGAAAGTTGGGGATGTATGTGATGTATCAACAGAGGATATGGGAGGAGTACCTTCCGTTGGTTGAGTTTTCTAATAATAATGGGTACCAAGAGTCACTGAGGATGAGTCTATTTGAGGCACTCTATGAGTGGAGTTGTAATAATCCCATCAGTTGAAGTGATCCAGGTAACATGGTATTGATTGGACTGGAAATGTTGGCAGGAACGGAACAAGAAATGCAGGTAATCAAGAAGAATCTAAAGGTAGCATAGGACAAACAAAAAATTTATGCATATCGAAACATGATGTCTAAGGAGTTCCAAGTTGGGGAACATGTGTACTTGCACATCAAGCCCAATAATAGATCCTTGAGGATTGGATCATGTTCCAAGATGGCACCTCAGTTTTGTGGACCTTTCAATATTTTTGAAATGATCAGACCAATAGCCTATCGAATTGCACTACTTCCAATAGTGAAATTCCATGATGTTTTACATGTGTCATTACTTAAGAAGTCTGTTAAATATGTTCTAGGTGGAGCCAGAAGGAGAATTACAGCTGGAACCACAACGTATTTTGTAGATAAATATGCTCATGCTCTATAACTGAGCAATCAAGTAGGTTAAAGTGCAGTGGAAGCACTTTGGGCCCAATGAAGCTACATGGAAGGTGGTGGACCAGATGTGGGTTATGTATCCTTCTTTATTTTCTGGTTGAGAGAATGTTTTTGGTATGATGTTTTGGTATATGTACATATGTATATGGATGTAAATACCTCCATGAGTTGTGTTATAAATATCCAATAAGCGGTATGGGTGTCATGTCATTATGGTTTTCATGTTGTTATGTTATCATGTTGGGTTGCTTCTCAGAGGCTGATCATTGTAAATAGTGCAACAAGCTAAGTTATGAAGCTCCATGGGTAATATGTTTTTATTTCAACAGTATTGTTGGTTGTAGGTTTCATTGAACACCGAGAATGGTGTTCCCCCAAGGGGCAGGGTTATGTAACAGCCCAGATGAAAATTCCATGTAATAAAAGTTAATAAAGGCGAAATAATAACCATGGTTATGGGACACTTATTCCAAGTTGAATGTTGGGAAAAACACCCTAGTGGGTGTTCGTTTGGTTTATTATGGCTAAGGAAATTGGAAAAGGTAATGGAAAAGGATTTGGAAAGGAAAAATGGCATTTTTGGCAATTTATTTATGGAAATAATGGAAATTAGGAGAAAAGGAAGGTGAAAGGTCACAAGTTGCATGTGAGGAGGAAAAAGAAGGAAAATAAAAGAAAATTGAAGAAATTAGAGGCCTCATTAATAAAAAGGCTTTTGAGGATCAGTCAGTTCAGTTTTGGAGCTCTCTATATTCTCTCTCTCTCACACACTCTTGGACACTTATATTTTTCTTCGAGCACATAAACATTAGATCAAAAAAATAAAAGAAGGAAAGAGGAAGCAAAGATCAAGCAAGGAAGATAAGGATCAAGCGGCCACATCGGGATTATTTGCAGGTATCGAGTTGCATGTGTGCTTTTCTTGCTACTTTTTACATGCATGGTTATGCATGTGTGTTCTTGGTTCTCTTGTTGTCATGGGCATGGGGTTTTATAGGTATGACAATATTCTTCAACCTTTCCTTTCCATTCCTGGATAAATATGGTGTGATGGGGTTCTTATGTTTTGGTTGAGCTGGATTTTCGGATGGATTCAAAACTGAGTGAGGTGGTCTATGAAAGAAAGAACACATGGCCTAGTGATCCCTGAACCAGACTATGGATTGTTGTAAATCTCTGGCCTAGTAACCCCTGAACCAGATTGTGGGTTGCGGTAAAGCCAAATATTGTGTGCCTTGGTGGGGCTAGGAATCCTTGATCGATGAATGATGGGATATATAGTAAATCTTAAAGGTGTGTGCCTCGATCAAGCCTATGAATACTTTGCTGGTGAATGGAAGGATATATGGTAAATCCTGGAGGGTGGAGTTCCGAATATGCCTAGGAATCCTCGACCAATAAATGGTGGGATATACAGTAAATCCTAAAGACTAGGATATAGGAAATTCCTCACGGTGTAGGTGAAGGAACATGGTAGAATCCATGCTTGTTTAGGGCCTAGTGATCGGGTGGGGATTGTGGTAAAGCCTGGTTCTATTGATGAGGGTGAGGTGGTTTAGCCTCGGAAAGCCCTGGTTGATTTATGGTTATGAATTCCACATTCATTCTTGGAATATGGCACGAGGGTGATTGGATGAAATAAATATTTGGTTCAGCCAATCTATGGTCGGGTGGTACGTGGAAGTCCCAAACTTGGTTGAATTATGCATTCATTAATAATAGTTTATTCTCCTTGGGATTTTATGTGAAAATGTACGGGTTTATATGTGTATTGTATGGTTGTTATATCCTTGTTATTTATTTTGTTTGTATGTTGGTTATGAGTAATATGTTTTATGATAGTGATGATGTATGGATCTCATCATTTTTTGATTTGTGAATGAATGAAAAATGCATATATGACCTAATATATGATAATACATCTAATGTGATAAGGCATCAATGCTTCCTTATGAATACCAGATAAGTATGAGACCCCTATGCTCATATCTGTTGTTATGACATGTAGATTACATCCGATGGAGATTGCGGTAAACCCTAGTTATATTGATGAGGGTGAGGTGGTTTAGCCTTTGGAATCCCTGGTTTATTTCTAGTTATGAGTCACACATTCATTCTTGAAATATGACGCAGGGTTGATTGGATGAAAGAAATATTTGGTTCAACCAATCTATGGTCAGGTGGTACATGGAAGTCCCAAACCTGCTTGGCTTATGAAGTCATTAATAAGAGTTTCTTCTCCTTGGTATTTTATGTGCAAATGTACTGGGTTATATGTGGACTTTATGGTTGTTATATCCTTGTTATTTATGTTATTTATATGCTATTTATGAGTATGTTTATGACAGTGATGATGTGTGGATCTCATCATGTTTTTATTTGTAAATGAATGAACAATGAATATATGACCTAATAGATGATAATGCAGCTAATTTGATAAGCCATCAATGCTTCCTTACGAATCTCAGATAAATATGAGACCCTTATGCTCAATCTGTTGTTATGGCCTATAGATTACATATTTGTGACATGTTTGACGAAATGTCTGTCATGGCTAGTAGGGGTCCAGTCAAGTCCTTGATCAGTTAATTGCATTATTATCCTTATTCTCATGTTATTTATCATTTCTAAAGTTTCATGAAGTTCTAGGCAATGACTTGAGTCCTAGCGCTTAAAAAGTGGCACAAAATCTATTGTCGTTGGGAGAGAACTAGATGAAAAAATCCACAGTCTTTGGCTTGTCTTGTTGTGGGAGTGATTGAAGTCCTAGAGTTGCATGCATGGATTTTCAAGGGAGTGACTTGGGTTTTGGATCAGGGAAAATTTGAGTTTCCTCAGGGTTGGTCATCTGGAAGGGTTGGTTGGTTGTTGGAGGTTCTTTAGCATGTGTGGAAGGTCAGTTTGGTTCAGTTTCGTTGGTTCCACTTCCCTAACTGTACATGGGGAGTTGAATCACATCATAGTAGCCACTCGTCACATGTTTACCCTAGTGGACTAAGTAGCTTGGGTAAATGTGGAAGGATGGTGTTACAATGCATCACTTAGATATTAGATAATTCATATTTTAATTCATTTAATTTGGTACTTATTTGATGAATCACATTCTCTTGGTCACCAGGCTTGTTGATGTAATTTACTAACCATTTTTTAATATCTTCCTTTGAAAAAAAATGTAATTATTTCAAAGGTTTCGGTGTGAGAGATGCACATTTCACCTATTTTTTTTTCATCCTTTCTTGGGATAGTATGGCATCCACCACCATATGTGGGCCATCTAGTTCCATTAGCATGTCAACAAGTCTAAAGAATACACTAATCATTATTGTAGAAACATTGTCACAACCAATAATAAATTGTTTGAGAGAATTAATTGTCTCCTTCTAGCAACACTTTGTGTGTTTGAGAGAATCATTATCTCTTTCCTTTGCATTTTACTCGTATCAAAGACTGTGACAATGAAAACACTTAGAGAATTTTTAACAAAACACTCATCAACTTTCAAATCTTTTTGTGAAATATCTTTATAAGAAGTAATTTTGGAGGTTAAGTGAACTCCATGTCAATTCCCATGACTATAATATTTTGATCCTATTAATAATAATATTCAACCTCCTGGGGAATTATTAAGGTTCCCTATTCATTTTTAGAGAGGTGGTACTATTTATTTCATATGTGGAATATTCTCATTATAGCCTTAGAGGAATGCAATGTATGAGTGCTAAACAACAAACCCCAACAAATATTCCAACAAAACTCTAATACAACAAATTTATTCATTAAGCACACGAGAGATTAATATGAAAATAAAGAATTTATGTAGTGGGGTATGTATTCGACAATAATTTGTCCTTCCTATCAAAATAATGTGAATCCAGAATTAGTTATGACTTTGCAAGATAAAAATAAATAAAAATATGGACGAGTCTTCAAAGAAATTTATCCTATGCATTAGATTCAAACATGTTCATAAAGCTTCAATTACACAAGGATCCAATAATGCATCACCATACAAACTCATGCATACAACATGAAACTCGAATATCTCTGTGGAAGAAATTAACAATAATCTCCCTGACAAGTTTAACATTGTCTAAAAACTAAAATTGCCTCCAAAATTACAAATAGATAAATTGTAATGAAATCACATTTGCTTTACTACAAGTAGATATCTTGCTCCCTTGGACCTGAAATACAATATGAAGTTATTGGAAGAGATGAGAAGAAATAAATTAGAACTATATCTTCTTGTAGTGAGCACACATGGAAAAACTAATGGAAATATGAATGTATAAGAATAAATGAAAGGAAAATTAAGCAAGCTAATTCATAAGATCTTCTGGAAAGAAAAACTCATCTTCAACAAAATCCCCAACTACATTTATTAATGTGATTTCCTTCTTTTATAATTTAGCCAATGGTTAGGTTTTTCTCCTTTGTGTTAACTAAATGAAGATCCATTTTGAAAACACGAAGTAGTTATTCGTTCTCGAAATTGTATCCCATTTGAGATATCTAGATTTCCTTTTTTAATAAATTAAATTCAAAACTAATTTGGTGATAGGTCCAAAATGGTCACTAATATTATTTTAATATTCTAATCTAATATTTTAGCCATGTAAACCACTCCTAGGGTGTTCTTCATGCTTCTAGTTTTCCAACAAGCTCAAGTTTTCCCAATTTAGACATCATGAACTAAATTATGGCATCTATAAGTTAACGACCTAGCGGTTATTGATCTACTCCATGTAAATATTGGCTTTTGATTATACATTTGTCTTTTAATCCCACATTCATAGTGGTAATATACTTCACCTGATTTATAAGATTCCTCCCCCATATTGTTTATATATTAAGCATAGAGAGTCATGAGACTTTGTGCGATAAATAATAATAAAATAATGTATAGATAAGATGCATGAATCTGTAAAATATTCCAAGTGTCAAGAAGTAAAGTGGAAAGGCTCAGTTTGGAATCATGGAGAATTCCAAAAAAATATGGGGGTAGATAGAAAATAATGGAAAATGGAGTAAAAAATGAAAATTGGTAATGTCCTAAGTGAATGACCTTGTTTAATGGAAAATAGATAATCATTGATGGTAAATTGAAAAGGTAAAATAATAAATGGTAAATTTATAAGGTGAATGGTAAAATGGCGAAAATAGAGAAATGATGTAATGGATAAATTTAGGAATAAAAAATGAAAATTGGTAATGTCCTAAGTGAATGACCTCGTTTTTAGATTTTGTAAAGTGTTGGGTGCAACTAATATATAACGTTATCAAATGAAAGAATGAATACACATAATTTATTTATTTTTAGAAATCCTTTAATTTTTTGAAGTAGAAACCATCTAATTAGCCTTATGTAAGGAAGCAACACACTTTGAACTGATTTTAAACTCTTAAACTTTTTGGGTCTTCATAATGATCAAGTTTCACATTCAAAAGAGAAAAAAATGACCTTCAATTTGATGAGGGAATGTTGAACAACACAATATTACCACAAGTCTCTTGTTAATATTTTCAACCACATATTTTCTAACCTTCGCCAATATACTTAAGGCTCCTTTCATTTTTACGGTTGGTTCAGAAAATTTTCAATGGGTATCAATGTATTCAATGGTTCAATAAAGAATGGTTTCAGACATAAAGTAGCTTCCAATTCATTAATTCTATTCCTTAAGATAATGATTCCCCTCTCTTTCTCATTTATGGACTACTCGAGCATCCCGATGTAACTATAAAACTTGAGAGGATTTGGTTTCTTCGATGTTGAGGTCAAAATTTTATTGTTCCACTGCTTTCTTATCTTTTAATTTGACCTTTCCAATTTGTAATTTCTTTTAATCCCTATCAATTTCATCATTGTGTAATGTTAATGATTCTTATTAAAAAATAATAGGGTCGTGAGTAACAACTTCTCCATCAAGCAATATGTTTTCCAATATTTGGTTTTCAACCCAAGTAGGGACTTCAGTGTCAACATCAATCTCCATATTTTGGGAGAAAATTTGTTCCTTTTTGGATTCTTTGGAAGCTTATCCTTTATTCTTCCTCTTTCTCTTTATAACTAGGTAGAACAATTTGTGATATTTCATTCAACCTTCTAGGAGGGTCATCGCCTCCTCCATCACCAACACTTTCTATAACAATCCTTTTCTCCTTGAATATATTTGTTTGTCCTTAACTTTTAGAAATGGGATATTTTATGAGAATTATTGGGGGAACTGTGGTTAGTAATGATTGTGGTTGTCCCTAGTGCTTTTGTTTTTCATTAATATTAACCAAGGTATTAATATCATCATGAAGATTATTATATTCATGTTATTCTTGTAACTTTGACAATGATTATCCCCAAATCCTTCTTATAATTGCATACCAAGACTTAAAGAACACTTAATATAAGTCACATGTACAAAGAATAATCAACATGGATCAAAACATTTAAAATAGTGTACTTGGATCATGTTGAGAGAGTCAAAATATGAAGCAATTTCATCTAAATGGATAATAAAATTCAGTCTAAAATATTTAATGTTGAAAGGAGTAGGAATGAATTGTTTTTTCCTATTTTCATTAAAAAAATGTGCCCAATGTTATCACTCGACCATATTCCCAAGGTTGAGGAAGGAATCCCAACAGAGGTAACCACAAACCAAGCTTTTGACTTGATAGCTAGCCCTATCAAGCCTGAGAGGTCTCTCTCCAAAAGGGTCACAGCCAAGAGGGCTGGAGAAATTAGGGTTTTAGGCTAGGTATAGAGTGCAGGGGGTTTGTTTTGAATTGATTTGGTTGGGGAAATAGGTGGATAAAGGAATTAGGTCAAGGAAAACTAGGTCAGGGCTATAGAGTTAGGGTTGCAGGGATGAATGGGGCAAGGTAGGTATAATGTCAATCACTTTAAGGAAATGGTTATGGGATGGTTTAGAAAATGTAAGGAGGCTGAGGGAAGCATAAGAGATTTATTTCTCTCAGACAGAAGATATGTAACAAAATATGATCAATTACCCAAAACATAACATGACTAGCATGTATTATGAATTTCACACTTATAAAATATCATAATCATAGACATGAAAAGGAAATGAAAAATACATTCACACTTATTCCACTAAAGAAGAAACAATGAAAAAAATTTAATACCATAGGTATCCCATAAATGTAGCTGCAACTCCTCTTATATTAATGGCCAAAACTGAGTACAAGTCCCCTTGATCAAGTAGAAAAATGAAACTGATTCCAACTATTCCCACCCTTGAAAATGAGTTAAAAAGAACAATATATAGGCCTCAAACAACCCCTCCCAACCTCAGGGTCGAATCCATTAGAGGAGGAGCCGATCCACTAAACTCTGAAATGAAACCTAGAGTGTAGGGTGGTCAAAGTGACTCATCCCTAAATTTTGTGAACTGATTCATTACACCTCATTTGCTTGATTTACCTAATGTATTTACCCTAGTTAATAGTAAAAACATAATAATTAAATTTACATCATCAATTAAATGAGGTAAAAACATGATTCCCCAAGGTAAAATTCAAATTTGTAGAAAAACTCAGAAAAAATTAATCAATTGTGAAACATGCAACGCCATTTTACCCCAACTTGCAAGATATTTTTGACTGGGTTTCAGGTGTCCAAATTGGATCCAATATATCTTGTTGGAAATACCTTCAAGTATAGTTTCCAAAAATACCTTCATTTTTCAAAATGAAGGTAATTTTCTCTGTCAAAATTCAATTCTCCCAAGACTTGTCAAAAAGTGCAGAATGTTGGTGCAAAAATGCAGAGTGTTGTTGTAGGAAACTTTTGGAGGCCTTCCTCAAATCCAAATTGAGCTCATGATAGCTCATTGGAAATATATATTTGTCTAGTTATCATTTTAATCATAAAGAATGTGATTTGGACATTCCATCTAGGAGAAAACATGATTTCCCAAGGTCGCTCCCGAAGTGAAACAACTCTCCTGTGGCACTTGTATTTTTGACATTTCTCTAAAACCATGACACCTGTGTAAAAAATAAAGGATTTTTTTCTTCCTTGACATATTATGGACAAAACTGTCTCTCACTTTTGTCAAATTCATCTTTTATTTGTCAGAAACACAGTTTGAAGAAAAACCGGCTCTATGTGTGGCAGATGATTTGTCTTTTGGAATGGTTTCTTGGTAAATGATGGAGACATGATATTATGAGTTGGAATGGACTCATACTTACTGATATTACCTACCTTATGCATCCTCTACTCAAATGTCTCGTTTCCATGGAAAACCCTAGCTCAGTGGGAGAGGAAATTAGGGTTTAGTGCTTGTGAACAATGATGATTTGGGCACCCTTGGGAAAAATGGTTAAAAAAGGAAGCGAGGTCAATGATAATGACAAAGATGAGGTGAAAGAATTGTAAAATAAGGCAGGATGGGTGGGATGAAAATACTAGTGCTAACACACAATATTTGTATTGTCAGCATACTTCAACAATGAATAATTTATCATAAACGTAATATGGAAAGAGCATAGGATTTATTTCAAAACCAAAGAGTCTAATTTAAGAAAAATCCCCTTGGCATAAAAAATCCTTTTATTGAGATAAATGCTTGAGCCTCATTAGAGATTTTTCCTCTATCATGACCAAAAGCTATCTTCCTAAATTCTATAACAAATGAATTTTTAACTTGAAAAAAGTGAAAGGGAGTCTTATGCTTCCATAATATTCGATACCCAAATTAAGCAAGCTTTTTGTCTATATTCACATTTTGAGTAGCAGGAAGGAATTTAAATACATTTACATAGATAAATGCATAAATCAAATAAGAATACATGAAAAAATTCTTTTTACTTTCGAAATTACCTAATTGTTGGGACATCTCATTGGAAATAATACCAACCCAATCAAATATAGCTCCCTCATTGACTAAATAGTGGCAAATGCAAAGAATATACAGGCACATGTTTTGTGGATTCATGACCAATAATTCTTGCCAAAAATCCATGCAATTTTTTTTTAGGGGTTACCTAATGTATTTACTTGAATTTGAGCAATATATATTGAAGTAGGAGAAAGGCTTCTTGAAGAAACTTCTTAGAAGTTCACTTTATCCTCCTTGACTCTTGATGAATTCATTCACTTCACTAATTTTGAAAACTTTGTGTGGAGTGTGTAGTCATCATATTCTTATGAAAATACTTGGCATTAGTTTTAAAACATTTATAACAGTTTCTTCAAGGTGAACTATCATTTTTAGCTTATCAAACTTTTTTGTGCACCATGAAATGACATATGTGAAGTTAGATGTTTCAACCATGCATATTTATTTTGCTATTCAAGTCACCCAAGCTTGGTTGGTACTTTTTTTCTCTTCTAGTAATTCAAAATACCAGTTATATGCAATCGACTTTTTAAACTCAATTCTCCCTTCTAAGTGTATTAATAGTTCCTCCATAATAAGGATACTTCTTTCTACTACCCATATTTTATTTTAGTAGCTACTTCAACTAGGTTTAAGATAAAAAAGTTTTACAGCACAACCAAAAATAGGAGAGAGGTAGGTATGCATAAGAGCTATTTTGGAGTTTTTTTTTAGTGGTATAGGATGAAATTGGAGAAAATCAAAGTGAGCACAAGAGTGAATTCATTTTGATAGAAGAATGGGACAAATACATGAGAATATATTTTAAAACATAGCATGTGAGATGAATTATGTTTACAATCTGGAGAGATTATCACTAGAAAGGAAATATAATGATAAAATGGATCAATATTAACATAAATAAATAACATTACCAAATTTACACACCACAAGAATTCCTAAAATATGGCTGCAAACTGTTCCTTTGTAGCTCTAGGTTTCTTTTAGGTTTTCTGGGTCGGAACAACAAGAGAGAAAGTACCATTGGGCAATGGAGTCAAGGCTAGTTTCTTTCTGCAGATTTGAGGCAAAGTAACGCCATGTTCAGCTAGATAAATAATATGAAATGAGATATGGAAAGGAGAAGAAAGCCCACTACACTACAGGCATCTATCAATGGATGAATCTCCAGTCACTACAAAGAAAAGACCCTCTAGCGGAGGTTATAAAGGAGGTTTTCAGTGTTATAAAATTGGCCAAAATTGTCAAAAAAACATTTGCTACAACATCCGTTTATAGTTACGGAGGTTTTGGCAGAGCTTTTAACGAAATTCAACACAACTAAAAAAACTGGGCGGTCGGAGGTTATTACGGATGTTTTTTTCATCGGTGCACTACTAAGGTTTCAATGCACTGGTGTGTGTCATCTAGACGGTGGCCTCGGGGCGGTCGAAGGTTCCTGCACCGGGCCATCAAGGTATAAAACCGCACTGGGCGCAGTGTTGGTGATACAACGCATGAGCTCGTACCAATTGGTCTTGGGATTTGTGCGGTGCCCATAGGTCGTCTCAATGCACCAGTACGTAGACTTATAGAAATGCACTGATGTGCCGTATCAGACAAATGCACCGATATTTATAATTGGTATTGGTATTTATGCAGTGCCCATGCATTGTACAAATGCATTGGTGCGTAGTCTCACATAAAATCAACGGTGTGTAGTATAGCACAAATGCACCGAGATTTTTAATTGGTTTGGTATTTGTATGGTGCCCATAGGTCGTAGAAATGCACCATTGTGCTGCAACATACAAACGCACCGGTGTTCATTTTGTATTTTTTAGAAACATTGTGCTGTGAAAGTGCAATTATTGTGATTTTTCTAAATTCATTATTCATCAAAATTCGACACATCTTATAATAATATTCATATTAATTAATTTTTTATTAATGCATTTGAATGTGATGTTTGGATTAATTTGTTATATCATATCATAATTATTGTGATTTTTTAAAATTCATTATTCATCAAAAGATGACACATATATATCTTATAACAATATTCATATGAATTAATTTTTTATTATTGCATTTGAGAACGACAATGGAGAACACAATAGTGACAATGGAGAACACAATACAATAAATTAAAACATATTTTATATATATATATAAGAAAATATTTGTCATACAAAATGGGACAATTATTGGTATCCCTTTGTCTTTCAATTGGGACACTATGTCCATTACATTAAACAAAATGTCTGATTTCACAGAAAAATATTTCAAAAAATACAACTCCTTGCTTTGATATCCAAACATAGTGATCATCATTCTTCGCTTGAACTGCTGTCATTGCTAGAGCTACTTCCATGACTTGGGTTATTTTCAAGAATTTTTTGTTCACGGTGTTGATTGTTTTCTTCTTCTTCACCTTCCATCTACAAACATAAAAATAAATTGAAATGAGTGTATATACATTGGTGAGAATAATGAAAATTGCAATATTAAATAATATACATCAATGTAAATTGAAAAGAAAAATGATGTACCATAGCAACAATTGACTCATAAGCTATACACATTCTTTCAAAACCATGTACAAGTCCATCTTTCAAAATTTCATCTATTGGCACAGTTCCATACTTTGTTTCCTGCAAGTTTTATACCCCATAACAAATCATATATTTAATATAAAAGTTTTTTTTGTTCTATTAATTATAGACGGAGCTAAGTAAAACAAGATTGATAGATGCTTACAAATTTCACAATTAATTTTTGATATGCCAACATATACTCACAACCCATATTTAACCCAATTTCAATCAATTCGTCTAATGGTTATTCTTTATATGTTAGCACCTGTTTGAAGACATTCAATGATGATTTTTGTAAAACAATTTAAAAAATACAAAAATGAAATCTAGTTAAGTTGTTATAAGGAGGTAACAATTACTCACAAACTTAGATATCAACCCTTTTCTTCCTTGTTGTCCTGTTTCATGTGCTGAATGGGTTCCATTTTCTTTTCTTTTCTGCAAGAAAATTATTGAAAATTAATATTTAATTCTAAATTGTTTATTTATTGTACCTAATGATCGAAAAATTCAATGATTACATATTACATTTGAAGCACATTGTTGTTGATATGGCTCCTCCTGTGATGCAATTTTGTCCATTTCTTTGACCATCTCCTTGTACACATTTTTGGACATTCCTACTGGCATATTTATGATATAAGCTCATTCATCTTTTGAGATTTTCATAATCTTCCTGAAAATATAACATGACAATAAACTATTTAATTTTTATATTGATGTATGAAAAGTAAATATAACAAAAGTGATATTTATAAATAATTCTAGACAAACATTTAAAGGAATATTACTTTTTCATTCCTTCTTTTTTGTTGTTGTACGTTTTTGCTATTAAAAGTCTGACATTGTCTCATTGACCAATTCTCTAGAAAATATTCCTATAGTTTAGATAAAGTTTAGTTCTTGGAATCATTGGATTGGTTTTTGTATTATAAGTGGAAAGAACGTCTATATATTTGTTCCACTAGATCCCTCAAACTTTTGTAAAATTTTTTCCTCCTTTCGTTAACCTCCAGCACCACTCCAGATGAGCTAAGGAGCAATTCATTTTCATTTGCATGTTCTATTTTTCTTTTCTTTTCTCAGAACAACATTCCTTTTATGAGTTGTTGGTCCCTGTAGAACATTAAACATCTGTGAATTAATAGACTGTTTGACACATGTTATCTAATAATTTTAAGTATATTATTAATAAAAATAAAAACAAAAACTCATATTGGATCAATAATATTTTATTATTTACCTGATTCATCCTTTTGCAATTTTTCCATCAAGCTTTTAAGCTCTTATGGTCCTAGATCAGAAATAATCTTATCGAGCTTCGTCATTTTGTGGCTCTGCATGATACACAGTAAACAATACATATTAGTTAAACTTACATATAGTTCAAAAATAATAGTTTTTGTAAAAAATTTACAAAGAACTTACCTTTTTTGCTTTTCTTGATGTGTTATCAGTATTTTTGTTACTTGATCTCTTGCCATTCATTTCTTTATCAATCTGAAACCTGTACCATATAATTCATTAATATATTTATAAATAAATTGTTAACTTTTCAAGTAAAAAATAAATCTCAAGGAACCGGTGTGTCGTTCAAGATGTACGCACCAACGGCGGTGCATGGGGGGTATTATAAACGCACCACACAAACAATATAATAGACCATACGGTGCATGGGGGTATTATAAATGCACCGCACAAATAGTGTAATAGACCGTACGGTGCTATCCTCGTAACGTAGAGCACCGGTGCCCTATTTTAGATATGGCGAACTGATTTAAAAAAAATGTTTTTAATTTTTTTATTACACAGTACTTGCGCGGTGCACTGTATAATACAACACACCGGTGCACTTGGTTATGCAGGGCGCACTGATAAAAAAAAATCCATTTTTTCAAAAATTCACACAAGGGCCGACATGGATTGGGATCTCACAATGCAAGTCGTCCTGTGGGTTGGATGTTAATCTAAAATGAAAAGCCCTAATTCTGAAATCATAGAAACAAGGAGAAGAAAGGGCAGAAACAAATAAAATGAAGGGTTTGGGGTAAAAATGGATAAAACTGCAGAAAAATAAAAATAAAAAAAGAAAAAATAAAAAAAATAAAAAAAATAAATAAATAAATAAATAAAAATAAAAATAAAAATAAAAATTTAATCACGAGATTGTTTGAAATTCTATGCTACAGGGTTTGAATCACCAGAGGTTTGGATTCTGATTGTCTGAATACTTCTGTTTGAACATATTTCGCTGCTCCACAGTGCTCTTGTGCTCTCTTGCTCTAGGTATGTCTCCTACAAATCTCTGGCTGAAATTTTTAGCAAAAATAGTGAAATAATGAAAAGTGTTTAGTATTTAAAGAATTGTTTTATGAAATTAGATTTTTGAAAATATTTTTCCATCCATTTTTCAATTTGCCGCTTTTTTTTCACTTAAAAAAAATAAAGTTGCACTTTTTTTATTTGCATTTATACTTCACCAGTGCATCACTTAATAGCACCGCACTGGTGCGTCGATTGGCAACACGACACCGGTGCGTAGTAACTAAAATGCACTGGCGCGTAGTAAATAGAACACACCAGTGCGGTTATCTGTACATTAGCACCGATTTGCAATTGAGGCACTGAAATTACTTTTACGTGTGTACACCAAAATTAGACAAGTTGGAAATGTACATTTTGCTGTGAAAATATTTGGGCCATTTCTTTTCAAAACTACACCTCTTATTCTTTCAGAAAAAGAAACTTGAACCTTTCCATAACCTGCAACAAGAAAATGTGCCCCATGATCTTCTTGCTCATTTGTAAGTTCCTCCTCCATATTGGCATCCAATTTCCTCTTTTCTCCTTTGTGCTTTCTATCTTGATCTTAACAAAATTTATACAATCTATGTTTTACGAGAAATTGACCTTGAATGCTCTGGGAGAAATGACAACGAGTCCTTCATTCTGCATTTGTTAGCATAAGAAGACTGATTTTTTACTAGACGATGCAATTATTACATGTGGAGGCAATGGTTTCCCGTAGAAAATGAGTATTGGGTTGAGCAGAAGAAAGACATTGAAAAATGGGCTATTACATTAGATTTTCCAATGGGAAACCGATTTGTAGGTGGAAATATGGTAGTTGCAGGTATCTATGCTTTTCTTACCACAAAAATGGTCATTGGATTTCCATTTATAATACAAGCAGAATTTTTACTGGTTTCATCGAGAGAGAGCATAATTTTCAATAAAAAATAGAACCAGGGAATCCTTAAGTGTATCCCATTCGCATTTTGTTCGGCATTTCGTTCTTTGATAAGTGCTAATTCATCTATACTTTCAAAATTTTAGATTTTTGGGTACCTTCCATGTGATGTTCCTCGTTATCCACAGGACCACAGCTCAAACAAGTTAGAGATGCCATTCAGGTTCAATTGAAAGCAAAATATGTGATTTTATGCGATGTTAGCTTTGCTAGTAAAAGTTTATGTAAGCTAACCGAAGCTCGGACAATACTCCCAACTGCTTTTAAATGCATTCTAGAGAATCTTTCCCTTCATGGGACCTACCAGCCCGGTCAACAACGTCAATTGATCTTTCTCTGTTGTCCTTAAGGGAATGAGAATTCTTCCCTTCATGGTGCCTCTTGGCTTTATTGACTGCCTCGATTGATATTTCTCTATTGTCCAATCTTTCCCTGCCATCCTTGTAAGAATGAGAATTGTTACCTTCATGTGATCTCTTATCCCGTTCAAGAGACGTAATTGATCTCTCTCATGTGCATCTTAGATTTTTCATAAACCTTTTTTTCCTTTTGTACTCTGTCGAGCTCTGTAGTCGTCTACATCCCTGTAAGCTTATTTGTCTGTCTTTATGTTTCAATCACTCATTTTCTATGCTATAAACTTCTTAGTCGAAATTCGAACTCTCGTCTTTTCAAACTCTCATCTCCTCAGAAAAATTCTTGCCCGCAATTCGAACCCTCCGCTGCTCTGGTGCGCTGAGTATTATAGGCGCACCAGTGCGGTTCGTAAGATCGCGGTTTATGTTTTGGCGCGTTATTTTACGACGCACCGGTGCGGAAGAGTTGTGAAGAATAGGTGCGTCTTAGTACTAAGACGCACTGGTGCATATTATGATTATAAGCGCACTGGACGAAAAACTGGGAGTATAAAGTTCTTTTTTTTGTATGTAAGATCATAATAAAATAATGATAATTCTAAAGTACATGAATTTATTTGCATTATTTTCTAAACTTTATTATGTTACAAAAATTCATATTATTCAAGATTTATTATTTTCCAATTATTTACAAATTTAAAAATTAAAATTTTTTAATAAAATCATTTCACATTAATAAAATTACAAATATTTTACATACAATTAAAATTAAAATTAGAATTAGAATTACAATTACAATTTCACATACAATTACGATTAGAATTACAATTACAATTTTAGAATTTTACATACAATTACAATTACAATTACAATCATTTCACAGTAGTACAATTAAAATTTTACAAATATTTTACATACAAATATAATTAGAATTAGAATTACATTTACAATTACAATTACAATTTTACAAATATTTTACATACAATTACAATTACAAATACAAATACAATTTTAGAATTTTACATACAATTAGAATTACAATTCTAATTTTACAATTTGTCATATATACAATTACAATTAAAATTACAATTACAATAATTTCACAATAAATTAAATATTACAATTACAATTAAAATTTTACATTAAATATTTTACAAACAATTACAGTTAAAATTACAATTACAATTACAAATACAAATACAATTTCACAATTTTACATAAAATTAAAATTACAAGCACGACATAATATTTAATAAATATCATGGTCATTTAATATTAAATTAATTAATAAACATCACGATCATGATAACCATCATACAAACATCATATTCGACTAAAAAGCACATTCAAATTCACTAGCATCATCGTGATCATGATCATATAACAAAACACAATTAGCATTGTATAACATCATCACAACACAAACACCAAATATACATCTCATGTCAAATAACTCATGCTATCACATACACATCTATCTGCAAGTTGCACATTAAATGAACATATAAGCTAACATGACCTAACAATATACACCTCATGATGATGATGAACATGTAAATTAAGTACAACTGCAACATGAACATAAAATACATGGATCATATATATATATATATAACTGAATAATGTTAAAAATATAAAACTGTAATATAAATGTCATGGATCAGCTGGTGGTACAACATCAATAGCAGTACTAGTCGAGGCCTTTTCAGTCAATGGTGCAACCTCGACGGTCGATGGTCCAGCCTGCTCATGATGATGAGTATTGCTGGATGCTGCAGGTTGTTGACTGGACGTGGTCGATGGTCCAGCCTCATCTCCATGATGACTGCTAGTAGATGCTAGTGGAGGCTACTCATATGGTGCGGTGCGAGATGAACGATCATGAGATGATGACTCGCTTCTCGTTGATTTTCAATCATGTGCTCCATCTCGACAATGCCTATGACGTGCAACAATCCTCCTCAGCTGCGTAACTAAGGTCGTCGCTCCTACGACATGCCGCATCTGCCTGTACATGTCACGCGGCATGCCTCTCCACATCTGTAACAGCTTGCCATCGGCCTATATGTCTCTCATATGAGTGGGCTTGATGCCCGCCTCAATAATCAATGCAGTGATTTCGTCGCCCAACTCATCCTGTATCTAGTATCAAGTCGACTGTGCCTAGCAAAAGGCAGTACTGGTGCACCAGCAGGAGTAGGTCTCTCTACACCAGCCTCCTGACAATCCTCGACATTTGGCATGGCTTGATCGTCATCAGGATCCACACCTGGATCATGTGGTGGTACCGACATGTCCTCGCCATCAAAAGACCCAATGTCTGCAAAATATATATAAGTACACAACAATAATTAGATAATTTCATTACACAATTTAATAAAAAAAAGTTAAATAACATGTTAGAATAAATTTAAATAAAACAGTAATATTACCTCTATCATCCGGCGGCTCATCAATTGTGAAGAGGATGTTGGGAAAACCTCGCCAATCCAATCTAGCATAAGGATAGGGGACCATAATGAAGGGATGCAGCTCGTCAACACTGGCTAGCAACTCCAGTGCATCATGTGATATCCTCGCTGGAAACATAGTCTCTCCCCTCTTGGGCATCATCTTCCCCCACATGTGCATCCATGCCTCGAACATCGGCCTACGAGGCTGCCAAACAAATGTAGGCCTCATCTCTAGAAACCTCTCAAAAAATAAAAAAAATAAAGCTCTGAAGCAAAAGGGAAGTTGACCCTTCCTTGTGCATGAGCACGACATCTATCTAAGGCTGTACAGAACTGCCACAAAAAAATGGCAGACCACCTGACAAGTCATGGTTGTTATACTAAATAATCAACATAATATAAAAGTGAGAAACTAATGTGTTTCCCGTCACTGGTTTTTTGTGAAATGGTCGAAAGGAGAAGTGAGAGGCACTGCACCTCCTCACTACCAAATGATCCAATACGTAACTGACCTCCAGCGACCCGAAATCAGAAGGAGACAGTATTGATGCTCTAATGTATCTCTGGGAGTACACTAACTGACTCCCTGCTACACAGCCAGCTGGAACCTCTGGGAATGAGGGAAAATCCACCCCTCTCCTCGATAGCCTTGTAATGAAATATATATCCTCCTCAGTGGGCGTGTACCATTGGTTAGGACCAACCTAGAAAGCCTATCGGTGGGCATTCCACCTGTAAATAAGATGTCTCAAAAACACACCATAGCCCTTTAGGGAAGTAGCCTCCTCATAGAACTTGAGGAGGCCTACCTTCCTTAGGAGCCCTTGGGTAGCTATTGTAATAGGGCGAGGGTATGCATCTTTCTCCCTCTCTCGTGCCTCCCACAGGCAAACCATGTCATACTGCTTCGACTGCTTCGCCTGTTGTTACTGTTGTTCCCCCTCTTCTCTCTAAATGATTGACATATTAAATATTTTTTTTTTTATTAAATGAGACATGCATTTAGGAATATACATATGTAATTTTTTTTGAAAAAAAAAAATAGTCGGTGCGCCACAAAATACAGTCATGCACAGGTTCCGCTGCATCTTTTTTTTTTGTCGCGCACCGTGGGCGGTGCCCTATATGACAATCAATGCACCGTAGGAGGTGCACCTAAAAATTTTCAGAGCACTGTTGACTATGTACGGTGCCAGGAGTGCGGTGCGCTGACTAATCTTTATGCCCCGACGCGTATAGTTGTGTCAGCACACCGACCTCCTAACTAATTACATAGTCAACGGTGCGGCCTTTTACCAGGCCACACCATTGACCCTGTGGGAATGTTGAATGCAGTGTGCTGACAAACACCGGGGCCGATATTTCCGTCAACGCACCGTGTTGTCGCTATTCCACATGGTCAATGGTGCGGCCGGCTAAATGACCACACTGCACTTTTTTTTTAAATTTTAAAATAATGCGGTGCGCCTTTTAATACCACCCCAGAAACGGTGCGGATAAGGTTAGCACCGGTTGTGGTGTGACCTGTAAATTTTACAGACAACACCACTTACTAGTGCGAGCTAAACAGCTCGAGCGCACCGCGCGACAATTTTTTTTCTTTCCTTTTAAATGGTTAATTTTAAGGTTATTTGAAATTCTAATCGGCTTAAGAGCTTAATTATGGAAAAAAAAAGAAAAATACATGTACATTTGGCCATCGAGGAGGCATATTGGCTGTAGAATTTTCAAAATAAAATTTTACCACCGTTTTGCAAAATGCACGCTGGAGTTTGGTGGGAAATGCACAACAACAGTGCGTGCAATGGGTGCAATGGGAGCACCGATGTCAGGGCAGCTCAGACAAGGATAAATTGCAACAGTGCTTGAGAGCTCTAGAGGACTGAGAAAAGTGAAAAATGTGGTTTTTTGGCTGTAATTTCTTTTTTATTTAACCCTGTTCCAGTGTGTGGGGTTTATAGGTGCAAGGGTGAATTTTTTAACACCGCATCGGGCGGTTTCGGTTTTGGCGCGATATTTTATGACACACCGGTGCCGAAGATTTGTAAAGCATCGGTGCTCTACAGTAATACAACACATCGGGCCGATGTGTATGGAGCGCATGGTGTCCGGTGTGCCAATGTTTTGTGCACATCGATGCTTTCTCTTATTGAGCGCACTGGTGAGGTTTAGGATGATAAGCGCACCGAGCGGAAAACATCTGAAAAACCCTCCGCTTGCCAACCTCCTCTAGTAACCTTCGCTAAAAATGGATGTTTGGGGTATTTTTATAAGGGCTTCCTCAAAAACATCCGCTAGAGGGTCTTTTCCTTGTAGTGAGTGCATCTTTAGAAGAAATAACACAAAGATATGTTACAAAACAGAGCATAAAACATGGATGAATTCTATAAAGATAACCATTAACACATAACAAGAATCATCAGTGTGAAAGGAGCATATAACATGGATGAATTCCTATCACTTAATCTCATAAAATACTAGAAAAAAAACATAATCATGGAAATGATTATACAGGAACACATACTGAACATAAACACTGTGATGAATCTCAAAACTTAAAAAAAAAAAACTTATGCATTAATTACATAATAATTTCCAGGAAAGTACCCACAGTCCAACAGTCTCTCGCTCTGATTGACAACCTCTATTACATTGAATTTATAAGATATATAAAGGAATAGAACCCTTCCTTAATATTCATAGGTTAAAATTATCCAATTCCCCCAAAAGAGCAGTCTGTTACATAAAAATCTAGAACTATATTCTAAAAAAAAGACCAATCTACTACAGAAATAACACTGGAATTATGAATTTGAAACTTCCAACTCATGATAGCTGAATACAATATGGAAGATTTTTTGTAGATTATTTTGTTATGAGCAAAACCCTCTCTCATTTTCCTAAAATTTGTTTCCATTTTCTCGAGATCTGCATTCAAAAAATATGTGTCAAATAGGAAAATTTTGAGATCCGAAAAATAGGGCTCAAAGATGCTCTCGATTCTCCCCATCTATAATATCTATGCCAAAACTGAAAGAGGTTATTTTTTTTACCCCGTGCCGAGGAAATTTTTTTTTCAGTTTCCTGATATTTGTTTCCAATTGCCCGAGATCTGCATTCCAAACACTTGTGTCAAACAGGAAAAAATTGAGATTCGAAAAATAGGGCTTAAAGATGATCTTATTTCTCCCAATCTGTATCAGATATGCCAAAACTGAAAAAGGTTATTGCTGTTTAGTCTGTGTTGAGAAAAAGCCTCTTTCAGTTTCCAAAATTTCGCCACCATTTTCTCATGAACCGCCTCGAAAGTCAACTGCTCACACAAAGAAAATTGGAATTTTTTTTTTTATAAAAAAATTTGAAAGTGGGTTTATCCCACATGCACTATGGGAGGTGAAACATTGAGTTTTATGTGAAAATTTCCACACCATACTATTTTAAGTGTAGTGCACCCATTTTGGCTCCTTCGTGGGCTTTTCCCCTTCAAAACTTAGACCTTAACTTGGAGAAATAAACCATAAACCAACCATCCATTTAATGAAGCCAAAATTTTGAAGGCACCTTTCAACCATGTCTCTTTCTCTTTTATTAGTGTTAATAAGTCCAAATATGTGACAAATGCCTCACAGTATTGCTCATTTGGTCAACCAATTTCACCACAGCCTGAAGCACTTGAGTCCACTGTAATAATCTCCAAGAAGGCAATGCAAACGAAGTAGACCAATAATACTAAATTATCCCAACACTTTCAGAACATTTCTTTCGTCCATTGTAGAGACAATTTTTTGGTGAAATTAGCATGTAAAGGATAAAAAGATGATATAGAATTCGAAAAAAATGGTGATTATAAGGATAAGAAGTTTGATGATGTGGCTGACACAATATAAATGCGAGAATGGAAAAAACGATGTGAGGCTAGTGATAACGGCGGAGTTGAGGTGAAAACATAGCAAAATAATGTGGGGTGGGTGGGATGCAAATCCATGTGCTAACATTAGGAAATCAAGATATTTGGAGACATGGGAGCTGGGATTTGGGATAATGTAGATTGAGATATCAAGATTCAAGATAGGTTAAATTAGTACGGTTGAGAGCCAGGATGGGGTGTAAGGGTTAAGTAGGGTTTGGGTTCTCCTTCCATCTCAACTTTTGGGAAAGTGACTAAGTATGGAATTGGGGCATTGAGATCTATATATGTGAATGGAGTGGTAGGTTTTCCTACCATACTTACTAAGTGAAAAGTGTCTAAATATGGATTTTTTTCTCAAGAGAGGTATTCGACACTATGGACAAAAAATATATATATATGGCTAGATTGTGCAAATACATTACAAATGATATCAAAACATAAAATTTTGAAAGGTTTTATTGTTGATAAAATATATTGATCAATAGTGATTTCTAGAAAGGAAAAAAATGGAGTATTTGGTTTGTAAGGCCCATTTTAGTTATAGGTCCCTGTTTGGAAATTTGGGGTCAAGAACCTTCTAGGGTCGTTTCGAAACATTAAATCACTTTTGGGAAAACACTACTACATGTGGGTGAAAAATCTGATGTGTTACCATAAGAGTACTGATAAAACTGGTCATGTTGTCAGATTTTATTTGGATCTTTTGTAATTTTTTTTTAAATCCCCGACCACTGTCAAATATCTAATGTTGTACATAAATGTGATGGATATCTAACGCGAATAATGGATATCCATTGTGTCCATGTACATATCGGATATGCCAGGGGCACACTTTGTGCGTCAGAGTCCTAATGTCTAATTATGTCAAACATTCATATGCTAGAATACCGATAGTGGAGGAGGTAAATTTTTTGGGCAATTATAAGACATCTCTCCATAATATTTGCATGACATAAATCCAAGGAAAGAAATATTATATATAATGGAATTAGAAATTGCATAACAAATAGTTAAGTTGTGATTTATTTTTGAAGATAATCAATATTGAAAGTTTGGTAAGGAAAATGGATGATGGAAAATGTTATTACTCGTCTACCAGATGCAATGACTACAATAGGAGGAGAATTTTAATAAGAACAACTAAACAACATTTTAGAGAAATTGGACACCATGAAGGCAAGCATGAATATCATGCCTTGGTAAGTTACTCATTATATGTATTTATATTGCACGTCATTTTCTTTTATAAATTAGGCGTTTAGCGTTATGGATTAACAGGTTAGGTCGGATTAGGGGTTAATAATTTAGGGGCTTAGGGGGTAAAGGGTTATTGGTTAAGGGTTTGGGGGTTATGACTTAAGGGCTCAAGGGTTTGGGTTTTGAGGACTTAATTAGGAGGAATGGGGATAAGGTTTTAAGGATTAAAGGGATGGGATCTAAGGGGTTAGGGTTTAATAGTTTAGAGGTTACTTAGGGGTGGTTTCTTGGTGTATATTTTTAGACTACCAACTCCTAAATACCCCTAAAGCTTGGATTTTTAATTTTTAAAATTTAATAAATTTATTTAATAAAAGTTACATTATAGTACACATTTTATTAAATAATAATAAAATGATTTGTTTATCTTCCTTTTTTGAGTTCATATCTCTCTCTCTCTCTCTCTTTATATATTGTGTGTATTTTTTTTTTTTAAATATTTGTATAATTAAAATTTATAACTTTTCAATAGTAAATATTAAATTTTAAACAATATCAACCAAAAAAATTACCTAAAATGTATTATAAAATTACATCTTTAAAAATATTCAAATTATAAAAATATTCACCTTCAAAATTTAAGTTAGGGTACTTAGTGGTTAACAGGTTAAGGGGTTAGGGGTTAATAGGTTAGGGTTTAAATTAGTTTTAGGGGTTTTGAGGCCTAGGGGATTTAGAGGTTAATGGAGCTTAGGGGGTAATGGGTTATTGGTTAAGGGTTTAGGTTGAATGGTTTAGGTGTTAAGGGTTAAGGGCTTAGTGGTTAGGGGTTTAAGGGCTTAATCAAGGGGAATGGGGTTAAGGTGTTAAGGATTAGGGGGATAGGGTCTAAGGGGTTAGGGGTTAGTCTGGATTAAAGGGTTAGGGATGACTAATGGTTTAGAGGTTATGGGTGGGTTAACTACTAGGGATTAGAGGGAAATTTTCCATCGACGTAAAATCTTGTGTGGTCACCAAGTGAAATCAAGGATGAATATGAAATGATGATGAAGGTGAAATAAGAATAGATTATTTTTGTTGGTTGTGACTACCTATCTCACAAAGTGTCTCTCTTTCTACATGTAAATAAAGTAACATTTTTATAAATTCTTTCCACATATTGATAAATTGCACAAGCTTTATCATTGATTTGTTGTTTTTGTTTCTCGCTCTCACCTAAGATGATTTCTCCATCTATACTACCAACTCCTAAGTACCCCTATTGCTTGGATGTCAATAACCTATTAACCCTAATGCATTAACCCCTAATACCTCATCTATGAACCCATTATAAATCAAACCATGGTCTCAAATTAGTTGGGCCAGGGAAAGTTTCCATTGACACTAAATTTGTGGTCTCTAAGCGAAATCAAGAAAGAATATGAAATAATGATGAATGAAAAAATAAGAATAGGTTTTTTTTGGTTGGTTATGAGTATATATCTCACAAAGTGTCTCTCTTTCTGAATTTCAGGAAAAATAAAAAATTTCTTATATTTTTTTCAACATATTAATAATCATACTAATAAATTACACAAGCTTCATCATTGATTTTTTGTTGTTGTTTCTCACTCTCAGTTGAGCTATCTTTGTTGTCTTTGTTTTCCTATATTATTTTTTTAAAAGTTTTTATCATTTAGAGATTTGTTATATACACTAGTATTACTTGATTGTTTGTAATTATAAAGAAATAATGCCCTAGGGAATTGTCCATGGATTATGATGACGTGGTTGTTATACAAGAACATGTTCATGAACATAGAGCGAATATTGAAGATCAAGTTAATGACCCTATGGAAGAAGATGATTATGTTAATAACACAATTGAAGAATACGGGACAAATATATTGATCCAGGAGACATTTAATAATGTTGGACCAGATGATGATGACAACAAACTAGATGGTGTTTTTAATAGACCCTTAATTGATAAGGCAACAAAATGTCTTTATGAAGGCTCCAAAACAAGTCTTCTCTCAGTAAAATTTGGATGCAATATGTACGATTAATATTCTTTATATTAAGCAGTACTGATTTTTTAATTATGTTGTAGATTGTTAAGTGAATTTATGTTACAATCGTCAAATGTTTTATCTTGCACATACAGAGATTTAAATGCCATTATGAAATATATTGGAATGGAGTATCAAGCTATTCATGCATGTCCTAATGATCATATTATGTATTATTGATAACATGTGTTGAAATAAGAATGCCCAAAATTTCAAATGCCTTGCAAGGTGGAAATTATGCTTTAATTAATTGACCCCGTAAAGAGGGGTTTGTGAATGGGGCCAACATTAAAAACAAAATCAATTTGTGCATGTATGCACTGAAATTTGACATGGTTGTAGTAGATTCATGTGTTGAAAATATGGGAGGGTTCCAAGACTCAAATATGACATAAATTTCAAGGAGATGAAAAAATGGGGTTAGTAAGATGTGATCATAGAAACAACAATCCTAACAACTACGAGAAGAAACAACAAACCAATAATTGTCACATAGTTGCCTCAAATCCTAAATTTCTCCATTCTCATAATAACAAAACGCCAACACAAAATTGAAGTGGAATTAAAGGCTAATGTCTATGATGAGATTTAACAACAATAATTTTTCTATCCCTCTTATCTTAATATTGTTGTCTCCTAATTGAAAAGATTCCTTATGTTTATGGTTTAATTGATCAACCTAAATTTTGGGGATAATCCTTAAACCTAATATCCACTCCTTCTTGTAATTTTTAATCCCTACTTCCCCTTGAACCCTTTAATCCTAAAACATTAGTAACATATGGTCTCTAACAGTTAATAATTTCCCACTTCCCTAACTCAAATAATTTATATAACCCTGATAGCTCCTAAACCCATAAGCCCCAAATCCTTTATAACATAATATAAATCCACAACCCTCAATATTGAATTTTTTTTTTTAACTGAAACGGGTATGAATTTTATTAGTAGAGAGCTCCGAATGGTCGTAGCCTTACATCTTTCAGTGCAATTCTTTTACATTTTCTGTTTCCAGCAATTTTTGAATTTCTTGGTATACAGATTGTTTCTGGATCTCCGCCATTTGTGCTTAGATCTCCTTGGGCCAAGAGGTAGCCTTTGTTGGCATAGAAGTCTGTCTCTTTTTTTTATTCTCTGAGAATGTGATATCATTTGAAGGAAGTGAAGCCTTGGAGAAGGTATCTCAGCCTTTGCAGATTCTTATTTAAACCAGCTTCATTGAATTGGCCTTGTGTATGTATTATTTTGATCAGGATTTCTGAGTCTCCGAATGCTTGTAGCTCCCGATGTCCTCTTTCTTTGGCTATTTGGCAAAATTTTAATAGGCTAAGGATTTCTGCTTGATTGTTAGTTCGTTTTCCTAGACCCCAACTGAAGGTTTCTATGATGCCTCCATCAGAAGAGTAAATGAGTCCTCTAGATCCTGCTGTCCCAGGGTTGCCTTTAGAGGCATCGTCAAAAAAAGTTGTTGTTATTCCTTGCTTCCTCCACCAATTCTGAAAAGCTTCATCCTTTTCTCTTAGCCTCCACTCAGGATTTCTGAGGGGTTTTTTTGTGCTGTGTATCCATTGGATGAATGCTTGAATGCCAAGCCAATTCTTTTCCTCTAGCTGCATCGAATTGTCCTCTTTGATTTTCTGAGAATTCAAAATTTATAGAAGGAGTCCTTTTGATTTTGTTGCTACCATGTTGGGGGTCCAAGTTACATTGTTAAATATCTGCTCATTTCTAGCTAGCCATAGCTTCCAACACACTAGCTTGGGGAGAGTGATCCAGATTCTGGCCCATGATGAGTTTAGGGAGAGTGACGGGTATCGCTCTTTCCATGAGAGGAATAAGTCCACAACTGAAGTTTTAGTGGGGATTACAGCCTTTAATCCTTGAAGAGTGTGGGTCCAAACTCTGTTTGCATATGGACATTCAATAAATAAATGATCCATGGTTTCCATGGCTTCTTTGCAAAGTGTGCACCTATACGGACCTGCAATGTTTCTTTTCATAAGGTTTTCACCGGTCATGATCTTTCTATGCATTAGTGTCCATAAGAAGAAGTTTACCTTGGGCAATGCCATTGGATCCCATACCTCTTTGCAAAATTTTGCTGGATGAATTCGGTCTCTGTGTGTTTGCATCAATTCATATCCTTTGGCTGAGGTGTATGCTCTTGTAGGTCCCCATCCCCATTTATCCTTTTCTGATTTATGCACCGGGGCAGCCTCTCAAAGTTCCTATTTGAGCATTTCTGATTACTACATTAGATGAGCTGGGATATCTCTGAATTCCCAATCAATCCAAAGCCCACACTCATTCCACTTTGAGATATCGTACAGCGTCTTGTCCCCTCTATTTTCTAAATACGCACATATCTCATGCAGGCTGTCTTGTGTGGCTAATGGCGGATGTCCCATTATACTATCAATCAGCAGCTTTATGTGTTTCCCATTCCCTGGGATACGATATAAATTCTGGGTGAAAAAACGCTGCCCTTTAATACATAACTACCATAATAGCGAGCTCTTTTTGCTGTTTGCGATCTGCAAGTTTCTTAGATTTGCATTTGGTAGGTATTTATGCCTCAGAGCTGTGTTGACGGGATGATTGGGGTTGCTGTGGAGTTTCCAGAGTACTTTGCATCCCAGAGATACGTTGGCAGAGTCCAGATCTCGAATTTGAAGGCCTCCTTCCTTCAAAGTTTGCTTTGTTATCTCCCATTTCACTAGATGAAATTTTCTCTGGTTTCCTTTACCTCCTTGCCATAGAAAATCCCTAATGATTTTATTAATCTGTCCTAAAATCGACTTGGGAGCCATCAGGTACGACGTTTGATAAATTGGCATAGATGACAACACTGATTTTATAAGGGTTAATTTGCCTCCATGAGTTAACCATTTGCCACCCCATGCAACGATTTTGCCTCTGATTTTTGTAATTATTTCTTCCCACAGATTGACTCTGTTTGTGCCCAGAGTTAGTGGAAATCCAAGATAGTTTATTTTTTCCCATTTTGCGTATCCATTAAACCCCAAGTTGTTTGCTATGTTTTGAGTTTCTTCCTCCTCTATATTCCAGCTATAAACTGCACTTTTCCTTTCACTGATTAGAGCTCCAGATGCTTTGCAATATGCTTGAAGAGTATTTTTGAATGCATAGCCTATTCTAGATGAAGCTCCACCCAGCATGAGGGAGTCATCCACAAACAGTGCATGGTTTATTGCTTTAAGGTCCTTTGTTATTTTTAAGCCTGGGGCTATTCCTATTATCATATCAAGCTCCAGCTTTCTACTCAATGTGTCCGCCCTTAAGATGTAGAGGAAAGGAGAAAGGGGACATCCTTGTCTCAACCCCCTCGTGGCTTGGAAGAAATCAGCTGGCCTCCCATTTACCAAAGGTGCTATCCATGGACTGCTGGTGCATGCTTGGATTAGATTAATAGACTCTTGATCAAATCCAAAGGAGATTAGAACTTGATATAGATAGGGCGACTTGACTCTGTCGAAGGCATTAGCCATGTCTAACTTGATCAACATACCTTTCTCCTTTCTGAGATTGCTGGAGTGCATGGCTTCTTGGACTTGGATTACATTGTCCAAGATGTGTCTCCCAATGACGAAACCCCCTTGTGAATTTGAAATGAGTTTGCTCAACAGTGGCTTTATTCTACTTGCAAGAAGTTTTGCAATAATTTTATATGAGGCATTGCACAAAGAGATTGGTCTGAACCTATCAAAGGAGGAGAGGTTTGACTCTTTCGGGATTAAAGCGAGGAATGTTGAGTTGGTGCTACCCCCCATTTTGCTTTCTTCAAGAATCCTTTTATCATTCTAATTAGATCTGTTTTTATTATATCCCATCATATCCTGTAGAAGTGAATAGTGAACCCATCTGGCCCAGCGACTTTGTCTGGATTCATGGACCAAATTATATTGCTGATTTATTCTTCATTTGTTTGCTTCAATAATGTCGTATTGTCCTCTGTGGTGACCAATGCAGGAATGTTCTTCAGGAATTCTTTTTTATCTTCTTCACAGTCCTCTTTCTCTTTGCTGTAAAGATGATGGAAATGTAATATTGCAGCAAATTTTATCTGTTCTATTCCTTTGCAGAGCCTCCCATCAGAGGAAGTGATCTCTGAGATGTGATTCCTGGAGAATCTAGCTCTACATTGCCGATGAAAATATGATGTGTTCCTATCTCTAGCTTCCAGCCAGAGAGTCCGGGACTTTAGTCTCCAATACTCTTCTTCATTTATGAAGGAGAGGAATGTTTTGCATTGGGCTACTTGCTCCTTTTCTAATTCTGTTTGGTTTATATCAATTGTGTCCATTTCACTTTGCAGTATTTCTAAATGTTGCACTACCTCGATTCTTTGGTCTTTGGGTGTATTTGTTGGAAGTTTACTCCATTCCTTGAGTGCCTTTTTTGTTAATTTTAATTTTTGTTCCCATACATAATTGGGAGAGCCATTGACTGAGGTGTTCCATGCCATTCGGACCGTCTCTTCAAAGCCGCTCTTTCCATTCCACAATGGGCTAAATCTGAATGGGATTGGTCCCAAATTCTCTTCCTCCTCAAGCATTAGTCGGATGGGCTTATGATCCGAAGTGAGCTTTGGAAGGATGGCTGATGAGATAAGCTTCCGTTCCATCAACATTATGCTTTGGACCAAGAACCTGTCCAGTCTGGTGGATATATGGTCTTCCCCTGTCCTATTATTTGTCCAGGTATAGAGCCCTTTTCTTGGTTTAAAGTCCAATAGATCCCATTGTTGTATCATGTCTTCTTCTACCTGGATCATCTAGTCCTTGTTGTTCCTGCCCCCTCTCTTTTCTTTTTCATTCATTACTAAATTTAGATCTCCAACTATGATTATATTGTTTGGAGAATTCAGTTGCAAAAACTCATTTAATGTTTTCCAACAGTCTTTCTTTTCAAAATACAATACCGGTACATATAAACTGAATAGTGCAATGGTTAACTTACTTGATATATGCTTCAGCTCTGTGAAACACCAGTGTTGTGTGTTGTGCGAATTGACGAGCCTGAAGTGATCTTCCTTCCACAAGGTTGCTATTCCACCCGAGGAGCCTCTTGCGCTTATTGTTTTTCCTAAGTTCTTCTGCCATTTCTTTTTGTCGATCTCTAGAAGGGCTCCCCCTTCAAATTTTGTCTCTTGGAGCATTAAGATGTCTGCAGGTTCCGCTTTCATAAGATCTTTGACCGCTTTTATTTTCATAGGGTTCCCGAGCCCTCTGCAATTCCAAGTGACGATTCTCATTACTTACTGTTCGGGGAAGTTGGGCCTCCTCCTTTTGGCAGCCTTGTCCTTGTGTTTCTGCCAATTGACATTTCTATAGTGGGTTGACTTCCTTGAGTCTTTTGTCTTTCCGTTTCTTCCTCCCTCACTTCTCTGCGAGACTTTCTTCCTGCTCTTTTGGCAGGCCTTTCTATGATCTCGTCCTCCGAGGAGCTTGGTGAATCATACACTTTCTTTCTTGCTGCATCGGCGTATGAGGGAGAGGGAGCTACTTCGGGGGTTTTCCCTTGCTCCTCTCCTCCTTTCCCGTTAGGGGAGGATCTTGATTGATTGTTGTTGTTCCTGTTTGCTTTCGGAGTTTCTATGGCCTTGCTGGACTCTTCATTTTGATCTCCTGATTTCGAGGTGGGGATTTTGTTCTTATTTGCTTCTGGAGTTTCTATGGCCTTGCTGGACTCGGCATTTTGATCTCCTAATTTCAAGGTGGGGATGGAGGTCCCATCTTTTTGTTCTTGCCCCTTTGGATCGAGGTTATTTCCCTTTGGAATTCTTTTAGTTTTGGGTTTTTTTGTCCCTGTTTTCTGCACTGTGGTCCATTGTTCTTCTTTCGCGTTCTCGCTCTCCTCTCCTTCCTTTTTTTTGCAATGTCTTGCTAAGTGGCCATAGTTGTGACAGTGCCGGCATTTGAAGGGTAACTACTCATAATCTAGCTCCTGGATGTGCATCCATTCAGCTGCTGTAAGTTTGATTGCCTTTGGTAACCCTTCCTCCAGATCAACCTCCACACAGATCCGTGCGCAGGAGTATTGATCTTTTCGAACAGCTTGATCAATATACCTTCCAAGCGAGTTGTCGATAGCCTATAGAGATTTTTGATTCCAGCAATGTAATGGGAGATGAGGTAGACGGACCCAGACTAGAACAACAGACGGAACGTCCTGGGTTGGGTCAAAGTCAGGGGTCCATTTGTTCAAGTATAAACCCTAAGGCCCCATGAAGTAAGGACCGTTTATGAAAATGAGGTTTTTGTCGTCTAAGCTTTCAAACACGAACACATAGAATCCTTTCCCAACAAAATGGCTCTTGATTCCTTCAGATATGAGCGACGTCCAGTTTCTCTACACCCATGCTTCAACGGATTTGGGAGAGGGCTAAAGCCTGGTAAATTGTCCGATGAGTCCTCTGTCTGCAAGATTGACTGCGGATCTGCAAGTCTCTGCTATTGGCAGTTATACGATTGGGATGCAGTCCAACTTTTTATTGAACTTCTGTTGTGCCTCAGATATTGGTATTTTGTGAGAACCAGCGACGAGCTTCTTGAATGCAATCAGTTCGGGCAAGGGAGGGGCAGGTTCGGCACCCCCGCTGGCCTCCATTGGAGCTGAACCCAAAGAGAAAAGAGCGGAGGCGGTGTAGCTAGGTCACGTTCGCAGCGCAGCGCAGGCCGTCCAGTTGTATTTTTATTATTTCGATTTGTCCTCAATATTGAAATTTTAACCCTTGAACCCTTGAACCCGTAATATAACCTAATCTAATGAACCTATTACTCGATACTTATAATCAATCGTCACAATAACACCTGACCATTAAACCATGTAACTTATGTCACATATAAAACTAGACTCCTAGTCCTTAAATTATAAGCACAATACAAAATTTTAATTAATTATTAAATTCACATCTATATCTCTTTATTAGTAACCCATAATACTAATAATCCAGAAATTGTATCACCCTTATCCCTCTATAAATCTAGAACCATAACAAAAAAATTGTATATCATATTATCATTAAAATCTATACCACATATAATGCTTGAGATCACTAATATTTTTAATGAGTAACCTTGTCAAGTCCCACTATCACAATCGGTTGAGGATGGGCCTCGTTAGCAAGGCGACCCAGGATCAAACCTCACGGGGGGTGGTTGTGCCCTGTGATAGGGGGAGGAGACATGCTAAAAAATCCAACTAGCTTAGGGCTGGTGTGGCCTAGGCTGGGTGCGAAACCCGGGTGACTTTGACAGATTATATGCCCTTAAGTCATGGTTTCTCAAGCCACAGGTCAAGCTTGGAAGCTCATAGACAACTTGAAAAAAAAAGAGTAATCCCTATATCCCATATAATACTTATAAAATATTTCAATTTTAACCCTTGAACTTAACCCTTGAATCTAAACATTATATCCCTTAACATTTATATGTCTAATATAATCCCTAACTTGGACAATATAATCATAAACATAAAACATAACCAATATAAATCAAACCTTATCACCTGCAATATGAACAATTTTCTAAAAATAAATATAAATCCTAATCCTTATAGCATATAACTTAGAATTTCCATAACTCTTATAACCCCATCCTTAAAATTTGTATAACCTTTAAACCTTATATACCATATCAATCTAACCACTATAAATAACCTCGAAGTCTAATAATAATTACCCTATAATCCTTATATCCATATAAGATATATAACCCTTAACACTATAGTCACTGCCCCCTCCCCCTTTCACCCCATTCTTAAGCATTGTATCTCCTAATAATAACCATTCAAGGATAAATTCTAATTATAAAATAAAATGAAAAGTTATTTAAAATAAAAATTATAATATTTATTTAAATTTCAAATATAATAGGCATAGCGCGCGGGTGAATTTGGGGTTTTAAAAGCATAGCACAAAATGAGTGGGTGAATTTTGGCTTTTCCAGGCACAACACAGGAAGGAAAATTTTGGATTTTCCAGGTTCACATAACATAGGAACGAACAACTATCATACAACCTGCTTAACAAGCACGATCTACAATCAATCAAACATTGCACAAAGATCTAGGGTATCTCTCTCTCTTATCGACTGGAAACAGGAGGAGTAGCTTCAGTCTTAGCTGCCAAGCCTTGTCATTGATGAAGACCTCCGGGTAGATTGAATTAGCCCTTGGGAATACGGCAAAGGCAACAAAGGCATGAGAATTTGGGTTTTTTTTCTCGACGAAGGAGTTCGCATTTAGGGTTTTTTTCATGACAAAGGTGTGAGCATTTGGGGTTATTTTCAGAGATAAAGGTATCAGCATTTCAGAGCATTTAGGGACGGGCGAATTTGGGGTTTTACAGACATATCACAGAAATGAGTGTGTGAATTTGGGGTTTTCCAGGCATGGTACAGGAAGGAACGATTTGGGTTTTCCAGGTATGCATAGCACATGAACAAATAACTATCAAGACAAATGACATGACATCCCGATCCCCTGATCACTATTACATCGAATGCGGATATGCAAGTGGATTAACGATGGTTGAACGATCCAATGGAAGGGGCTATTCCTACCACTAGGTCTCATGTCTGAAGAAACACCCCTCAATCGGTCCAACACTTCCTATCAAAACCGAGGTACATCACACTGGTTTGTCGGCGACTTTGGTTATATGCATATGAGTTTTTTTAGTTTATTTTCCTGGAAATTATAAAATGCTCATCGATTCCTTATAACTAGAAGCAACAAACTAAACTTGTATTAAATAAGGGCGCAAAAGCAAAAGAACAAAATATGTGGAATGGAATTAAATATTAAATATGATTTAATCTGGTGTCCACGACTTGCTACTAAATAAGCATTAAAAAAATTTCACGCTTATGGATTTTGTCACACTACTATCAACAATTCTTAGGCTACATTGGGTTTCACAGTTAGTCATCCTTCTAGAACTGTTTTACTAATGTATCTTGCATATAGAACACCTTTTTTTTTTTTTAAAATTGATTTTTATATTTTCCATATATATCCTTTTTGTATTCAGTGGATTTTGCTGGCATGTTTGGAAACTTTGTTTATTCGATTATCCTTATATTATACTTTTTTCTCTCATGACGAGAATTTTTCATGTGTAATACTCAGTTATCTTATCCATGTCCATGTACTCTTTTTTTATTCTCAATATAAAAAGATGATATTTTCCTTTTGGAAAAAATAAGCAATAAAATAATTTAATATCTCAGCGGGTTTTCAATCAAATGTTCAAATTTCTCAACATTTTTTTTCAAGGAAATGAGTCGCTTTGTTCTATTTAATCAATTTAGTTTGAAGGTCGGAACCTTTTACATCTGACACAAAATCTTCATCTACTAAGTTAAAAAGGGACCAAAAAATCCATGAAGCTCCAACAGTTTGATTACATGCAGCTATTCAGATATAACTTCTCTTATATATGTATGCCATAAGATCCCTAATATTATTGCATACTTACATAACATAGATAAAAACAACTAAAATAGAAAACTAATCTTCAGCCATTGCACTAGGAGCTACTATGCCTACATTTTCATTTTCTTCATGTTGTGGAAGCAGAAAAATAGAAGCCATATCCTCACACATCTCTTCAACTCCTGTCACTTGCTGCTTGGAACCTCAAGTTGGATCGCCTTAGTCTCTTCAAGAAATTATTTGTTCTTTTCAAAAACTAATGCTTCATTTAGAGGGATCAATTTATCAATATTAAGGAACAAACGATCAAAAGCGCCCTGTAGGTAATCCATTTTGGTCTATAAAATACCAATCTTCTGTTGCAACGGAGCTAATTGAGCTTTCTCTTGTACCTTCCCAATTTCCCCTTATCTAGAAAGTAGAGAAAGAATAAATTCCATGGTTTCCACCACATGATCTAAGTGTCTACTGAATACATCATTCTTTGCTCGCGGTGGGACCTCCATTCAGAATCCAACACAATGATCCTATTTTCCTTTAGAAATTATGAAAATCTAGACCCAATTTCCTGGTTACTCTTAAGTCCTATTTACAACCTTTCCTGCCTAGACGTGCTAAGCTCTTGTAGCACGTATCAACTTAAAGGTGGCCATTATCCCTGTTCAATATTTGCACCAGTCATTCCCTTCCATAATTAATTCCTCTGCAACATAATGACAACTTCATTAAAGCCCCAAGCTCCAACTGAGATTGCAAATACCTGGAAATATGATTAACAACTATATGCACCCATCCAAATTTAAAACGGTTGTGGGTTTGATTCCACTTGCCTAATACCTAGGTGTTGGACACGTGAACCCTCAATACATACATACAAACCCAATGATCAATATTGAATGCATACTTTCATTTCAATATTATGAGTATTGATAATCCTATTTGAGATTTGACAAATTGCCATCGGGTATCCATTCGAAAAATTATACCTTTAATGCTCTTTATTTGATTTAACTTCCCTATGATTGACATTGGATTTTGATTATTCATGGAATATATTGAATTACCTAAATTGAGCCATCATGTTCCATCACCCTTTGCTCAAGTATGACTCCATGATTTTCTAATGAATCTTCCAAAGAGTTAAGATGTCTTTTGATGTGGTAAAATTCAACAACCTCAAAATTGAGAATTTACAAGCTTATTCTATGAAGAATAGGAGATTGGATTAACAAAGGATCCAAACTAATATTAGATTATTAGCTAGGTTGTTGTGATTTAACATAGATTATTACCATGAGGGTACATTTACCTTAATGATGTTTTGACTAGTTTGATGTTTTCTATACACCTTGCATAATATAATCAAGTTTTTTTTACTGCATGTAATTTTTCTCATTTTCTTGGCATATTGTTCTTAACGACTTAGCATTTCAAGTATGTTTCAAGAATTTGAAGGAATTATGTTTTTGTAATGGATTGGAGAAGTTGGGCGTTGAATTGTGTTTTTGTAATGGATTAGAGAAGTTGGGAAATGTAATTACTCTTTGTAAAAGAAAACAAAATTTTCCTACAATTCGTTTATTTCTTGTTTGAATTTTTCGTTGTGAATTTGATCTATAGGTCCGAATTCAATGCATTAATTAATATAATGTTGTAATACTAAAAAATTGTAATAATTTGAAGTATAATTTGTTTACTCTCATATTATACAAAATGCCTTCAGGTAGATCTCTGACTAAAACACCCATGGAATTTTCGAATGGAAAGAAACCTATAGAAAACATGAATAATTTGCAAGAGAAAACTTTCTAGAGGTTGAATCCTCGATTTGCTAACGAATCTGCAATAGAGTTAAGATGTCTTTTGATGTGGTAAACATGAGAATTTGTAAGCTATTATATGGATCATGGGAGATTGGATTAAAGTAGGATCCTCTTTAATCTTGTACACTTGTTGAAAAACTAACATTGAATTGCAAAACACCATCAAATGTCAAATTTTCATTGCTATAGCCAATTCTAATCCTTTCAATAAAACTATAAATTCAACTTTCTTATTGGCTGAGATCCATAGACCCCATGCATATTGTTTCTTCATTGGGGCGAAAAATAACCCCTCCCCCTCCCGCCTCCCCGCAAATCCACTATTAATTGTCAATTCATTCAAAATAGGCTTTAGTAGTCGGAAATGACTACTTACTATGTCAACTATTAGTGCAAAATCCCCACTAGATGACGGGCAATTGGAACTCCAAAAGTTACAACTTGTTGATTTTTGTGTAGAAAAGTGAGCAGTCAAAGATGTAAAAGAGAGAAAAGGTGTTGGTTGCATTACTGTGTTGCATTGAAAGGTTTTTAATGCACAATTGTATTCTTGAAACTTCAACTAAATGACGAAGTGTAAACCAATTGCTAATAGGAAATTTAAATCAGTTTGATGTTTTCTCTACACCTTGCATAAGATAATTAGGCCTCTTTTGCTACACATAATATTTCTCATTTTCTTTGCATATTGTTGTAACGATTTAACATCTGAAGTATGTTACAATAATTTGAATGAATTGTGTTTTTGTAATGGATTAGAGAAGTTCAGAATTGAGTTATGTTTCTATAATGGATTAGAGAAGTTGGGGATTGTAACTACTCTCGGTAAAAGAAAACACAATTTCTACAAATTCTTTATTTCTTTTTTAAAGTTTTTATTGTGAATTTCATCTTTGGGTATGAATTCAATGGATTAGTGAATACAATATTGTAATAATAAAACAATGTAATATTGTAATAATAAAACAATGTAATGATTTTAAGTAGAATTTGGTTTACTCTCATTCTAGACAAAATTCCTTTAGGTGGGGCTCTTACTAAAACACCCATGGAATTCCTAAGGGAAAGAAACCTATAGAACAAATGAATATTTTTCAACAAAAACCTATTATGGTACACATATCTTCAAAAAATATTTTTTAGATATCTAGACACCTCAACCAAAGGTGGAACAACCAAGACCTATTTTAAAGACATTAAATCCATCACAAGTACTCAAAATCCTTTTGCATGATAAGGGAAGGTGTATCAAAGGTTTCACATAGAAGAGTGTCTTGAATAATACCTCATATTGACCATTTTTTTAAAGTAAAAGTTTTATATTATAGATGGACAAAAATTACATTCATGAGAGCTCTATGGCTTTGAAAAATATAGCCATGATCATGTTCTAGATTTTCAAAACCAGAGAAAAAACTAGAAGCAGGATGACTCCTTTGCCCATTAAGGAGAAGCTACAGATCCTCCTAAAGATTACACGGTCGTAAAACCACATTACAGAGGGAAACCAAAGTGAGGTTACAAAAGGAAACATGAGAAAAAATTAGAAAGAGTTGGAATGATAGGAGCATTGTGGCCATGAGGACGGATACCTTGAAAGTTCTGTGAGGCCCAATTAGTGCCTAGGAGGGACTTCCTTGCCAATGAGATAGGGTTTGTAGTAATCAATGTCATCAGGAAGAGGGTGCACCAATGGAGCCGGCTAGCTGGAAGACGTTGGTTGCACTGATAATTAATGGAGATATGAGACCCCTGGACTGTTATGGTGATCATTTTTGTTGTTGGAGGGACCCATTCCAACCTAAGTTTCCTTAGGGTTGTTGCGGATCTTGTGACACTTCGGCGAGGGATTGCGTTGTCGGTCATGCGACATTAATGTCCTAGTTAGAGAGAGTTGGGGAGAATCTGCAATTGTGTCTGTCAAGGGTGACACTGAGCCTTGAATTTTCATTCCTAGAAGCCTAACAACGCATTGGTAGGCCACCTTGGCATGGTGTGGGTGGAATTCCTTGTCCAAGATGTCTCCTCCAAAAAAATATTCACATCCTTATGATCTCTAGAGTGAAAACCAATGAGGTTTCTCAAAGCCCAAAGATTATCAATCGTCACCCAGAATTCTTGTGCCTCTGCTTCTACAACCATTCGATGCAAATGGTGTGGGATGATGTAATTGAAATGGTCATCTCCCTATCCTTTCCTAGGCTAGAGAGGAGGTCTTCCTCTGCCACAACCTCCTCTACATGAGCGACCCCACTCATGCACCATGGTTGTCCTTGAACTAGCCTTTAAGCTCGTCACAAAAATTTCCACTACGGAGCTTAGCGCCCAACTCCTAACCAAATTTTGAACTCCTGCCTGCTCTAGAACTTAATATAAAATTGTTGCAATGGTGAATTGGGTGTGTTCTAGGGGCAGTTAAATATAATCTAGAGGTGGTCTCTCAGATTACCATAATGTAGTCTACCATAAATCCCTAGAGATGGTGGGTTTGTCACCACCTTCTTTTCTCAATCCCAACTTGCAGTGGAATATGATCCCATGGCACCGCCGAAGGCCTACTACATGAGAGGTGGGGAGGGTATTCATTAATTTAGTTAATGTGCTCAATTTGACGCCCATCCCCTAGATCTGGAGTAATACCTAATCTTGGATATGTCTTCCTATAATCTATATGTATTCCTAGCTCATGGATGTTATCTAGAGTACATTTTTTTCGCAAGAGTAAACCTAAGTAGACATATATCAAAGCCCATCTATGTATCTTATCAAGTTTCTAAGGAGAATAAGAGACATTACACAATAATTTGTGATCAATTCTCCCATTATTGAGTGGTAGCATTGCTCATATTTCATATTGTAGAAAATAAGTTGAACCCAAAAGGAATAGGGATTCGTTGCATAGGGGTCATATCATAGTGATTTGGATGAAATTTGATGATATATTATGGGGTTTTCTCTTGAAAAATCACAACTCAAATACAAATTTTAAATGTCATATTTATTTCCTTACCTAAATTGAGGCACAAGCCTTTGAATAGATATGAGATCCATCATGCAAAGATCATACTCATATGATGAAATTATCACCAAATTCTTCGACAAAATGCAAATATTTACTAATTCAACTCATCCATCTATCAATATAATACACAAACAATTTCATTAATGTAAATCCACTGGGCCAACAAGCCAAACATTCAATCTTCATGAAGCACATTAGAGCAAGGAAAATTCCCTCACACACCATCAGCCTATGAAAATTTATACCTTCATGCTCACCTAAACTAAGTGTAAGTCCACTCATCAAACTACCAATCTATTTTCCCATAGAATATTAGAGTGTTGACCCAAAATGCAAGCAATTCGGCATAATTTGCATCAAGCATCAAGAATAAATATTTACAGTTAAAAAAAAAAAAAAACCAAAAACAAACATATTTTCCTTTGTATATAAGTGTAGGGATGCCTATTACATGTTAGCATTCTATTATTTTTATATTCTCATGATCTAGTGACTAGGTCAATTACAAATCAACCACCCATTTTCTACATATGGACATTTGAATCTTAGTAATTCACTTATGTGGAATGTTTCCAATAGCTCACCTAACTGATGCAGGGTAAGCTCCATGGAGTATATAACCCTCCCCATGATGATAATGGGCCTAAGCTAACCCCCATACTATAATTGTAAGGAAAATGAATATACTGGGGAATATATTACATCACATTGTTAGATGTTATATGAATATTATAGCCCACTGAGTCCTCTTATAAAACCTAAGATTCCAACTATGAATCCAATCACCAACCCCACATCTGGGATTCCAGTGGAATCTTTCAGAAATCCTCTTATTTGACCTAGTTTATACAACCATGATATAAGAATCATTATCAAATAACCAAACACGACATGTAACATCATAATAGACAATGATTTACTAGTTATATCATTAGAAACATCGAGTACCATGTTATGAAAACATATTTTTGATGATACATTTTATTACTATAAGTGCTTTGTGTCTATGATTAATGAATGAATGAATTTTATAGGTTAATAAATGATCCTTATATGTTTATTTATGTACAAAACCACATATGTTTCATTATGAATTTTTTGTTTTGCTAGTGTCTATGCATGAATCCTAATTTGTTGATTTCAACTATTTTCTAGTAAATAGATTGGGTATTGGGGAATTGAGAGTGATGTGAGGGGGGGATGGGCCATAATAGTTTCCACCTTCACATGGTTGACCCTGTTCAGTAGAGAATAAATTAGGATTTCGATAATCTTGGAGCAAACCTCCCTCAGTCTAACATAGCAACAACAAAGTCAATGTTGAGTCTGTGTTGCTCCGTCAAATTGAGGGATGTTTTTTCTAAGATTAGACTACTCCAATAAATTATTCTCACAACTAAGAGGAGATCAATCAAGTATTCATGCACTCGAGTCTTTTTAATTAAAATTTATTCATAAAAATGTTTGCTATTTTTTTTTTTTTTGATGATTTCTTATCCACCTTTAACTCAATTTATGTGAATTGCAAGTATTTTTATTCTAAACTTATCTATTGTCATCCCAAGTTTGACATCAAATAAATTGAGATGGAGCTTTATTGGTGCATTTCATGCATGTTATACAAATAAATTTAGAATATTACTATTTTTTCATCTAACTTGTTCTTATGAGTCTTCTACCTCGATCACCTTATCTTGTTTGATATAGCTAGTACTATTTTCTACATTGATATTTATAGTCATGCTCCTTATAAAATTGCATTTAGGAGACAAACTCACATTGAGAGAAGCTCCTCTTTTCTTAAATCTTGGTCTTTTTTATTCTTGGCATGAAAAACTAAGTTTTTGGATCTAGGACTTCTTTTTGAACATGTGTTCTAATTTTAACTCTAACTACTCTAGTTACATATAGTTATGCGTTCTTGAATAAACATGATGCCATTCCTACTTTGCATAAGATGTGTTTTTCTTCTTTTAGCAGAAACATGGATTTAGGTCTAGCTCTAGAATTTTATCCACAAACCCTAAGGCTTTCTTATCAAGCCTCCTAGACTGCTAGGGTTTCAAAACCCTAGAATTCCAATTTATATCTAACCTTTTCCATGTGCAATTTTTCTTTCCAAAATCCATATGCGATGAAATCAATCAAGGATGTATCAGGGTTAATATTTCACTATAGCCTTTGTAGAGCAACATATGTAGGACATCTTTTAAGGTTAATGTCATCGATACAACATCCTACTTTTGTACACATTCTGAAATACAATGCAACATTTCTAAAAGAAACATAGATCCCCAAAAATTCAATCCAATGTATAACACTTAAGTTTTCCAAATAATTTTGGCACAAGTATGAGAATTTTGCATAGTTCATCCTTGACATGCTTGCTTATATTTCCTATAAAATTACCCAAGATAGATTTGGAGAAAGAGGATTTCTTCAAGACTTATCGAGCTAAGGATTAGCTATTGCAACAACCAATATCGAGTTAGGCCAGGGTTGTTAACTCCCACACACCTAGCATTTCGACGTATCATGGAACCCATTGATCTACATTGCTCACGGTCATTGGATCATATCAATTGGTAAAAACACGTGCATTATAAAATCCTCATATTCTCACCCAACGTGAAAAATTGACCTTTGGATGGAACAAGTGTGGGTCATCATATTGCGTTGGGAGTTACAATCAAATTGAAATGCATGCGAGTTTGGGGAAATATACCGGAGTTGTCTTTAGTGCGACTTTTTGAAGTTTCAGGTGTCGGAATCCGGTGAAAATTTTTGAGGCAAAATCTTGGTTTTTGTTATTCAAACTAGTTTTTTGACTCTATATATGGATTCAGCACCCTCAAAAACCTCTAGGGCACTTCAATTGTGCAAATTTAGCAATCAAACTTCTCTTTTCAATAAATTCGTGCCGGAATTTAGAGAAATTACACCGTAAAAAGTCACCATAAAAGCCTTCAAAAAGTTGCACTAAAGACTACTTGAAATATACCTTATCAACCATAGGATCAAGGGAATTACAATTTCTTAATGATATCAGATGCAGATATTCAAGTGGTTTAACAATGATTGAACGATCCAACGGGATCGGTTGGCCCCACTTTTGGGTCGACATGGGATCATGCTATTAGCTATCAGGCATAGAAGAATGCCCGCAAAACTACCCCTTAATGGGTTCGATACTTCCTATCTAAAATATGGATCCTCGTTCTTTGAATTTAAATTTTTTTAATACTCCACTGATCGTTTGATTTTTGACTTGAACTCGTTGAATACACAGAGGGGCAGTTGTATTCACCCTTGCATTCGGTGGAATGTAAAGCTCGGTCATTGGATCTATTGTTGGGTTACCGACATGGGAAGATTGGAAGGGTTTGTCAGATGTACAACACAACTATTGTATGGACAATGTTCATGTTAGATATTTATGTCAAATTTTCAACAAAGACACCTTGCAACTCAGCCTCTAGTTCGTCGACGGATACTTTGTCGACTATCCGACGACCATCGTCGGATTATTATCGTTGAATTAGTGAACAATACAGTGGAATTCCATCAGATATTTGATGACATATGCATCAGATACTCAATAGAGTATCAGTCTCCTCTTTGTCATTTATCCAACTAGTTGCTAGTGGATTTCCCATCGAATAGTCGATGCCATGTTATTGAAATATTATCGTCGAATTTTTAGACTCTTTGGCAGGATGTCATGGGATATCCAATGGACTATGTGTTGGATACTCGAAAGAGTATTCATGTCATTTGCATTGTTTATCTAACTAGATATTTTCATCAAAGAGCCAATGAACGTTTTTCTAGTCAATTATTTGACCGAGTTTCATCAACGAGCCTAAAAAATGAGGCCCGTCGGAGTGACAACAAAAATCTGTCAAAAATATAACATTAGCCATCCGATTTTAGTGCAATATGTAATAGTGAAGAAATATTGCAAACATATCTCCCATCTCCTTGATGTTGTTCTACACATGGAGACCTTTCCAAGGATGTTAAAATCGCCTCAACTAGAGTTGGCATGCAAAATTTATTCCTTATGCAAATTGAGCTACCTTGTTGACTACCATGGTACTAAGTGGTTTCCACCTTAACCTACATTACTAATGTGTAGGGATATTAATATGTGGAATTTCAAAGGATTATAGAAGGTCCAAAACCATGATGCTAATTGAGGGTTGAGGTATGCAAAAGTCCTAAATCTAGACAATTATTAGACTATGTTAAATATTAGACCATTAGGAGGAGAGGGGGTTTCATTCTTTTAGCATTATATTTTTTCTATAGTTGAAAAAAGCATCTAGGAATGGGATTTGGGATAATAATAAAGGAGGAAGAATATTATGTAGCATCCATTCAAACTATGGTGTAAAATATAACTCCATAGTGAGTGTTGTTTTCTTGTATTTGCATTTTCATAACTGATGAAAAGATAGTTGAGTATAGGTTTCACCTTTTGGTTGGTTTTTCTCTCATTTATAGTTTCCCGTGATAGATTTTGTGTTGATTATGTGGATGACATGTTCATTTGATTGTTTTTTCATTTTTGTATTTCAATTGTTTTCATAAATTCAAGAAATAAATTAATTATAATAAATCTAATATATCAGGAAATAAACATAAATAATAAAAACTTTTTAATAATACAAGATCTGTTGTGACGATATTTTCCATTTGAATATCCATGGCATTTTACAAATCATATTGGTATTGAAGAAAAAAGTTATTGGGGTATTTTTGGGAAGTTTCAACATCCAATAATTCGTTTAAGAAGGAAGTCGTAAATGTCTATATATGGTGGATAAGTCCAGTCATAAAAATCATCAAGACGTAGCATAAGAGAGGTTTGCAAATATAGAAGAGAAATCCATTAATATATTTCACAACATGGCCCTCCTCATGGAAACTGTTGCTAACAAGTTTGAACCTTTTGGGGAGGTTGGTGTCTCTTACTCAAAATTTAGATTAAATGAAAAATAGGAGATAATGAAGACCCAAAAAAGGAGTACAAAAAAGATCCCTATAAAAGGAAACCAAGTTCTAATGTCATTGCTCCTAAAATGGAAGAGGAAGTGGACATCAAGCCATATCAAGGTGAAATTGATGTTGTTGAGTTGAATCACTGGTTGTAATAGCTATAAGTGCACTTCAACATCCATAATATAGATAAAGAGTAGAAAAATTTATTTTCCCAACTAAAAGTAGAGGGCCATACACTAACTTCGTGAGAAAGCCACATGGAGACATCTAAGCTAGAGGGTGATCGACGATAGTTAAGTGGTAGGTTTTAAAAACCGTCATCAAGTCACAATTCTACCCTATTGGGTATGTAGAGTTCCATCAAATTCATTGGCATCATGTAAGGTAAAGGCAAGGGTAGAGTGTGCAATACTAAAACACTAAGTTTAGGAAGATAGTGATCATGTTAGGTATCTCTCCCAAGAAACCATACGTGCTCCTCTCATATATGGGGGGAATTTGTGAAAGTAAGTGATGTTATTCAAGCCAAGGACCATTATTTATGCCTTTGTGTAAGAACATTGCCTAAATAACATAAGCTATAAGAAAGGACATATAAGTGGTTCTAAACAAAAGTAACACCAAGATGCTTCCAAGAAGGAAAAGAAATGGAAAGGAAAAGATAAATACATGGTAGCTATTGTACACCAATGCAAAGATCCAAACAATCACTACAACCACTATAATATCGTTGGCCACATTGGAGATAAGTGTTGGAAGCTATATCTAAATAACCCTAAGAATTATTCTAAGAAGAAGAAATTTCTAGCCATGGATTCAAGCAACCTCGTACAGAGGAAATCAAATTTGGATGAGAAGATTATTTCCACCTTGGTGCAGAAGGAAGTGAATTTGAGAATCCTTCATCACAAGGAAGAGAAGGAGATGATAAAAATATTCCATGTTAAGATATAGGTAAGAAAGTCCAAGGTATATGCTCTATCCAATTCTAGTTCAACTGCCAACCTTATAATAATCAATCTGGTCAACAAGCTTGGGTTGGAAGTTCATGATCATCCTAGCCTATATCTCAAGGTCAAGAAATAATGTATGATAAAGTTTGATAGAAAAGTATACATTATTGGTGAAGTGAAATTAGATGTAGTACCCCTTGATGTGTGTGGTGTTGTGTTTGGAAGTCCCTACATGTATATGAGGGATGCAATCTTCACGAGAACAGAAAACTAGTACTACTTGATCAAGGATGGGAAATGTTACATCTTCAATGATGTAAAGGTAATTCAAACATCTCTCTGGTAAGTTCCAACCAAGCCAAAAATTCGAGAACTCCTAGCATAAAATTTTTATTGCTTTTCTTGAGAGAGAACCAACTAGGGGATGAATTAGTAAAATTAAAAGAATCCTTGGAGATATGTATCAAAGAGTAGAAACAACCATTGGAGGAGTTTCCACATGTGTACAAAGGAGTGTTCAAAGAGGCTAAAGGGTCATAATCTAAGAGGGAATTGGAGAATGAGATACACTTGTTTTCTTACTTCCATTAACAAATATTAGATTGTAAAAATAATTTATATTGGAAGTAGATGAAGTCAAGAAACAATTGCAACAACCACTAGAGTATGGAATAATTCGATAAAACACACCATTTTATGGGCCACATATCATCATAGTACCCAAGAGGGATGGGACTTGACAAATATTTATCAACTACAAATCTTTGAACAATATCACACTCAAGAACATGTACGCTCTTGAATCATCGATGATTTTCTAGATCAATTACATTATGCCAAATGCTCCACCAAATTGGATCTCAAATTAGGATACCACTAGATACATGTTAAAGAAGAACGCCTAGAATATGACCTTTAATACAAGTGAAGGTCTATATAAACGATTGGTTATGCATTTGGTTTATCTAATGCATCAACTAAACTTAAGTGATTCATAAATGATGCTACATTATATTTTACACCATAGTTTAAAGGTGGGTGATAATAGCTATAGACTTAGCCTACCCTTGTATTTGCAGATTTTCTCAATAAAGAATATAGAAAATCTAAAACTCTATGACCCTCCATGTCAAATCAAGAAAATAAGGAGCAAGTCCTATCTACCATAGAGAAATTTGCACCATAATATTAAGTGTAGTTGAAGAGAGATATAAGTTTGTAGAAGAATTTTAGAATTACTAGACAAAGATAGCATGGCATTTACTAGATTGGGTTGAAAGGACAAATTCCAAGCAAGGAAAAATGGTAATCTTGGTAGAAGGTAGAGGAAATTTTTCCTCACCTTATTAAGTAAAGTATTTTGGGGACCAAAAGCTTCCCTAAATAGGGAGGCATGATCCATAATGGATCATTACGTAATTTTTCATCTATATTGGTACCTTTTAGGATGAAAAAATGGACGAACTGTCTTGCAAGGTATATTTAAGCTGTAGGTCCTATTTTGGAGATTTGAGGTGTGGAACCTTCTAAAGACATTTTGAGGCATTATATAATATTTTTTTGGGCCAAAAATTTGTGAACACACCTCCAATCCCTTAAAATTGTTCCACACACCAAGACATTTTTAGTTATGTGAAAAACAACTCAATAAAAGTTTTTATGCATAAGTTATGCCTCCTGTAGGTTGACCATCGTGGTACCAAGTTGATACCCTGTTAGGCTCCATTATTCATGTGAGGGGTTAGTCACATGTGAACTTTTAAGAAGATTATAGAAGGTCAAAAACCATAACAATAATTAAGGATTAAGGTATGCAAAAACCCTAACCATAGATAATTGTCATCCTATGTGAAATAATGAGTTTCTTGAAGGAGAGGAGGTTCCATTATTTTAGCATTGTACTTGTTCCATAGTTTATAAGGGAATATGAGAGTGGGATTTCAAATAATAACAGAGGAGGAATAAGATTATGTATCAACCATTCATATCAAATTGTCAAAAGGAACCCAATTCAAGTGTCGTTTTCTTTGAATTTGCATTTTCATAACTGAAATAAAGAGAGTAGAGAATAGGCCTCAACTTCTAGCTAGATTTTTTCTTGTTTTAGGTTTTATGGGATACATATTCTACTCATTATGTGGGTGATGTGTTCATTTTCCGGTTCTTTCTTTTCCATATTTGAGTTATTTTCATACATTTGAGAAATAAGCTAGTTATATAAATATGAGACCTATGGAAATAAACATGCATAATAAAATATTTCAGAACAATAAAATATCCATTTTGACAATCTATTCTAATGAAATATTCATTACAGTTTACAATTCATTTTTGGTTATTGAGAAGAGATAAGTCTTGCTACATTGGATTAATTCTTCATGATTTCTAAGGACCCTTCGAATTTATTTTAGCTCCTTGAAATCCATAAGGCCAACATAGAGACTAGGATACTAATCCAAGGCCAAATTAAAACCAAGTACCTATGACCAAGAAGCAATATTACATGCCCACACAAAATCCACTAGGACTCCACCAAATTTATATTTACTATGGACCAAAAAATAAATAAATATTAAACACTATAGAGAGATGAAACAATGAAATAAATAATCCACACCACTAGAAAAAAGTTGCTATTGAAACTGACACACATGACCAAGGAAATTGACACCAAAAATTGTTTGTGAGATAATGGAATTTAGAAAATCTAATATGCAAAGGGAGTCCATTGACCATAACAACAACACAAAAATGGTTTCTCCAAAATAATGATACACCAAACAAAAACTATGAAGAACCAAGAAAATAACAAAAATGCATCTTAGCAGACAATAATTAGATAACTAAACCAATTTTCTGACTCCCCCATACTACCATCCCTTTCGCAACTCCATTATTCCACTTTGAAAAATATTGATCCGTAAATTGTCATGGATATTCCACTGGACAGTTTGTCACAATGGATCTGATAATAATATATGAAAGTACTAAACATTTACACTATTACAATTTTATTAAAATTTTAGATTTGGAGATTTAAATGTAATTAGTGCATGCATTCGAATTGAAATTATGAAGTAAAGTAGAGAATGAAAAAATAATCACCCACACACACACACATAATACACAAGATATGTTATTTGGGAAATCTTTTCGAGAGAAAACCCATATAGAAGGTGAGGCTTCTTCGCTCTCTTTCTCTATGTGGAAATATGGCTATAGGTAAAAAGAAGTAATGCATGTGGCCTGTGGGTTTCTATAGTACACAAATCCTCTATGTGCGTTCTATCTCATATCTCTCTTGGCTATCTGTTGGGGCCTTCATTTTTTAAAAGACTAAGGCAGTTTTGTAACAAATAGAATGATGGCAAGTTGTGGGACAATCGTTGGGAAGTTACGGAGAGGATGGGGAATGAACTTGAAGAGAACTCTCAGTTGCGGAAGGCTGGAGGGAAGAGGGTAAAAAAACCGAGCGGGAAATGAGTAGGAAACAACCGAGCATAAGAGGTAGAGGGGCGAGGAAAGAGGAAATACTGGAAGTTCAGTTGGGCAAGATGGAATACGGAAAGAAAGGAAGAGGAGCGACAAAGAGGAAGATATATAGAGAGAGTGCGGGAAGGCAGTCGTGGAGTGAGTTGAACCACTCTGTAATGAAGTTTATCATGTCATTTTGTATTGTTCATTCCTTGTGATATTCTATGTGAAAGAAATATTGTGCCTAATTTAATGTGCTTTGATGAAGTTAATGGAAGAAGACATTCACTAGCCTATGCGTTGTGTGTGAATAAATTAGTTTCTACGTTATGTTTACTTGGATATTCAACTTTTAAAACTTTTTTTAATATGTATCTTCTAGTACTCTTTGCTTAACAATGTGCTTAGTTTCTTGCAGATGAATGCTTGTCTAATTATGATGAGAATGCTCTAAGAATGTGTTGATAGATGGTTGCACTTATGATAATAAATCTCAAGTCCCACATATAATTAGGGTTGTGACATGCCTCAATTGAGACTCCTTACCTAGTCTTGGGAAAGGTGAAAATGTCAGCGTTGTCCTAGACTACAGCAGAGCCTTGTTGTCCAAAGTGTCTGAACCTAGTTCTCCACCCAGTTATTAATTTTAGCCAAAAAATGGTTCCGTTGTTGGGACTTGAAATATAAAAGGGGGTTGGAATATGCTATCAAGGATTTTTAAGAAAGAACTATGAGGTTGGTGGGATGACCACATAGATCAATTCATCTTGCAACAAGCTCAACTCCGATGGCAAGGTGAAAGAAAGTTTAAGGATCATATCTTGTATGTGAAATCGGATAGTGACTAGTACGAGATATTTTGGGATACATTTATGGAAGAGATGTATAAATGGTTACTGAGATTGCAGATAAAAGGAAAATCTGGTGAACAAAGTAGATCCCGTCGTACCTGGACTCAAACAGACTTGTTATCACTACATTGATTGGAAACTGATATGACCCGAGTTGTGAAATTTTGGGTGTAGAATGCACTAGAATGGTATATCATTGAGTTTGTTGCAGAAATCCACCAGTCATTTTCTACTTTTGAGGACATATTCAGATCAAGGTTGCAGGGAGGTTTGCTAAAGGAAATCCCCCGGTGGATTAAAGTTCTAATGGTGGAGGAAGGTTTGTTGGTGTTCCAAAACATCAGTATGGAAGCTTAAACATATAGTACTTTGGGAAGAATCTAAAGGGAGGGATGCTGTGAAACAGGGAGTTATGAAGGGATCGAAGAAATGAAAGTAGATGACTTCAAGATCTAGGGATCTAAGAGCGCATCGAAGAGCACAACCAATGGAGAAATGGCGGGAAAGGGAAATGCGAGAGATCAATAGGAAACATAAGGATGTACACCAAGTAGGAACGATATTGCGAAGTCCAAGAAGAGAAGAAATAGTAGTAGGACCAAAAATAAAATAAGTTCTGCTGCAAAGGTTGAGAATCAAGAAGATAATAGGAGCCCATCCCTATCCGCAGAAGTAGAGATGTCAGACAGAATCGAAGGCGCAAGTTCAAAAGACGATTCAGGTGATGACATGCATGTCATGATGAGAAGTTTATTTGTGAATAATTATGCATCCAAGATAAAAGGAAATATTATCTCTTTGTGTTTAGGTAGTACCTCCCCCAACCTTCCCCTGGTACTTTATAAAAGTCCTGACCAGTTTTTGTCAAAGTTAAATTAAAGTTATTAAAGTTCATAGTGTGAAAACTATGTATAAATCTAGTACTAGTGTCAGTGGTAATAGTGGGAAGATCCCACAAGGATCATCACAACCTGGATTGCAAGGATATGTACTTATTGCTCAAGCTTAGTTAGATATGGCAGGATCATTCACAAGATATCAAAAATTTTCTGGAAAAGGGAATGAAGGCGTGGAACAACATTGGTATTTGTGCGAAGCAATATGGATGTCCCACCAAACGATAGATGTTGTTAAACTAATTGATTTTAAAACCACTCTTAGGGAGAGAGCCTTGAGGTGGTTCATTAAATGGTCATAGCTACATTAGAATCCTACAATAGATGATGTCAAAATAATTTGTGTAGGAATTCAAACCCCCTCAGAGAAATCAACAAGGATTGTCTGAATTATGGGAAATTAAATAGAGGGAAGGATAAATGGCTTGGGAGCTGATGCAAATATTTAAAGATGAAATTGGAAAACTAAGTTAGCCCATAGACCTGAATCACCAACGAGATTGGTTTATTAAAGCATTATTGCCTCTTACACGTACACTAGTAACCTAAAAAAAGATTTACACGTTGTAGGAAGATTTAGAGAAATCAACAAGGATTGAAGCCATGGTGGGATACACTCATGAATATCGGGGCGGAGGAACAATCCCATACCCTTCTATATTTTGGCCTGCAACATCTGATCACAAGTTTGACAAAAAAATTGAAAGACATGCTGCCAAAATGATCAACAAGACCTATTGTTGAAAGTCACGAAAAGCCCAAGGTTGCGCAGCTCAAGGGGTGTACCCAGACCAGTGGGACCCCCTAGAACCCCTCCTACAGTGGGAGTTGCACAGATAGGAACTAATCCAGATCATAGTTGAAATGGACCTCTTGTTGCAACTTTGCTAATAAATTCTGTTATAGGTGATGAAATCAAATTCCGTCAAAGACCCATTTGAGGTATTGAATAGATATTTCCAGTGATATAAGATGCTTGAAATTTGATGACCTATGGGGTGAGAAAATGATTCCACAAAGTCATAGGACGTGCAGCAACGCAGTGTTCCATACATGTGTAACTTCAATTGCTCATATTTCTCAAACCGGGAAATGAAATCAAATTCCGTAAAAAAACCCATTTGAGATAATTAAAAATAATTTCAAATGAGATATTTTTCACTCTCTAATATGATCTGTGGAGACCTTGTCACTTGCATGAATTTTATTGAGGATTACTGCAAAACATTGAAACTGAAATATGTTTCAAACCCTCATGGAGTCGTAACATGAATCTGGATTTATGTAGGAACGAAATAACATAAACACATAGATGTAGCAGAAATAAAACTACATTTGATTAATATCAATTGACTAAAATATGCTTACAGACAAAATGGACATAAATTAGCTAGGGCTATGGTAGCTTATCTCTGAGAAGAGATGTGGTGGCTACATGCCTCTAAATTGTGTTACAATTAGGCTCAAGGGCCTTTTTATTATTGAAAAATAAGTGAAAACCCTAAACAACCAAAACCCTAACCCGAGGAGATGTAACACCAAGAGTTTATGGGTCTCGTTGGGGTTAGTTGGGAAACCAAATTCCCGGGGTCATAACTTGGTCAAAGTATCTCCGTTTGGCGCGTATGATACTCCTTGGAAATATCTCTCCAAGGAATATGTTGTTTAGGGCCTCAAAACGACTCCGAAATTTCGGGACCTGAAAAACTGCTAAAAATAGTAAATAAGAAAACTGATGAAACTGACTAGTTGGAATAGGCCGATGGCCACCAATATCCACCTAGATCATTCCCCCCCCCCCCTTTAGAAATCAATGGTACCCATTGCATGCATAGCCTCCATGAGGTAAGGAAATTTTTGTTGAACCTGGTCCCTGGTGAACCACTTTCCCTGGTGAAGGAGGTGACCTGCTTTGAAGTGGGCGTAGCTTGCGGTGGGGTCCAGAGAGGCGCTCCTTCTACAAATGTAACCAAAATTTTTCGCCCACCTGGAAATTGTGTGGCACAGATGTTGATCCTGGTGCTCCTTGTACTTGCCATTGAATTTCTCCAAGATGTCATGGACCTATTGGCGGACGTCAGACAATACACGTGTCAATTCTATCTATGTGCTTGCATGGGGTATGGGAACATCAGGCAACTGCGTGCTTGGGGTCAGATCAATGGAGTGCTTGACCTGAGAGTGTAGAGGAACCTCTGTGGGTGAGGATAAATTTTCCTTGTATTCCTCCACAATGTTTTCCATTTTTTTCTGTCGTGCAAGGTGTTATCACTAAATTGAGGCTGATGGGCTGTTTCAACAGTCAACCTAGAGTAACTATTTCAGACCAATTGTAGTTGGAGCTTAGCATTTCCAACCTGAGAGGGATATTGAATGTATGGTGATATTCAATAGACAATATTTGGAGACAAATATAGCTAACTTGGAATGTATTTTGAATGTTTTTATGCAGGTGAAGGATGTTAATAACTAGCTACCATTGGGCATGGAGTCAGAGGGAACTCAATTACAAGAAAACATCTAACATGGAAGCTGAGGCATGTGTGTATTCTCACCAACACACAACTAGAATAGTAAAACATATGCATATAGGAAATTGGAGCATGGTTAAAACACGAATTCCAAGTGATTATACATAAAGCCAACTGCGTAAAAATTAAATATATAGGTAAAAAAAACACATATGAGAACACATAATGAATCTCAGGTCTGATAGAAGTCTTTTGCAGCTGTGTATTACTGTCTTGAAAATATTACAATAGTAGTTGGTAACATGACATCAATAAACACCCTCTAATCCTCTCATTTTCCTATTTATAGAGCAAGGACTCATAAAAATGGTTTTCCACCATAAATATCTTCGAATTCCTACCTAAGAGACCAATTTCAAATAGGATTATATCACTTGGAGACTTCCTATGGATATTTTATGTTTGGCAGAGTTTGAATACAAAAGGGACTCTTATTTCATTAAATAACTCAAAAAATCTATTTAACAACCCTTATGAACTTCAACCAACTAATTTTCTGAGTGTACTGGACTGTTGTTGTGTCATCATGCCACGTGGATGTTGAGTTGGACCTCTTCCAACTCGAATTTTACAATTTTTATACAAATATGGCTAGTGAAAATTATGAAAAAATATGCCTTGAAGATGAGTGCATAATTTCTAAACCCTGATGGATTTGTAAAAACTGAGAGAGGTCTTTGTATATGGTTCTATGCTAAAGAAAAACCTCTTTCCTATTTCCACAATTCTTTTTCATTTGGTCATAAATTAAAATTTAAGTTTACTGCTAAAACAATCATGTACAAGAAATTTCATAGCGCTCTTTCCGTAGCGAACTCCAAAGTCCACCTTTTGCATAACCTTTGACATTTTTGAGTGTTGGAGGATCTTCCTTGGGTCTAATAAGATAAATACATGCCTCTATAACCCTCTTCCATGTATTTTTTTGGAGGATTTTAGCTTAAGGAAACTAGGTGAGTTCGTAGCATGCTCTAGGCTTGAAGCTGAGTTTTCGCTACGAACTCGTTGTTATCACTAAATTGATACTGATGGGTTGCTTCAATAGTCAACCTAGAGTAAACATTTCAAACCTACTTTTAGCTGGAACTTAACCTTCCCAGCCTGAGAGGGCTCTCTCAAGGATAAAGATGATATTATATAAATGAATTCAACATATGGCTAACTCTGAAATTGGCTTTGAATGTTTTTTTGTGCAGGTGAAATACGTAGACAAATTACTACCATTGGGAATATGGAGTCAGTATAAACAAGCTCAGTGACATATGAAACTCCTCTCTTGGAAGATGAGGCATATATATTCTCATGAAAACATAACATTTACAAAAAGCTAAATGTTTGAAGGAAGTTAGAGCATGTTGACCATGAATTCTAAGTAATAAAACAATTAGGATATTGAAGATATAATAACATAGCATAAAATACAAGCACTCATAATAATATCAATGAATCTTATGTAAAGTGAAGTATGTTTCCACTGTATATTAATGTTAAAATGATTTACAATAGTAGTATGTAGTAAGAACATCCATCAACCATTATAACTCTAGAAATATCTCATTTATAGAGTGAGCACTCATACAAATGATTTTCCACCTTGATAGCTTTGAATTCCCACCTCAGAGACCTATTTTAAATAGGATTACATCACTTGGAGATTTCCTAGGGATATTTCTGTTTTGCAGAGTTTGAATACAAAAAGGACTCTTCTTTCATTAAATAACTCAAAAAATCCATTTAATAACCCTTACCAACTGCAAAAAACTAATTTTTTGATTGCATTGGAGTGATGATGTGTCATTATTCCATGTGGATGTTGAGTTGGACCTACCCCAAGTCAAATTTTACAATTTTTTCATAAATTTGGTTAGTGAAAATTTTGAAAAATAGACCTAAAAGATGAGTGCATAATTTCAAAACCCTGATGGATTTGTAGAAACTGAGAGAGGTTTTTGTATATGGGCTTGTATTGAAGAAAAAACTCCTTCATATTTCGAAAATGATATTTCATTTGGTCCGAAATTGAAGTTGAATTTGAATGCTAAAACAATCATGTACATGAAATTTCAAGAGAGTTCGTAGCATTTTCATTTCACCACCTTTGCATAACCTTTGACATTTCTAACTGTTGGAGGGTCTTCCTTGGGTCTAATAAGATAAATAAATGACTCTAGAACCCTCTGCCATGTATTTTTTGAAGGAGTTTTAGCTGAAGGAAAACTACAACGAGTTCGTAGCGAAAACTCAACCTCAAGCCTGGAGCACGCTACAAACTCACCTAGTTTGGAAGATTTTTTGTAATTGTTCCTTTTTGCACCTCAAAAATACTAGTAAAGATTGTACCTGCCTGGTATGATACTATTAGACATAATATGGTCCAAAAATGTGTTGTCTTACCATATTTCAACATCATTATCTTGCATAATCATTTTAAGACCCTTTTCTTCAATTCTTCTTGTATCATATCCATCGAACCAAGCTAACATGCTGAGGTATTAACCAACTGATACACTGGACTTAAGACCTTGTAAAACCAAATTGAGATGCTAATATATCCAATGGTGAGGTGGCAAAAGTGATGTGTTGTTATGCTTGATTATGTGTCAAACATGATGAGGTGGCAACCCAATCTTCCTCTATGATGAGTGTTCTCACTAACCAAAGTCTCCATTGATACACTTTAACCATTCCAGATGATAGATGTGCTTCAAAAAGAAATTTAATGCTTGAAAAACTTTAAAATTCTCTCTCGCTGCAAAAACAGAGTTTTTAGGCAAGTTCGTAGCGAATTCTGACTGTTTTACATTGATTTTGCTACGAGTTTGGTATTCTTGTCAAATTCACTGTAATGACCAGATTTTCTCATGTCATGAGATATTTTGGATTTTTCTTATGACAAGACTTTAATGACATGGCATAGGAACACTTTGAACCTTTAGGATTATAGACAAATTCATTAAATTTTATCTATTCTCATGAATGTATATGATAAACACACTAGGCCTAATGCAAAATGACCTCCCTAACCAACCTAATTGTTATTGATGATAACAATGGCTCCACTTTGGATGATGTTCCATCGAGGTACAAAAAAGAACCTGTAGCTCTAGTTCCTTATCCATTGGGCCGAAGAAGGAGAAATTACAAAAAAATGTCCCAAGATGTTATCACTCAAGATTTTGTATTTCGGTTGTGGCAACTAACACCCTAAGGTAGCCATTTCAGACCACTTTGTGATTTAATTCTAGCCCTTTAATCCAGAGGGGGCTCCCTCTCAAGTCTGATTTCATATATGTTTAATAGCTCTCAGACATAGGCTAGATCTGTAGTAGTAGGACAAGATGAGTGGTAATACAAAAAGGAGCAGACCATTGGGCTATGGAGTTGTGAATTTAAAGCTTAGATTTGACTCTTAGTGACTGGTGATAACACTTATAGAAGCCGAGGGAGTAGATATAATACTGGTTCAAATCAAGTTGGTCATTTTAGTAAATGATAGAACAAAGGAAACCATATAGTAGATTGTTACAGAGCACTAGATTGATGAATTCTATAACTTAAGAACACAATAATACATAATTGATTACTGATCATCAGAAAAGATGAATTCTACATCAGTTTTTAAAGGAAAAAAACAAATCATTTACACTGAGCATCTAAGAGATGAATTCAATGAAATTTTAGAGAAAGAAATGCAAGCACTTGATGTATGGAAGATAGACCATTGAGTAACGAATTCTGTGTAACATCAAACACTTGTGACATATTTAGAAATAAATGGCATAGAGGTGAAAATTTCATAAAATATAAACATATAAAAAATATGTAAACATGAATAGCATAAGCTTACTTAATCTCTGTTTAAAATGCTCATACTTCTGCACTGAAGAGATCCTTTATTGATTTTCATAAACACTGTACAAAGGCCTACTACCAAAGCATCCAAACCCTATACAAAGATCTGCTACAAAAGAGTCCAACCCTATCTCCGTCTATCATATACTTATTTATAAATTTAGGTACCTTTAAAATGAGTCTTCCAGCAAGGCCAGACCTTTGAATACCTCTAATGACACCTTGACTAACCAAAAATAATATTACAAGGAGATAAAATAGACATCTGCTATTTTTAGGAATGTGAAACCTAATAGGACTCTAATACACTTTATTACACTCAACAAAATTTAAAAGCCCCATGATTGTTGAAATAAATTGAAAATATCATGTGCCTGAGGTGGCAATGACCATGAATGAAAAATAAATACCCCCACCAAGATAGGAGGTTTGTCTTCCGAGCTTTGAGGAGGTGATGTCATACTTGTTGGTGTGATTTCCATGATGTGCTGGAAGCTTGATCAGCTTTTTCAACGAGTGTGTCTTCAACCAAAAAAATTACTAATAATTTCAGACCCTTCCAGGTGGCTGACCTATTCCCAAAAAACAATTAAGGCTCGAAAAATTTCAAAATTCCTCCTCGCTGCAAAAACAAAGGAATTCTAGGCAAATCCGTAGCGAGAGTTCGTAGCGTTTTCAACTTTGGCCATCTCTGCAAATTTTTTACCCTATTTTCTGATTGGAGGATGTTTGGTGGTACTAACCAATTAAACACATGCTATTACTTTCTCCCTATATGAAAAAAAATGGATTTTATAGCGAAAAGTCATCTTCAGCGAATTTGTAGCAAAAACTCGGCTTGAAGCCTGGAGTACACTACGAACTTGCCTGTTGCAGATTTTTAAATTTTCACTTCCCACTTCCCAAAAACTCTCCAAGGCTGTGTGAGATGATGATATGAAACATGATAAGGAAAAAATTGATTGAAAACACATCTTACCCTTCTTCATGGAGCAGCAGGTGGCTCATCTTCCATTAAAAATGGACCTGTTTTTTCTGAAATATAGGGGTCATAAATGAGCTAACATCTCCCTATCCTTAATATCTATTGAAAAATTGGAAGAGGTTTTTGTTAATAATCTCCTTTTGAAGAAAAACCTCTCTTGGTGTTTTTAAAACCATCACCAAATTTCTAGAATATGTGTTTGAAAAACATGTCTAAAACAGTGAAAAAATGAACTTTGAAAATAGAGCCCAAAGACGTCTTCGAATCTCCCAATTTGTAACACCAGTGAAAAAAATGAAAGAGGTTAATTCTCTTTGATATATTTTTGAAAATATCCTCTCTTATTTATCTAGAATTCATCTCCTTGTACCCATAAAATACTCTTGAAGTCGACTTCTTAAACAGTCCAAAAACACAAAAAATCCCCTTGTAACTTCCGACAAAGTCTCATGCAACTCGTTTTGATGAAGGAATATGCAAAAATAGGATCTTCCATGACCAATTTTAGGTCCATAGGTTCATACTTGACCACTAAACATCCTTTTTTGTTGTTCTTAAGTGTTGGCATCTCCTCCAAAACAGTGCTGCCTTCTTTGAAAGTTGTAACCTGCAAAAATTGTATATGACAGCAAGTCGTTTGATGAAAAAGGTGGAAACTAACCGATGAAAGCATCTATAGATATAGTCAGATAAAAGGGAAAAGGTTTTAGCAAGCAACTCATAAGGATGATTTGAAATGATAAGTTTGAATGCGAGAGGAAGGAGGCCAAATAAAGAAAGCAAAACAAAATGATGGGATGGTAATGATGACTAAGCAATAACCGTGACTTCAAACAACTCAGCACATGACCTACTGACCCCTATCCATTTGCAAATCGACACCTCATAAATTACCTTTCCAGTGCAGAAAAACACAAGTTTTTAGTGTTTTATGTTATGATATTAGCAGATTCGCTACGGACGTGTTAGGTGAGTCCGTAGCGAAAACAACTTGCTTTCCACAGAATTTGCCGCGGACTCAGGAAAAAAGTGGAGAAGTGGCTTAAAAATTAATTTGAACCAATGCATGCGGATTTTTGGTAGATTTTTATTGACATGACCTTAATGATATGACATGTGGGGACTCTAAAGACTTTACGACTATAATCAAATCATGAAATTTCATCAATTTTCATGAATTAATTCATCAACACACTAAAACCTATACAAAATTACTTTCCTAACCAAACTGAATGTTATTGATGATAATAGTGGCTCCAATGGGGATGATGTGCCCCTGTGGTACAACAAAGAACTTGTAGCTCTAGTGCCTTTGTTGGAAAAACTGAAATTGATGAAATTTTCTTCAAACTTTTATAGCCTTCTCCTCGGCCCAAGCTTGTTGAAAACTGAAATCCAAGCTGAAAACTAAATCTGTACATGCTAAAAATATGCTCAGAATAATTTAGATTATTCACACACACTCCTACCTTCCCTAACAACTGCAATCTTCATGCTTGATTCAAGCGACATGAAACCTCTAATAAATCTAGTCAATGAGTTGATGTGATACCTGAACTCCTTGACTGTGCTTAAACCAAATGAAAACTGGATACTGTAATGACAAAGGCAATAGAAAATGGGTCTAATTTTCACAGTGAAAACATAATTGAAAAGTTGAACTGTATAACGCTTCCATGTAGTTAGCCATGGGATCATAGAAGACACAATTTTTTTGGTAATTCTCAAGACATTATGCAGTTTTAGACAACTCATTTATGCTTTCTTTAGCAACATAAGTTTTTATTTGTGTGCTATCAAACTCATTTTAAAAAACAAGACATTCCTCCTCAATCTCAAAAGAAAAAGGTAGCACCACCTTCCCTTTGTATTTTGGCATGAAAAAGCTTTCAAAAGACTGATCTTGACAATGAAAACTATAGGACTGAATTTGATCTTCTAAAACTTCATTGTCTTTCTCAATGTTCTTAGAAAATTCATCCAAAAATTGAATCTTATCTTCTGAATTGCACTCAAATGACTTTAAATAAGTAGACAAGGTTGAAGAAAAATTTTCATCCACGTCCTCATTAGTGTGCTCATCGTTCCATTGCTTAAAACCTTGAATAGAAAGAGAGTCTGTCACAAACTCTGTTTTTTCCAACCATGTTTCCAAAAAGATCATCCAAAAATATACAAATGAATTACTAGCTCTGACAAGCAAACTTTCAATCCATTCTCCAAATTTCCCTTGAAATTAATCATAAAACAATATGATGAAAACATCTTCATGTCTGACTCTAAGAAGCTTGGTAAAGTCACGAAAAATTTGATATATGCTTCAAGGTCAAACTCAAATCTTCTCCATTAAATTTTGGACCATTCCTTAAAAAATATGCATCGTTGGGAAAAGTAGTTGGGAAACCATAAATTGTTAAAAAATACACACATGCATACCTCGAAACAATAATGGCATCATCTGAGTTCCTCATAAGTCCAGTGGAGTCACCATGAAGTTTTGATCTTCTAGATCTTGGAGAGTGGAATTACCAAGTGAAAGGTATATAACCTTTTTGTGCCCAACTGTTGTTCACCTTCATCAATCAAAACTAAACTTTGTCATTCCTCCCGGGAAATATTTAAGCTTCATTCCCCGACAAAGGCGCCAAGATATTATCACTCAAGATTTTGTAGCTGGGTTGTGGTAGCTAACACCTTAAGGTAACCATTTTAGACCACTTTGGGATTGAATTCTAGCCCTTCAATTTGTTAGAGTCGGTCTTTACAACCCTCCGTCAGAGATCATTCCTCTTATTGCATTTCATTGTTTAGGTGTCTCATTCCGCTCATTCATCTGCATTCCGTTAGGGGCATGCCATTGATTGACGGAAGGGTTTGGTTTTCTTGTTTCCCTCATGCTTGTACCTTCTGGGTTAGTCAAAATTTCTCCAAAATCATCAAAGTTCATTTTAAGTCATTTGCAGTCATAAATGCTATTTTGGTCAAAAAGAGTCATTTTAGTTTCTGAGTCTAGGGTTCGGTCTTATGAAATTTCCTATAATGCCCGTAGGCCATGAGGATGATTTCCAATAAGTTCTCAGTTCAAAATTTTATTATCAAAAATGTTTGAGGACTTTTCTTGTTCAAAACTCTGTTTTGAATAAGAAATTGTCGAATTTGTTTTTTGTAATAATCATGTATTTTTCACCATGAAGAATTCAAAGCAGACTCTGGTTTTCCTTTGCCAAATTTTAACGCCAACATCCCTGCAAAAATCAACTAATTTCATCAGTCCAAACTCAGAAAATCAGTGAAAAGACAAAAGACAGAGTTTTATTAAATGACAAAGTGCCAAGATAAAAAGAACATTACAAAATGGGTTTTGAAGAAGTAAAAATCAAAGCCATTTCTTTTCAAGATAATTCTCAAGGTTATTTATTCATTTGCAATAAGTTTCATTCAAAAAATCTCAGAGAGAAGTCGAGTTTTGGAGTGAAAGAGAAAATTTGCGTTTTGAGGAAGGTTGACTGTGAGTTAAGTTGCGCGCGACGCACTGGGTAGAGGCGCGACGCACCTATGGGCCGCGGCGCATAGAGCCGGAATTTTTTGTGTTATTTCCTTCTAGCGTGGCGCACCCAAAGTCCGCGGCGCACTGGGTCTGCGCGCGGCGCATAGGGCCCTAAGGCCGAAATTCATATTCGCTCCACAAAAATTCGAATTGTTTCAACTCGATTCTTCTCCAAGTAAGTCCACAAGGCTTGTGCAGTGATTTTGTTTATGTGTGATGTGTTTAGAAGGGAAGAAATTGGTGTTTAAATGGTGAAAAAATTAACCCTATACCTATATTAAAATTTGCTCCATAGGGTTTGAAGAGAGGTGATTGTAATTTGAAATTGGGTGTCAAAAACTTGAACTTGCCAAACACTCTCATTCCATTGTTATGTGTGCTCTTATCACTGAAATTACTATCATTGTTATCACTATTAGTTTTGTCACATTATAGCACAGTCCCATTGTTATACCACTATCCCATATCCCTATACCCTTTGTCCCATGTTTTAAATTCCCAAACCCTATTGTTTCCCACCACTTCATAGCATTGATAAAACCCTGATTACCAAACATTCAAGGGCTGGCTTATGTCCTTGATTTTACTTATATATTGTCATTGCACTCCTATCCCTAAAAACTGCCATCATTACTATCACTCACTCCCATTAAAATCCCCAAATTCCTAAGTCCCTCAAACAGTGGCTGTCTTCACACTTGGAATTCATTTGACAGTCCTTTTCCCACTGTGGTATTTCTTATAGCACCTTTATATATATGTGACACATTTGGCATTAAAACAGATACACCAATTTCTCATTTTCTGACCAACCAAGCACAAAGTTGACAAACACTTTTCAGTATCATGTCAGAGACAGATTCACCATATGAGCAGGGATATGAGCAGGATAGTGATTCAACCACAGAGCTTAATGTACCGAGGAGGTCTCACAAAAGTGGCAGGCATGTCAGGGAGGAGCCCACTTCTTTGACCCAATTGCAGGCCTGCCCGCTTGCAATGGATTGTTTTCAACGTCAGTCATGCTTCCAGTATTGTGAGATGATTGCCCGAACTCAGCATCATCATGAGTTAGCCCACCTATTTTTCCTACATTTGCATAATGGTCATGTAAATCTTGCTGGAGTGACCTTCACTTTGACACCAGAGACTATTTCTGAGGTGACCGGGATACCGAACATTGGTGAGGAATGGAATAAGAGACAGCAGTTGGATAGAGCTTATTATGAGCCTTACATCAGACCTTGATATTTGAGGCAGTTGAGCAGGTTTTTTCCATTCCGGTTTCTGAAGGAAGAGTATGCACCATTGATGAAACTGATCATTAGATACTTCAGTTGTGAAGGTCGCTTTTCACACTTGTATGCGTATCACATCCGGCTTTTGATGCATTTCACGAGAGTGCGGATGATGAGCATTCCATATTTCATGTACCGTAACATAGAGCGGATGACGGTCCTTGTACAGAAGAAGACTCCGGAGCAGCAGCATAACAATATCTATCATTATGCACTCATCAAAATCATTGTAGTGCATCAGCTTGAATTACAGGGCATCTCGTGGGATGAGTTCATTTCTCGTGATTTCTTTGCAGCGCCCCAGCCTCCTCCCGAGATTGTTCATGATGAGGCAGAACCTTCACATCAATTTAAGATTCCTGAGACTGAGCCTATCAGTGCTCCAGTGTGTGTGACATATCAGAGAGGCCATAGAGCCTTATTTGCAGCAGCACGACGAGTACTATCTCCACATGGCGTGGAAGGGGTCTCGTTATCTACATCAGCAGCGCGAGTACTATCTCCACATGGCGTGGAAGGGGTCTCGCCTTCGACATCAGCACAGGTACAGGTTCAGGACAGAGGCAAGAAGCCTATGCACGATGAGGGCCCTTCAGGAGGCCAAGACACTGATTTTATACTCATCGATGTTGATGCGAGCTCTCCCAGCTCAAAACTGAAAGACATAATCCAGGAGCAGAAAGCTGAGATCAGAACGCTGACCGAGAAATTACAGAGAGCTCAGTGGGTTATAGATTACTTGGAGCAGCGGAATAAACCACTGGAGGATCAGCAGACACTCATAGAGTTGCGGCAAATTCGTGAAGACCGTGAATTGGCCCGAAAGAGACCAGGTGACATGACACCATTTGAGCGAGAGACTTGCCTTACGCATGTCAACATTCATCTGGAGAAGCTCTTGGCGAAGGCCAATAGGGACAAAGACATGCTCAGACACATGAAGACTCACTATTGGGCCCGTACACACGTTTGCAGAGCAAAAATGAAGATCCTGAAGGCAAGGTTGAGAAAGGCGATGAAACGTCGAAAGAGGCTGGATCCACTCCGAATCTTGGCCGAAGCTTCCTTGGCTGAGCATGAGACATGATGGGAGACCTTCACTCCAAATTTCAGCAAATTTGGAGAATATTTTGTCATTTTGAAAATTTTGGTTGCAAAACAAGTTTTTTCGCCCGACGCGTCGCGCCTCCCAACGCGCGCTTATGATTGGGACATTTTATGGAGGAAAAATTTGCATTTTTTGGTTTTTCATGATATATTATGTATGCTCAGGAATGGCCGAGAGGTTTCATCAAGTTCTGGGTGGTCTTAAGGGCCAAAAACACCATGAAAATCACCTTTCTGCCACCTTTTGCACCAGTAGGAAGTAGTCTTGGGAGAATGAGGTTTTGGAGGGGCAAATGAGCTCCAAATTTAAAAATTCCACTTGGGTTGGATAGCAGACATCCATGGATTTCCAACGAGCTATCATGAGCTCGATTTTGACTTCGGGAAGTGCTCCAAAAACAGGTCCAAATTAGTGTGGCGCATAGAGAATTTTGACCCAATTTTTGCCTTTTAGCTCAGAAATTCGCCCAGTTTTGACTAGTTTTACTTTTTCATGTGATGATTGATCTATCTTGATGTAATTTGGTAACCATGATGTAAATTTGGCATGTAATTACTTGTTCTAGAAGATTCATTCACTAAAAAAGTGAAAATTAAATGAATGAATCAGTTTCCTTACTTTTAGAGATAAGTTGTTAGGCTGCCTAGATTTCAGTTCTATGTTTAGAATTGGTTGAAACAACTCCTAGAAGGAGGAGCTCGACCCCTAGAGGAATGGGAAGGGGTTAGGATGGTCTATATATTGTATTTTCTGAGACATTTTCAGGGTTGGATACTTGGGAAAAGTTTGGCACCCCATTGTACATTCATTTTCAGATTTTGGCAAAGGAAAGACCAGAGTTTTGCAGCACTTGTTGGGATCCTTGTGGCTTCTGAATTTTGATGATGTTCTTCTCATGTTATTGTAAGTTTCATTGATGTTATATGTATGCCATTTCCTTTCTCTATGCTTCTGAATTAAACAAATGAGTAATTGAGGTAGAATTCATTGATTTGTTGGTGCTCTGCCTTAGACTTTTGTTTAGTTTTATATGTTTTTCGTCAGTTTGAAGAGGATCCTTGTACTCTCTTGCCCTCTTCAGCTCCTCAGCAGTCTTTTCAATCCATTCATTTGATCTCAGACATCAAAGCCGCTGCCTACCTCGCCCCAACTTGAACTCTGCAAGAATTTGGCCTCATCCCCAAGCCCAAAATTGTTTTTCCCTTTTTCCAAAAAAAAACCCTAAAAATCAAAATCAAACCCTCCTATTTGTTTATCTAGCCTAATATCAGTTGTTCTTTTAGTCAGCTCAAGCCCCTTTGAATATTTTCATCGATATTGACCCGGAGAGAGCCCTCTCTTGTCCTCGTAGGGCTAGCTACGAGGCTGAGCGTTGTTTGGTGTTGTCCTTCTTCTGCCTTATTTAAGCCTGAGGTGGATTTGGGAACTAACACAATCCATAGAGGGCTCCCTCTCAAATATGATTTCAGATATGTTTTATAGAGCTCAGATAGAGGCTAGATCTGTGGTAGTAGGACAAGATGAGTGGTAATACAAAAAAAAGTAGACCATTGGGCTATGGAGTTGTGAATTTAAAGCTTGGAATTGACTCTCAGTGATTGCTGATAACACTTATAGAAGAAAAGGAAGTAGAGCTAATACTGGTTCAAATCAATTTGGTCATTGTAGTAAATGATAGAACAAAGGAAACCATATAGTAGACTCTTATAGAGCACTAGATTGATGGATTCTATAACTTAAGAACACAACAATACATAACTGATTACCGAGCATCATAAAAGATGAATTCTACATCAAATTTTAAAGGAAAATAACACATAATTTACACTGACCATCTAAGAGATGAATTCATTGAAATTTCAGAGAAAGAAATGCAAGCATTTGATGTATGGAAGAAAGAGAATTGAGTAACGAATTTTGTGTAGCATCAAACACTTGTGACATACTCAGAAATAAATGGCATAGAGGTGAAAAGTTCATAAAATAGAAAGATATACAAAAGATGTAAACATGAACAAAATAAGCTTACTTAATCTCTATTTAAAATGCTCATACTTCTGCACTGAAGATATCCTTTATTGATATTCATAAACACTGTACAAAGGCTTGCTACCAAAGAAGTTGAACCCTATACAAAGATCTGCTACAAAAGAGTCCAACCCTGTATCCATCTATAATCTGCCTATTTATAACTTTAGGTACCTTTAAAATGAGTCTTCCAGCAAGGCCAAACTTTCGAATACCTCTAATGATACCTTGACTAACCAAAAAGCAGATTACAAGGAGATAAAATATACATATCCTATTTTTAGGAATTTGAAACCTAATAGGACTCTAATACCCTTTATTACACTTATCAAACTTTAAAAGCCCCATGATTGTTGAAATACATAGAAAAGATCATGTGCCTGAGGTGGAAATGACCATGACTGAACAATAAATACCCCCACCAAGATAGGAGGTCTGTCTTTCGAGCTTTGAGGAGGTGATTTCATACTTGCTGATGTGATTTCCATGATGTGCTTGAAGCTTGATCAACTTTGTCAATGAATGTGTCTTCAAGAAAAAAATTTACTAATAATTTATGACCCTTCCAGGCGGTTGAACTGTTCCCAAAAAAAAATTAAGGCTCGAAAATGTTCAAAATTCCTCCTCGCTGCAAAAACAGAGGACTTCTAGGCAAGTCTGTAGTAAGAGTTCATAGAGTTTTCAACTTTGGCCATCTCTGCAAATTGTTTTCCCTCTTTTCCAATTGGAGGATGTTTGGTGGCTCTAACCAATTAAACACATGCTCTTACTTGCTCCCTTTATGAGAAAAATTGGATTTTATAGTGAAAAGTCATCTTCAGCGAGTTCGTAGCGAAAACTCAGCTTTAAGCCTGGAGTACGCTATGAACTTGCCTGATAAATTGCAGATTTTGAAATTTTCACTTCCAACCTCCCAAAAACTGTCCAAGGCTGTGTGAGATGATGATGTGAAACATGATAAGGAAAATTGATTGAAAATACATCTTACCCTTCTTCATGGAGCAGCAGGTGGCTCATTTTCCATTAAAAATGGACGTGTTTTTTTCTGAAATCTAGGGGTCATATATTAGCTCCTATCTCCCGATCCTTGATAGTTGTTGAAAAAAGGGAGGAGGTTTTTGTAGATATGCTCGTTTTGAAGAAAAAACTCTCATGATTTTTTGAAAACTATTTCCAAATTTCCAGAATCTGTGTTTGAAAAACATGTCTAAAACAGGGAAAAACGAACTTTGAAAATAGAGCCTAAAGACGTCTTCAAATATCCAAATCTGTAACACTTGTGAGAAAAGTCAAAGAATTTAATTTTCTTTGATTCGTGTTTGACAATAACCTCTCTCATTTTCTTAGAATTCATCTCCGTTTACCCAGAAACCACTCTTGAATTCGACTGCTTAAATAGTCCAAAAAGATAGCAAATCCCCTTGTAACTTATGACAAAGTCTCATGCAACCAGCTTTGATGAAGGCCTCTGCAAAAATAGGATCTTCCATGACAAATTTTAGGTCCATAGGTTCATACTTGACCACTGAACCTCCCTTTTTGGTGTTCTTATGTGTTTCTATCTCCTCCAAAATAATGTTGCCTTCCTTGAAAGTTGACACCTGGAAAAAGTGTATATGACAACAAGCTGTTTGTTGACAAAGGTGAAAACTAACCTATGATATAAGTTAGAGCTATAGTAAGACAAAAGGTAAAAGGTGGTAGCAAGCAACTCACAAGGATGATTTGAAATTATAAGATTGAATGTGAGAGGAAGGAGGCCAAATAAGGAAAGTAAAAAAGAATGATGGGATGGTAATGATGACCAAGCATGAACCATGACTTCAAACAACTCAAAGCATGACCTCATACTAACCCCTATCCATTTTAAAATTGACACCTCATCCATTACCTTTCCAGTGCAGAAAAACACAAGTTTGTAGAATTTTCTGTTATGAGATTGGCAGATTCACTACGGACTTGTCAAGTGAGTCGGTAGAGAAAACAACCTGTTTTCCACAGAATTCGCTGTGGAATCAAGAAAAAAGTGGAGAAGTGGCTTAAAACTTAATTTGAACCAATGCATGTTGATTTTTGGTATATTTTTATTGACATGACCTTAATGAGATGACATGTGGAGACTCTAAAGACTTTAGGGCTATAACCAAATCATGAAATTTCATCAATTTTCATGAATTAATTGATCAACACACTAAAGCCTATACAAAATTACTTTCCTAACAAAATTGAATGCTATTGATGATAAATTTGGCTCCACTGGGGATGATGTGCCCCTTGGTACAAGAAATAATCTATAGCTCCAGTGCCTTTCTTGGAAAAACTGAAATTGATGAAATTGATGAAATTTTCTTCAAACTTTTATAGCCTTCTCCTCAGGTCCAAGCTTGTTGAAAACTGCAATCCAAGCTGAAAAATAAATCTGTACATGCTGAAAAGATGCTTAGAATAGTTGAGCTTATTCACACACACTCCTACCTACCCTAACAACTACAATATCCATGCTTGATTCAAGCGACATGAAACCTCAATAAAGCCAGTCAATGAGCTAATCTGATACCTGAGCTCCTTGACTGTGCTTAAACCAAATGCAAACTGGATACTGTAATGAAAAAGGCAATAGAAAATGGGTATGATTTTCATAGTGAAAACATAATTGAAAAGTTGAACTGTAGAACTCTTCCATGTAGTCAGCCATGGGATCATAGAAGACACAATTTCTTTGGTGATTCTCAAGACATTCTGCAGTTTTAGACAACTCATATATGCTTTCTTTAGCAACATAAGTTTCTATTTGTGTGTTATCAAAATCGTTTTAAAAAACAAGACATTCCTCCTCAATCTCAAAAGAAAAAGGTAGCACCACCTTCCCTTTGTATTTTTGCATGAAAAAGCTTTCAAAAGACTGATCTTGACAATGAAAAATATAGGACTGAATTTGATATTCTAAAACTTCAATGTATTTCTCAATGTTCTTAGCAAATTCATCCAAAAATTGAATCTTATATTCTGAATTGCACTCAAATGACTTTAAATAAGAAGACAAGGCCGAAGAAAAATTTTCATCCACTTCCTTGTTAGTGTGCTCATCGTTCCATTTCTTAAAACCTTGAATAGAAAGAGAGTCTGCCACAAACTCTGCTTTTTCCATCCATATTTCCAAAAATATAAGCCAAAAATATGCAAATGACCTAATAGATTTGACATGCAAACTTTCAATCCATTGTCTACATTTCCCTTGAAATGAATCATAGAACAATATGATGAAAACATCTTCATGTCTGACTCTAAGAAGCTCGGTAAAGCCATGAAAATTTGATATAATCTTCAAGATCAAACTCAAATTTTCTCCATTAAATTTTGGACCATTCCTTAAAAAATATGCATCCTTGGGAAAAGGATTTGGGAAACCATAATTTTTTAAAAAATCCACACATGCATACCTTGAAACAAGAATGATAGCATCTGAGTTCCTCATAAGTCCATTGGAGTCACCTTGAAGTTTTGATATTCTGGATCTTGGAGAGTGGAGTATCCAAGTGAAAGGTATACAACCTTTTTGTGCCCGACTGTTGTTCACCTTCAGTAACCAGATCTAAACTTTATCGTTCCTCGCGAGAAATATTTAACCTTCTTTCCCCGGCAATAGCGCCAAGATGTTATCACTCAAGATTTTGTAGCTGGGTTGTGGCAGCTAACACCCTAAGATAACCATTTCATACCACTTTGGGATTGAATTCTAGCCCTTCAATCCAAATGGGGCTCCCTCTCAAATCTGATTTCAGATATGTTTTATAGAGCTCAGACAGAGGCTAGATCTGTGGTAGTAGTACAAGATGAGTGGTAAGACAAAAAGGAGCAGACCATTGGGCTATGGAGTTGTGAATTTAAAGCTTGGATTTGACTCTCAGTGACTAGTGATAACACTTATAGAGGCAGAGGAAGTAGAGCTAATACTGGTTCAAATCTATATGGTCGTTGTAGTAAATGATAGAACAAAGGAAACCATATAGTATACTGTTAAAAAGCACTAGATTGATGAATTCTATAACTTAAGAATACAACCATACATAATTGATTACCGAGCATCAGAAAAGATGAATTATACATCAATTTTTAAATGAAAACAACACATCATTTACAATGAGCATCTAAGAGATGAATTCAATGAAATTTCAGAGAAAGAAATGCAATCACTTGATGTATTGAAGATAGACCATTGAGTAACGAATTCTGTGTAACATCAAACACTTGTGACATATTCAGAAATAAATGGCATAGAGGTGAAAAGTTCATAAAAATAGAAACATATACAAAAGATGTAAACATGAACAACATAAGAGTACTTGATCTTTGTTTAAAATTCTCATACTTCTGCACTGAAGAGATCCTTTATTGATATTCATAAACACTGTACAAAGGCCTGCTACCAAAGAAACCGAACCCTATACAGAGATCCGCTACAAAAGAGTCCAACCTTGTATCCATCTATAATTTGCCTATTTATAACTTTAGGTACCTTTACAATGAGTCTTCCAGCAAGGCCAGACCTTCAAATACCTCTAATGACACCTTGACTAACCAAAAACCAAATTACAAGGAGATAAAATAGACATCCGCTATTTTTAGGAATTCGAAACCTTATAGGACTCTAATACACTTTATTACACTTAACAAACTTTAAAAGCCCCATGCTTGTTGAAATACATCAAAAATTTCATGTGCCTGAGGTGAAATGACCATGACTAACCAATAAATACCCCCACCAAGATAGGAGGTCTGTGTTACGAGCTTTGAGGATGTGATGTCATACTTGCTGATGTGATTTCCATGATGTGATGGCAACTTGATCAAATTTTTCAATGAGTGTGTCTTCAACCAAAAAAATTAATAATAATTTTTTACCCTTCCAGGTGGCTGACCTGTTCCAAAAAAACAATTAAGGCTCAAAAAATTTCAAAATTCCTCCTCGCCGCAAAAACATAGTAATTCTAGGCAAGTCTATAGCGAGAGTTCGTAGCGTTTTCAACTTTGGCCATCTCTGCAAATTATTTTCCCTCTTTTCTTATTGGAGGATGTTTGGTGGGTCTAACCAATTAAAACATGCTCTTACTTGCTCCCTTTAGGATGAAATTTTGTGCTCAAACAGTGATGTTGAACTCTTGGAGGTAGCAAGAGCTCAGAATCTTACGAGGCTGCATTTCTACCTTGGCGACTCCATTGTTGAAAAATTCAAAAATTCATAGCTTCATGGTGATTCCATTGGACTTATGAAGAACTCAGATGATGTCATTCCTGTTTCAAGGCATGCATGTGTAGATTTTTCAGAAATTTATGGTTTCCCAAATCCTTTTCCCAAAGATGCATATTTTTTAAGGAATGATCCAAAATTTAATGGAGAAGGTTTGAGTTTGACCTTGAAGCATATATCAAATTTTCATGACTTTACTAATCTTCTTAGAGTCAGACATGAAGATATGTTCATCGGATTTTTCTATGATTCATTTCAAGGGAAATGTAGACAATGGATTGAAAGTTTGTTTGTCAGATCTATTAAGTCATTTGCATATTTTTGGCTTATCTTTTTGGAAACATGGATGGAAAAAATAGAGTTGGTGGCAGACTCTCTTTCCATTCAAGGTTTTAAGTAATGGAACAATGATCACACTAATGAGGAAGTGGATGAAAAATTTTCTTCGACCTTGTCTTCTTATATAATATCATTTGAGTGCAAGTCAGAAGATCAGATTCAATTTTTGGATGAATTTTCTAAGAACATTGAGAAAGACATTGAAGCTTTAGAAGATCAAATTCAGTCCTATAGTCTTCATGGTCAAGATAATTTTTTTGAAAGTTTTTTCATGTCAAAATACAAAGAGAAGGTGGTGCTACCTTTTTCTTTTGAGATTAAGGAAGAATGTCTCGAAAATCACCAAACAAACTATGTCTTCTATGATCCCATAGATGACTATATGGAAGAGTTCTATAGTCCAACTTTTCAATTATGTTTTCATTATTAAAATCAAACCCATTTTTTGTTACCTTTTTCATTACAGTATCCGGTTTTCTTTTGGTTTAAGCACAATCAAGGAGTTCATGTATCAGATCAGCGCATTGACTGGATTTATTGGAGTTTTCATGTTGTTTGAATCAAACATGAAGATTGTAGCTGTTATGGTATGATCTGTATTTATGAAAAAGGTATTATTGACGTATATGTGAGCAGATTATGTTACTTAGTGCAATAGATTGATAATATTTCGAATAACATAAACAACATAAGAAAATAAAAATGTTGTGTAACCAGCTCCAAAAATAGAAGAAAAGAGATATCAACGCCTTAGAAATAAGCCACTTCGAGGGGGCAACCTCCAATACATTACATAAATGAACAATTATTGGATGATACAATTTACAAAACCTCCTTTCTATATATAGGAGTCCATGGGGCCATAATGTAATCCTGGTGGGCCACAATGTACTCCTAGCCGACCTAACAATAATAATTTAAGGGCACAATAATAACAAAATGGGGGTTACAAGGGTACAATAATAACAATAAGGGGGTTACACTAACAATAACAAGGGACTATACTAGTAATATAGGGACCTAACATGCCCCTCTCCTTCAAAAAGTGTTGTCCTCAACGCTTGAGTAGCTCTGGGTGCTTCTGTATAAAATTCTCATCCTCCCATGTAGAATCTTCAATGGGTAAGTTCTTCCACTTGATGAGATACTCTGAAATTGATCGATTCCGTAGCTGTCGAGTTCTTGTTTACATGACCACTTCAGGTTCCAATATTATTTTCCTTCCTCATCAAGTTCTGGCAATATTGTTTGAACTGGAAGATTTTCACCTATAACCTTCTTTAAGCATGAAACATGGAAAACTGGATGTACTCGCGAAGAAGCAGGAAGCTCCAATTTGTATGCCATAGAACCAATATTTTGCAACACGTTGTAAGGACCATAGTACTTTGGTGATAATTTATTATCCTTCTTAGCTTGCTTGAGGGACATTTGTTTGTATGGTTGTAGCCGTAAAAATACCCAATCTCCTACATAAAAACTTCTCTCGCTGCGATGTTGATCTGCCTGTTGTTTCATTCGATTTTGTGCCAAATTCAGGTTATCCTTTAAGAGTTGGAGAACTTCTTGTTGATGCTCGATGTGATCTTCCACTGCTTGAACCTTCAAATTTTCTCTTAAATATGATGTGATGGATGGTGGATGATATCCATAAAGTGCCATAAATGGGGTCATTTTTGCTGCAGTATGGAAGGAAGTGTTATACCACCATTCGGCGAGAGGTAACCACTTGACCCATTGTGTTTGTTTATCAGATACAAAACAACGAAGATATCCTTCCAAACATTTATTTACTATCTCAGTTTGACCATCAGATTGAGGATGATAAGATGAGCTATGAGCTAATTGAGTACCCAAACAAGAAAATAACTCCGTCCAAAAATTTCGAGTAAAAATGGGATCTCTGTCGCTCACAATAACCCTTGGGCTTCCATGTAGCTTTTGAATTCTATCCATAAATGTAGTAGCAACCGTACTTGCTTTAAATGGATGAGATAATGCACAAAAGTGTGCATACTTGGTAAGTCTATCAACTACCACCATGATGACACTCTTTCCTTCGGACTTAGGTAAACATGTGATAAAATCCATTGAAATCTCCTCCCAACGTTGACTTGGAATGGATAAAGGTTGTAGAAGTCCTGGGGTATTAATTGTTTCCACTTTATTCTGCTGGCAAACCAAACATTCCGCCACAAACTTTCGAATATCAGATTTAAGGCCATCCCAAAAAAATTCTTTCTTCACCATGTGGTAAGTTTTTAAAAATCCTGAGTGTCCTCCTAAAGGAGAAGTGTGCAATTCCAGAAGAATCTTTTGTTTTAGTTGGGAATTCTTGCAAAGATCTAAGCGATCTTTGTACCATAAGGAATCATTTTTCCAACTAAATGTATCAGATGTACTAGGATCTTGCTGCAACTTTTGAATGAGTGTCCATACATCTTTGTCCTTCTTCCATTCATCTCTTGCTTGGGTTATCCAATCTGGTTGGATAATAGAAATGGCACAAAGCAATGCTTCCACCTCTTCATTCTTTCTTGAGAGTGCATCTGCAACAACATTAAGCTTTCATTTTTGTAGATTATTTCAAAGTCATAACCCAACATCTTTGTGACCCATTTTTGCTGCTCTTCTGAAGATAGTCTTTGTTCCAAAAAGTGTTTAAGACTATCATGATCAGTTTTTACCTTGAAGTGTCTTCCCATTAGGTAAGTTCGCCATTGCTTTAGTGCATGCAGTATTGCTAACATTTCCTTCTCATAAATAGGTTTCTGTAAATACTTTCCTTTGATTGGACGACTTTCAAAAGAAATGGGTCTTCCTTCCTGCATTAAAATTGCACCAATTCCATTTCCTGAGGCATCACATTCCACAATAAAGGTTTTTGTGAAGTCTGGCGTAGCTAAGACCGGTGCATGGCACATTTCCTCCTTAAGACGTTCAAAGGCCTTAGTTGCTTCAGGAGTCCATGAAAATGCATCTTTCTTCAATAATGTTGTTAGAGGTGCTGCTATTCTCCCATAATTCTTAACAAACTTGCGATAATACCCTGTTAACCTGAGAAATCCTCGCAACTGCTTTATGGTCGTGGGGAATTTCCATTCCTTAATGGCTTTAATTTTGTTAGGGTCTACTTTAACACCCTCGTGAGATATAATATGACCCAGATATTCCACCTCTTGTACTCCAAAGAAACATTTGGATGTTTTTGCATATAATTGTTTCTCCTGCAATAGTTTGAGCACACTGTCAACATGTTCAACATGATCCTTCCAAGACCTGCTGTAGATTAGTATATCATCAAAAAATACTAGCACAAATTTTCTAAGGAAGGGTTTGAAAATGGAATTCATCAACCCTTGAAATGTAGAAGGTGCATTGGTAAGACCAAAAGGCATGAACAAAAATTCATAATGACTCTCATGAGTTCGAAATGCTGTTTTTGGAATATCTTCAGTCTTCATTCTAATTTGATGATATCCTGAACGAAGATCCAACTTGGTAAAATAAATTGGTCCATGTAATTCATCCAATAATTCATCAATCACAGGAATGGGAAATTTGTCTTTAATGATGAGCTTATTGAGCTCCCTATAATCCGGACACATTCGCCATGATCCATCCTTCTTGTGTACCAATACTACAGGAGCAGAGAAAGAACTTTGACTGGGTTGAATTATACCCGCCTCTAACATTTCTGCAATCATACGTTCGATTTCGCTCTTTTGGAAGTAAGGATATCTATAAGGCCTGATGTTTGGAGGAACACTTCCTGGAATCAAATGAATAGCATGATCATGATCACGAATAGGTGGGAGTCCTTTGGGAGTTTCAAACACCTTGGAATGATTGTCCAAGAATTGTTGGAGATCTGCAGAAATAGATGATTTTGATGTCGGAACTTCTAGTGAGCATAATTGTGCAATTACGCCTAGTTGTTCTTTATTTAGAAGCTTTGTCATGACATTAGAGCTTATTATCCTTCCTGGCTTCCCTTCAATACCACATAATTCGACTTCCTTTCCTTCTGAAAAAAATTTCCAGACAAGTTCTTGAAAATTAAAAGCTACCGTTCCCAAAGATTGTAACCATTGTACTCCTAGTACAACATCAACACCTCCCATAGGAATGGAAAGCATTGGACTAGTCAATACATATTCCCCCATGGTTAGCTTAATATTATGGCATTTCCCAGAGCAATTTATAGTTCCTCCATTTGCAACCATCACTTGACATTCTAGTGCTGGGTATAGGAAACAATTTAATTCCTTGGCTACCTTACAATGAATAAAATTATGGGTTCTACCTGAATCAATCAACACTATTACCTTTTTCTTCTTGATATGTCCTTCTATCTTGAGAGTTTGAGGAGTGGTAATTCCTGCCAATGCATTACACGATATGGTCAGACTCATTTCTTCCTCTTCTTGGGTTGGTTCCTGGTGTATATCATCTTCTTGTTCATTTTCTTCTTTATCTTCACAATCTATGTAAAATAATTTCTTCTCAGCACACTTATGACCTTTAGTGTATTTTCTGTCACAACTGTAGCAAAGCCCTTTTGCTCTTTTTTCTTCCAATTGTTGTGGTGTCAACCTTGTAGGTTGTGGAAATCTAGGAGTAGCAACACTTCCTTCTTTATAGAATTGAGTGGTAGGCTTCCTTGTCGCCATAATTTTACATTCAACTTTTCTTGCCAACTTGAATGCCTTCTCCAATGAATCAGGTTCCAAAACACGAACTTCATGTTGGATGTTATCCTTTAGAGTACCTATGAAGAGATCAATCCTGTGTTCCTCTGGAATATCAGTTACCCTTATATTCAATTTTGGAAGTCCTCAATGTGTTGCCCCACTAAACCCTTTTGTTTGAGATTTATCAATTGGCTAAAGAAGGTGTTGCTCTTTGTATCCTCATAATGTGCTATCATTTCCTCCATAAAAATTTCCCAAGTGAAAATTTTTTTACGGGAGCAAAGCCATCGATACCATACAAATGTATTTTTTTCTAAATGTAAAGTTGCAATGCGTACCTTTTGTGTGTTTTGCACGTTGTGGAGATCAAAATATTGCTCCATCTGTAGTATCCATGTTACAGGATCCTTTCCATCAAACTTCCTCATATCCATTTTTGGAATATGGTAGTTCTTCCCGCCAACATTAGAGGTTATGAAATCACGATTAACATTTATTTTGTTCTCATCATGAGGTTCTTCTACTATATTTCCGCCATTAGGAATCGTTTCTTGTTTTAAGCTTGTCATCAAGCCTTCCATGTATGTTTTTAGATCATTCTTCATGTTTTCCATGTTGTCTTTCATGTTTTCATCGATCTTAGCTTCCATGTCATCAATCTTAGCTTCCATGCCCACTTCCATGCCATCCATCTTAGCTTCCAAACCATTCATCTTAGCTTCCACGCCTCTCTTCAAACCATCCATCTTAGTTTCCATGCCTTTCTTCAAAACTTCCATTTCATTTTTTGTTGTTCTTTGCGAGAGCGAAATTTGTTGTTGCACTTGCTCTTGTAATTTTGATATGTCATGTTGCCATTCTTCGTCTTCATGAGTCACAGTAGAGCCTTCTAAAGGCTTAATGGGAGTTGAATTCTTTTTAGGGGCCATTTTAGAATTCAATACTGATATCTATTCTACAATATTCACTTGTAATCAATTCAACTTGATTCTTCAAACAAGACTTATGCAATTCGGAAAAAAACACACACCTTTTACTTGCTTTTTAGGAGCTCTGTATTGAAATTGAATTATCTCTGTAATTGAGAATCTTCAATATCTGAAATTCACTACTGTAGTAGCCTTCTGAACTGTCTTTCAAATGCCACAGGTATGATCTGATTTGGATTCTTCAAGACAAAGTTATTTCCAATCTCCCACAATGACCCAATTTTGGACTGGTTCAGTAGAGCGAACTTGTACGACTTGCCACGTGTCACTGTTTCATCCTTCGTCTCTGAAATTGATAGCCAAGAAACTGCAGTCCGTGTACTTGCAACCACTTTTTACGGCACTCCAATCCGATGCCCAGAGAGAGAGTTATTGAACTTTTCCCACGATCACCTCTTTGAGATGAAATTCAGGAGCCTGAAAAAGCACTACCTTCCACATATCATATCTCCAAAAATATTGCGAACCAAGCTCTGAAATTTTTTGACGAATTTCCTCAGGATTTCAGCTTCGCACCATATGAATTTCAGATTCTGAACCTTCGTAGAAATTTTTTTATAGCGCAAATGCCACGATGACCTGTTTAGGAGCCTGAAAAAAGACCTAACTTCCACAGATCATATCTCCGAAAATATTGCGAACCAAGCTCTGAAATTTTTAGAAAAAATTCCTCAAGATTTCAGCTTCGCACCCTAAAAATTTCAGCTTCTGAAGCTTCGTAGAAAAAAAATTATAGCGAAAATTCCACGATGACCTGTTTGGAGCAGCGAAACCCTAGAATCCCAAAGCTCCGATACCAAATGTTGTGTAACCAGCTCCAAAAATAGAAGAAAAGAGATATGAACGCCTTAGAAATAAGCCACTTCGAGGGGGCAACCTCCAATACATTACATAAATGAACAATTCTTGGATGATACAATTTACAAAACCTCCTTTCTATATATAGGAGTCCATGGGGCCATAATGTTATCCTAGTGGGCCACAATGTAATCCTAGCCGACCTAACAATAATAATTTAAGGGCACAATAATAACAAAATGGGGGTTACAAGGGTTCAATAATAACAATAAGGGGGTTACACTAACAATAATAAGGGACTATACTAGTGATATAGGGACCTAACAAAAAACATAGTCAAACACATTAACACAGCAAGAATTTAATAGCAAAGTTCACCAAACTTCCTGGCTATGTCTTTGGGTCCTTAGCTTCCAATGTTGATTGCTTTATTTTGTCTTCAAAATTATTTTATAGGTATGAGATAAAAAACAGAAGCCCAAATGAGAAAATGGACCTCACCATTGTGACCGGCTCGAAATTTCGGTCAAAACGAGTATAAACTTACCTATATTTCGCCACTGTGACCTCCAAACCCCCTGGAGAAATCCAAAACCACCTCTGCCTTGCACAAAACCAATTTCTTGCACAAAAACCACCTTCTCTGTTGAAATACCACCTAGGACTATGCGCACTGGTGGTTTCACTGGTTCGGCTCTGCACGACATAGAAATGAGTTTTTGGAGGCTTGATACATAAGCTCCACCGCTTAGCGCAATTGGTTAGCGCTCTTGTGTTGAAGGCATTGTATTATAGAGTTTTGGAGTTCGGCGGGTCAAAATCCCCGCCTGACCTTTCTTCCTTACCTCCAGCTGTTACCAAATATATTAATGTGCGCGTTTAAAACCTTATGATAAGGTTATCATACGGTTTTTCATTACATAGCATATCCAGTGGTTTGTTACGATATATATAGTAATACATATATATCGTAATACATTTGTGCGATGATAATGTTAATGATTCCGGTGGTTTGGAAAAATTACAATGCGCGGTGACATATAAATGCAGCTTATCATAATATTTAAAGGTCTGGTGGTCGTGGGGTTGACCCTGACCATCCGGCCTTTTTCCGGCAGCTCAATCCTATCCACCATAAATACAAATCTGTTCCATTAAATGTCAAGTGATACAATAGCTTGACCGGTGAACGGATTCAAACTAAAACTTAGCCATTCCGAGAGGTTAGGGTTTCGATCCTCCCTGACCCCCAAAATTTTGGAAATAAGGCCAAATTGGGCAAAATCCGGGACGCCACGTGTCAGCCCCGGATTGGCCCATTCCAACCAATCACACTTCGACACATCATTGATCTTGCTGACGTCATCTTGGACATGTGGCATATTCCTGGGACGACACGTGTCCTGTTGACATCATCTTACCATTGAATTGACCATTGACTATTGACTGTTGACTTTTTCTCATTTTGCCCTAATTTGTCATAAACTTTGACTGACCACAACTTCTTCATACGAACTCGGTTTTACGCGCTGTTCACACCATTGGAATCTTGTCGATGAGCGCTTCAACTTGATCCTATTTTCATTTGATTTTGAAGATTTTGATATGGAAGCAAATATGAATCCATTTTGGATCACTTCTCCCCACTGGAAGCTTTTGGACCACCAAAAGTTGGTTTTAGCTGTTGAGTAAGTGAGGATATGTTTCCTCAATTTTCCAATTTCTATCCATCCTGCTTTAATTGGATTTGTACCTTTAAGTCCAACTCGAAGATACTCAAATTCTCCTCGTCGCGAAGTCCTTATCCTCTTGTCGAGAATTGTGTCCTCTTGCAACTCGTTGAGATACTCTGGTGAAAAATCTTCGATGGAAGGTACCTGACTTTCCTCTTCTGGATTTTCAATCAATGAAGGTTCATACAATCACAAGTTTTCCACATTTACGAGGGAATAGATCTACATATAGGCTGGTAGATCTAGGCAGAAAGCATTCTGACCAATTTTGTCAAGAATTTTGAAAGGACCATATCTAATTGTTTTCAATTTTTTACCTTCCCCTTGAAGTCTTTCTTTGCTGATGTACAACCAGACTTGATCACCAACTTGAAAAATATGCTCGACTCGATGCTTGTCGTGCCTCGCTTTATACTTTGTTTGGCTCTTTTCCATTTTTTCTTGTAATGCCTAGTGAATTTACTGGATCTATTCAATGAACTTTGTTGCTTTATCCACATCATTGTGTCCATCAACTGTTATGTATTTACCAAAGAAAAAATCCAAGGGAGACCTTAGTACAAAACCAAAACAAGTCTCAAACGAAGATATTTGAGTAGAAGAATGTTTCGCATGGTTGTAAGCATGCTTTACATGACACAAATGCTCATCCCAAAGCTTGGGATGCTTGCTGCAATAGCCTCGAAGCAACTGTACCACTGTATTGTTTACCACTTCTGTCTGGCCGTCTGTTTTCAGATGAAATGTCGTGCTCTTCTTTAACCTCGTGTCCATGAGTTCCCATAAACTTGACCAAAATTTCCCGACAACTGAGAATCTCGATCAGATACAATAGAAGTGGGTAACCCAAAATGAACCCATACATTTTGAAAGAACAACTTTGCAGTTTGTTCAACTGTGACCTGTTTAGTACATGGTGTCAAAATACACATCTTATTGAACCTATCCACAACTACATACAAATAATCATGACCTTTTCTAGACATTGGCAATCCCCCAACAAAATCCATGGATAAATTTCCCAAGGACGAGAAGGAATTGGAAGTGGATTGCACAAGCCTAATTTTCTATTACTTGGCTTGCTTATAGCACACATAGTACATCCTTTAGTATATCTTGAAACTGTTTCATTCATTCATGGCCAATAGCAGAATCTTTGTAATTGTGAAATTGTTTTACTTACACCAAAGTGACCTGAAATTAGAGAAGTATGTGCTTCTCGAATCACATTAACTCTTTCAATTTGTGGAATCCATAATTTTCCCAAATGATATAAGAGTTTGTCCTTTATGAAATAATCCAATTCTTCTACCTACTTGCCATGACTTAAAGTTGCATATACATCCTTAAAATTTGTGTCTTGAGCATATTGTTCAATATAGTTTTCGTGCATTAATGAATTATGCTTAAGAATTGTGGATGAATTTATGATTGGTATTCATAACATGTTTGCAACCTTATTATGTATGCCTTTATTATATCTAATTACAAGATGAAATTTCTGTAAGAAACCCATCCAACGATAGTGTCTTGATTGTTGCAATTTAGTTTGTGAGTGTAAATATTGTAGTGGTTGATGATATGTATGTATGATTGTTTCTTTTCTCATTATGTAATGTTTCCACTTTTTAACACTCTGTACTAATGCATATAATTCATTATCTTATGTAGGATAGTTAACTATTGTTGATGTGAATGTCCCAGAATGAAAGCATATGGGCTTTCTACGCTGCATCAACACTGCCCCCATGACATATTCACTTTCATCTGTCTCGATCTCAAATGGATGTTGAAGATTTGGCAGTGCTAGTACTGGCGCTGTATTGATCCTTTCTTTCAATGTGTCGAAGGCTTTCTGTTGTTTGCCTCCCTACTGAAACACTTGTATCACACTTGTAAAAGCATGTAGAGGCGCTGCAATCAAAGAAAAGTTAGAAATAAACTTTCTCGAGTATTGTGCTTCCCCTAAGAAACTTCTAACTTCTGTAGCAGTATTGGGCTTAGGCTAATTTACAATGACTTCAACCTTAGAGTGATCTATCTTCAATTCACCACCCCCTACAATATAACCCAAATAATTTTAAAATGTCCTTCCAAATTCACATTTTGATAAATTTACATAGAGATTTTCTCTTTTTAACACATCTAAAACCTGCTTTACATGATTTATATGTTCATCCCATGTCTTACTAAAAACAAGAATATCATCTAAGTAGGCTATTAAAAAATCATCTATAAATGGCCTAAAAACATCATTCATGACACATGAATGTAGCTGGAGCATTGGTCAAGCCGAAAGGTATAACCATCCATTCATAAAGTTCTTGCTTAGTTTTGAAAGCAGTCTTCCATACATCTTGTTCCGAAACTCTGATATGATGGTAGCCGCTTCACAAGTCTAACTTAGTGAATTAAACTACATCTTTCAACTGATCTAATAAATTGCCAATGCGAGGAAGAGGATAACGATTCTTTATTGTTATTTTATTTAATGCTTGGAAATCAATGCACATTCTCCACGAACCATCTTTCTTACGTACCAACATAATTGGCGATCCACATGGTGAAGTGCTTGGTCGAATAAACCCTTGATTGAGCAATTCTTGTACTTGCTTCTTTATTTCTGCATTCTCTAGAGCTGATAACCTGTACATTCCAATGTTAGGAAGAGGAGCATCTAGCTGCAAATAAATCTCATGTTATATCTGTCACTTGGGAGGAAACCCTTTAGGCTCTTGAAATAGAATATCATAATCATTTCAACTTTAACTAAATCTGCTTTCTGTTTAGGATTACAGCCTTGAAAAGCATCGAATTTATCAAGATCCTTTGCTTTTACAATCATAAGTAAAAATTGTTTACTTGAATTTATAATTCTTTTCATCTATCCTGAATTTATGAGAGTGTAGTTATCCTTGAGTTTATGAGCTCTTAATACATATTTGATTCCATCTTTAGGGAGTTGATACGTATTCGCCCTTCGATAGAAGACATCATCTCTATCATACAAGTATGCAATCCCTAGTACAATTCCACATATATCGAATGGGACTATATCTAATTCAACCTCATCTACAAACTCCGATCTAATTGCAAAACGAAGTTTGCATTGTTTCGTAACCTGTAGTTTAGTTTTATCACAGACCCAACCAAATGTGTATGGATTTTTATGAGGTTTAGTTTCAATACCCAATTTCTTTACAATTGATTCAACAATCAAATTAACTTGAGAGCCACTATCAAACATAGTATCAATTTTAGTATGCTTGGAAACGATTCTACTATGAAATAGCTCATTTCTTTTCCTCTCATCATTTTCATTATCAACAAAATGCAAAGAAGTACTTGTAGATGCTTTAGAATTTTTACCTTTTATACATGTAGCTGTAATTGTTGTTTTGTCTACCAAATATGATCCCAAGTCCTTTTGCATAGCAGCAACATTCTTTCTCTCTTTATTTCCGAATTTCTTAGGCTTCAATTCTAGATGCAGTGCCCAACAGTGTGCCTCATCATGTCCTTCTTTCTTACTTTGAGTGCATGTAGGATTTTATTTCTTTACAAGGTTCACTTTCCTTTCCTTCCATTTTTGTTTCTTCTTTTCCTTATTCTTTATTTCAGTAGATTTAGATGACTTTCCAACATCATGAGATACATTTTTACCCCTAGCTTCTAGATGAGTTGCTTGAACTGATACATCATCTAAGCTATTCGAATTAAACATCAGTATGGTATGCCTCAAATAACTATGTAGGCCACCTATGTATTTTAATAATGTTTCTGGTGAGTCCAATGATATGTCCAATGTCAAAGCTCTTTTACGATATTCCTGAGTATAACTTTGCACACTTTGACCTAGTAAGCATTCAATCTTCACATGAAAATGTCAAACCTTTAAAAATTAACCTTAAGCTCTGATACCACTTGATCTGTATTTATGAAAAAGGTATTATTGACATCTATGTGAGCAGCTTATGTTACTTAGTGCAAGAGATTGATAAGATTGCGAATAACATAAACAACATAAGCAAATGAAAACACAGTCAAACACATTAACACAACAAGAATTTAATAACGGAGTTCACAAGACTTCCTGTCTACGTCTCCGGGTCCTTAGCTTCCAGTGTTGACCGCTTTATTTTGTCTTCAAAATGATTTTACAGGTATGAGCTAAAAAACAGATACTCAAATGAGAAAATGGACCTCACCATTGCAACTGGCTCGAAATTTCGGTCAAAACGAGTATAAACTTGCCTATATTTCGCCACTGTGACCTCCAGACCCCCTGGAGAAATCCAAAACCACCTCTGCCCTACACAAAACCACCTTCTCTGCTGCAATACCACCTCAGACTGCGCGCGCTGGTGGTTTCACTGGTTCAACTCTGCGCTGCATAGAAATGATTTTTCGGAGGCTTGATACACAAGCTCCATCGCTTAGCGCAACTGGTCAGCGCTCTTGTGTTGAAGGCATTGTATTATAGAGTTTTGGAGGTCGGCGGGTCAAAACTCCCGCTCGACCTTTCCCCCTTACCTCTGGCCATTACCAAATATATTAATGTGTGCGTTTAAAACCTTATGATAAGGTTTATCATACGGTGGTTCATCACATAGCATATCCGTTGGTTTGTTATGATATATATAGTAATACATATATATCGTAATACATATGTGCGGTGATAAGGTTAATGTTTCCGGTTGTTTGGCAACATTACAATGCATGGTTACATATAAATGCGACTTATCATAATATTTAAAGGTCTAGAGGTCGTGGGGTTGACCCCGACTGTCCGGCCTTTTTCCGGCAGCTCAATCCTATCCACCATAAATACAAATCTGTTCCATTAAATGTCAAGCGATACAATAGCTCGACCAGTGAACCGATTCAAACTAAAACTTAGCCATTCTGGGAGGTCAGGGGTTCAATCCTCCCTGACCCTCAAAATTTTGGAGATAAGGCCAAATTGGGCAAAATCCAGGCTACCATGTGTTAGCCCCAGATTCGCCCATTCCAACCAATCACACTTTGACACGTCACTGATCTTGATGATGTCATCTTAGACATGTGGCATATTCTCGGGACAACACGTGTCCTGCTGACATCATCTTACTGTTGACTTGATCATTGACTTTGAACATTGACTTTTTTCTCACTTTGCCCTAATTTTTCATAAACTTTGACTGACCACAAATTCTTCATACAAACTCAGTTTTACGCACCGTTTGCACTGTTGGAATCATGTCGACGAGCACTTCAACTTGATCACATTTTCATCTACATTTGAATAATTTTATATAGAATAAAAATTGAATCCATTTTTGTGTGTGAATAAGCTCAAGTATTCTGAGCATATTTTTAGCATGTACAGATTTATTTTTTAGCTTGGATTGCAGTTTTCAACAAGCTTGAGCCCGAGGGGAAGGCCATAAGATTTTGTCGAAGTCTTCATCCATTTCATAAAATTTAAATTTTTTGAAGTAAGACTCTAGAACTACAAGTTATTTTTTGTACCACAGGGGCACACCATCCCCAGTGGAGCCATTGTTATCAAACATAAAATTTCAATTTTTGATCGATAGGGTTTGTTAGCACAGTTCTTTGCTAAGTCATAAGTTCCTTTTTTATTAATTTATAGCTTTTAGAATAGAACCTAAGCCTCAAATCCCATTAAAAAATTATTTTTGCTATCCTTCGAAAAACTCGTGTTTCACTTCTTAAAGTCCAACCTTTATATCGTTGTGATGTTTTATTATTGAAAAACCATTTAAAAAAAACATCAAAGTTTGACCTTTTTCCCTTTGGTTTTAAAAATTTTGAAAAAATTATAAACAAAGGAAAAAGCCCCCCCCCCCGCAACAACCATATCATGTATAATAGCATAATCGCATTACATTACCGCAATAGCAAACTCTGCTCGCGAATGTGATATTATTATATAATATTTGGTAGGACCCGCAACTCAGCCACGACACCTATTGCATATCACATAATCGTAGTTCCACTCGCCTTACCAAATTCACTTGCCCGCTCCCAATTTGCGATTGCGATAATGTATTCACTTATTCTACCCCATTAACCTTTCTGCCTTATCGCTTTTCACTATCATAATCTTAAAATTACTCTATTACTTGTGTTTCCCTCTCCGAACCCTGATGTGATATATTAGTAGGATCCACCTTACTGCCACGTCATATCGCAATCATAGATCATATATTATTTGTTACCATGTCTTGTTGCCTGCTCCGATACCCGATTTCGATATCCTCTTGTGATTGCAATTGCGATTGTGATTACCCAATTGCGATTGCGATACCCGATGTGAAAGCAGTATGCGAATGCGATATTGCAATTACGATATATCGCATCAGAAATTCCGCCCCTGATAATGCATTCACTCCTTTCCACTAGTCTATGATTGCGATTGCGATATATGAAAAAGTGGTTTTCTCTCGCCGGTCCCATGTCAATGTGTCAGTCTATTATCATTTTGCACCTCCTGTACTTTCATCTCAACACGTAACCAAAAAAAAATTAGTCCATTCAATGACTATCTGGGGTAACCGTTCAAGATTATAATAGACCTGCGCCCACCATCACCATCGGTATCAACAAAGCATGGTGAAGGTTGGAGGTTCCATATCTTCCATATATCAGCAATTGTTAGAGGTTGTATTTAATAAAAATACATGGTTATTTAAGAACTAGAAACATGAAGAAACAAATCAGTAGAAAAAGGAGCAACATGTCAGCGCACTCAACAGTTCAACTCAGATTTCTTCTCTTCTTTCTTCTACACCTATTATTTCAGTTGGATTTCAATGGGATGAGGTTTTAATGCATTATGATACATATGTAATGTGAGGAGTAATGTTTCATTCTTTTTAGAAGAGGTGGAGTTAGTGCCTCTCTTCCTCTATATACCATTTGTAAATACCATTTTAGGGAGGGATGTAATGCTATAAGCTACTTTTGTAATCTTTTTCTGTCAGCAATATACAATTGCAACAAACTTATTTCTCACCTGAGATTCATCATGTATTCTTGTATGTATTTTTCCTACATGCTCTTTTGATCTTATTATAGTTTGCTTTATGTGTAATCACTTGGAATTCGTGTTTAATCATGCTCCAACTTCCTGTACACATATGGTTTATTGTTCTAGTTGTGTTTTGCTATTTTACTTTGCTTTATGTGTAATCACTTGGAATTCATGTTTAATCATGCTCCAACTTTCTGTACACATATGGTTTACTTTTCATTTTATGTTTTGATGAGAATACACACATGCCTCAACTTCCATGTTAGATGATTTTCATGTAATAGAGTTCCTTTGACTCCATACCCAATGGTAGCTAATTCTTCACATCCTTCACCTACATAAAAACATTAACGTACATATCACAGAGTTAGCCATCTAATTGAATCCTAATTGAGAAGATCATAAGTTAATTTGAGAGAGCCCTCTCAGATAGAAAGAGTTACTCTAAGTTGTCTAGTGAAGCAGCCCATCAGTACTAATTTAGAGATAACAGAAAAAAAGCACACAAAAAAAAATCTGTGAATGTAAGATGATGTAGCGACACATCATGAGTCGAATACTTGAAAACAAAAAATTTCAAACATGAAAGCGAGCAAACATAAAGAAAGAATAAAATTTTCATTTTTCCACAGTGCTCGCTACATATGACTCCTCCAACGACTTAACGATAGGATCGTGTAACACAAGTGGAGGATGCGAAAATTTGTAAAACTGATAGATCTTCAATATGTATAATGGAGTAATGAGGATCCTCAAAATATTTAGAACTCTTTTGATTAGAGGTGGTGTTATTGCCTAAATCTACCTCAGGCTGAAGGAAGGCAGAGTTCAGGGTAACATCAAACCACGCTCAGTCTGGTAGCTAGCCCTACCAGAACAGGAGAGGGCTCTCTCCGGGTCAATCTCAGCGAAAAGTAAGCAATAGGGCTTGAGATGACTGTAACGACAACTAATTTTAGGCTAGGTATATAAAAAAAGGATTTTGATTTTGATTTTGGGGGTTTTCGTTGGAAAAAAGGGAAAGGCAGTTTTGGGTGCGGGGATTAGGCCTAGTTTTTGCAGAGTTTCTGATTGGGGCGAGGAAGGCAAGTGTTTTGATGCTTTAGGTTGATTAAATGAAAGGATCAGACTGGTGAGGAGTTGAAGAGGGTGAGAGGGTCTCAAGATTCCTCCTCAAACAGACGAAAACATGTAAAATTAAACAAAACTAAAGGCAGAGCAAAGCAAGCTACTGAATTCTACCTTTAACACTGATTTGCTTAATTTAAGAAGAAAGGAGCAGAGAAATGGTACACAAAAACATCAATTAACTTACAAATACATGGAGAAAAACACCATCAAAACACAGAGCCACAAGGATCCCAAAGAGGGTTGCAAACCCTGGTCTATTCCTTTGCCAAAATTGCAGAATGAATGTACAATGAAGTGCTATGCAATCCCAAATGTCCAACCCTGAAAATGTCTGAGAAAATAAATAATATAGACAAGCCTAACCCATTCCCATGCCTCTAGCTCATCATTCTAGGATCTGTTTCAACCATATCTAAACTAGGAACTAGAAAATAGGCCATGAAACAACTTGCCTCTATATGCTAGGAAACTGATCCATTCACTCACATTTCACCTTTTGGTGAATGAATCTTCTAGAACAAGTAAAAATGTGCCAAAATTACATCATGATCATGAAATTACATCAAGATACATCCATAGTTACATGAAAAAGTGAAATTGGCCAAAACTAGGCGAAATTCTGAGCTGTGGAGTGAAAAATAGGCAAAAATCCTCTATGCGCCGCGCCCAAAATCTCTATGCGTAGCACAACTTTGGAGCTAATTTTTAGGCCCTTCCCGAAGTCCAAATTGAGCTCATGATAGCTCGTTGGAAATCCCTGTCTGTCGAATTTCCAACCCATGTGGAATTTCTGGATTTGGTGTCCATTTGCCCCTCCAAAACTTCAATCTCCCAAGACTGGTTCCTGTGTGTGCAAAAAGTGGCAGAAAGGCCATTTTCAAGGTGTTTTTGACCCTTTAGGCAACCCAGAACTTGATGAAATTCTTAGGCCATTCCTGAGCATGCATAAATTTTCATAAAAAATCCAGAAATACAAATTTTTCTCTCTGAAGAGCTGCCAATCATAAGCGCGCGCAAGGTGGCGCTACGCGTCGGGCAGAAAAACCTGTTTTGTGACCAAAAAATTCAAAAATGACAAAATTTTCTCCAAATTCCTTGAAATTTGGACTGAAGGTCCCTCATCAAGTACTATGATGGGCCAAAGAAGCTTTGGCCAAAATTATGCCTTTTCACGCCTCCTCGCTGCCTTCTTCATCTACTTTGCCTGAGGTGAATATGAGAGTCTGATGTCTTTGATTTTGTTGCCAAATAAGTGGTGATATGGGAAAATAGGACAGTGGGAAAAAAGTGGTTCAATCAAGTGAAATTAGAAGTGTGAGGACAGTCACTTGACTGTTTGGAGATTTGGGATTTAGGAATTTTTGCAAATGATATGGGGAAAGGGACAATGATAGGGAATGGTAGGATTTAGGGATAGGGAAAATAGGACTTGGGGATAAGTGATTCGGGATGTAAGGGAGTAGGGGAGGGACTGTATGATGATATGACAGTGATAGGAAAGGGAAACACAGGTGAGACATGGAGTGGAAGTGTTTTAGCACCAAAGTCAAATTTTAATACTCAAACTCAAACCCTAAGGAGTAGTTTTTGATAAGAGGATAGGGTTTAACATTTAACATTCAAATTCTCCAAATCAAACTTCGAAACCACACCAAATACTACTCAATAACAATTGCAAGATCAGTCGGACTTACTCGGGCAAATGGGAGCGAAAGATTTGAAATTTCGTTGAAGGCAATGACAAAATTAGCTTGTCGGCTTAGTGCGCCGCGCACTTTATATGCGTCGCGCACGTTGAAAAATGCACTGTGCAAAATGGTCCTATGCGCCGCACACTTTATATGCGCCGCGACCTTCACTCAATGCACCGCGCAGGTAACTCACCCACAATTTCGGCTTTAAACCACTGTTTCGCTCTTTCACCATGTTTGACTCTGCTCTTTGATGTATTTAGTATGCAAATGGAGTCTGAAATTGAAATATCTTATGTATATCAAGGAGTTTTGATTTTCATTTGGGTAAACCCTACTTTATAATTTTGCAGAACTTTGGCACTTTCACATAACTCTGTTTTTGCTTGTTTCCTCTTTGATTCTTGAGCTGATGATGAATCTCTTGTCTTATTTTTTGCAAGGATGACTGGCATGGAATTTGGCAAAGGCGACCATGGCTGCGCCAGAAGATTTGGACAACTGAAAAACTTTGAAAATATATACATGGCATTTATTACAAAGGACAAAATGACGATTTTCTTCAAAACAGAGTTATGAAGAAAAGTCACGATCAAGCAATATAACAACGAAATTTTGCGATGAGAACTTATTTTGAGCCTCCCTCATGTGCCTGCTGGCATTATTGGACACTTTGAAGACTAAATTTGTGAAACCCTAGACCTAATGAGACTGAAAACCCTAAAAAGACACTTTTCCCACCAAAAGACCAAACAGGGCTGTAAATGACGGTAAAATGATTTTGATGGACTTTGATGAACAGACCTGAGCCAACAGGTACAAGGCATAAGGGATATGAGTAAAAACCTCCCTACCGTCAAAAAATCCATTTCCCTAACGGAACGCCGCTAACGAAACTGAATGAGACACCTAAAATGAAATGCAACAAAAGAGATTTTGATCTCTGACAGAGGGATGAAGAGACCGACTCTAACAGGTGTAACTAACCTCAAGGATACAAGAACCTAACATAACCATCAACTCGGGTTGAAGTGCCTCGACAACTTGAGGAAGTTTTGACTCATCAGAAGATAAATCATCAAAGATCGATGGCTTTGAAAAATCAACAACAGGAAAATCAAAATCATGATCAACTGAATCAATGAAAAGGCCACGACAACCATGATCATAAAGTTCTAGATCGCGAACAGAGGTATGCTCATGAGTTGATGAATCATATAGAGGGGAAGATGAGAAACGCGAAATTTCACCCTATGCGTTTTGAGAAAGGTAAGATGAGAGAGTGGGAAGATCATGAATATAATATTCATCCTCTTCGCATCTAGATGAAAAAGTGACATTCTACGAATTCTCTGAATTATTGGAAGTATCAACATGACCAAAAACTAGATTTTCACAAGGTTCAATCGAAATGTCAGAATCGCGGAAAATTTAAAGGTGATGCGAAACAATTATGGAAGGAAGGAGGTCATACTCCATCACATGTTCTTGTTCAAATATGGGCTCTGACACATACTCATCGTAAATGAAATCACAAGTTGGCTTCTCAACACCAAATCCATCCAAGACTTGATCCTCATGAACATCAAGAGACATATTTGAAACGTGCAAACACAAAGACTCGCAAGGAATCAAAGGATGGAGGATGAGGAGATAACACTTCATTACAGCCATCGGGCTTGTAAACCAAAATTGCACAGAAATTATGAGCATGTGGGGTGGGAATATATGTTGGTACATCAGTGGGTGAATTCTTAATATTCCCCACCTTAACCTATGGAAGTAAAGTTGTTAGATGAAAAGCAGATGAAGGGTTACTTGGAACAACATCTTTGTCCGTCACAGATTTAGAAGCTTTACGAGCGAGGTTAGCTGGGTGTGATTTAAGAGATTCTAACTTGTGAAGATTAAGTGAAATGCGAACAAGATATGGAAATATTTTGGTCAAGAAATCCCATTCAACTTCATCTTCTAGAAATTCAAAAAGAAGAAGCATAAAACAGTTGAAAAAATGGTGTAGTGATTCATCAGGTGATTTTCGCAATTCTAAAATTTTCTTGCACAGATGTTTATAATAAAACTTGTCAAAAGCATGAAACAATTATGTGACAAGATGTTCAAAAGAGTGATTGAAGGCATTAGTCAATGTGTAACACCATTTCCTTACGTGTCCTTCGAATGTGAGAATGAACAACCAACATCCAACATCCTCAACGGGGATGTCGCGCTCTTCGCAAAATTAAAGAAAACGTCAAGTATGCTCAAGTATGGTTGTTTCACCCTCACCATTGAATTTTAGATGTGACAAGTCATCAATGATATTTTGCGGCACTTGAAAATTTAGTTTTCTGGAAAAACACGATGAGAGTATTATTTTGGAAGAAGTCATAAAAATAGGTGCAGAAATTCAAAACAAAATTCAAGGGCTCAGCTAGTCATGAAGCCCTCCTTTTAGCGCCATAAATGTTGACGGTGTTGGACCTGCCAAAATTTAGGGGATCTCCCTAATATGAAGTCCTAACTGTTGAGATTTAGCAAGAAAATTTCAGCATCCATGCCTAGTTGCATTAAGCACATAGACTAGGGTGGGGCCCACAATGGTATTTTTGGCTGCATGTCTATTTTGGTTATCCCTTAATTAAGATGGACAATAAACTATAATATATTCTCAATGTAAGCTTGAAATAGTTAATTGAGAGTGATAAACTCAGTTAGCTAGTGGATTTCGAGTTAGAGGTAGTTGGTGAGGCATGCAGAGTAATTCTAGTTGTAACGGAGTTCGAAGTGTAGTGGTGCATTAGTTAATGTAGGTTGTAATCAGTTTAACTCAGTTAAGTGAGTTAAACTTAGTTGTGCTAGTTGTAACTGAAGATACACTAGTGAGAGATCAAGTGAATTAAATATTAATTATTTCACAATCAGTGATCTCACACACAACTGAGGGTTTACTATTATTAGTTGCATGCATGTCAGATCCAGTGGAGACCCAATTGAGTTCTAGATGAAAGGGAAGTTGACTATCAGTTGTAAAATTATCGGGTTGCACACATGAAACCAAACACCCATTGGAGTGCCCATGATACTTGCGTAGTCAAGGAAGGCCATAATTCCTATCTTTTAGGGATCTATTCCATCAGGGATTGTGCAAGCAAGGCAGGTTGTCTGGAGGCTAAGAATTGGCTATGTGTTGGTCAGTTTTGCATATGGTAGTGTGAGACAATTAGTTGAGTACTTGAGGGATCTTGTGAGAAGAGTTTTGTATGTAATTGTTTCATGATCCATGCTGAATATACAATAGAAGATAGTGGGGTTTTTAGTTGTAAGATTTCCCCGGATGTGTGTGATTTGATTCTTCTTCATGTTCGTGTGGTGAGAGATTGTGTTTTTAATTCCGCAAAATATTAGTAGAAGTGATTCAGTATTTAAATTTAGTACATTGTTAGATCGGGTGAATCCAAGATATACATGCATGTTGTATAATTTATACACTAACTAGGCCTCACATCATTTGGAGTAGGAGTCCCAATAGTGGGGTGTTAATGATCTGCTTTGGTTTGCATAATGTATAGAGTGGTGCACGATGTCTTTGGTGAGAGAAAGTGTGTGACCCTGCGGAGATTCAAGTGAAATGTATGACAGTTCCAACACACGAAGGGAAAGGAAAGTGTGCCCCTTGGAATCATGTAATAGTACACATCTTAGAAGGAACACATAAGTTAAAAGACATCACACGAACTAACAAGTGGAATAGTCAACAAGTTAAGGTGACAGATTAACACATCAATACGCATCCAAACATATACATACAAATGAAAACGAAATAGTTCATTAGAATATGTGTAATTAAAATAGAATACATCACAAATACAAAAATAGTAGTCCTACTATATTCACAATATATGCATGAAATCATGTTGTCTCTGAGTTTTACTAAAAGTGCTAGTTCCAATCATACATACAACATTTGACAAGCCACTAGCCCCAATAGTGGAAAGTGAAGTCTACAACACTTGCTTATCCAAACAAGTATACTCACTCTATGCTATGGAGAAGCCAAGGCTCACAAAACTCCCAAGATCTCTAAGTCTAAGCCTAGACAAAATCTTGGCTCCCAAAAGCTCGTTACAAGGGTTATGAGGATATATTTATAACAAATGGGGGTGACTCTTGGCATGCCCCCTTTGTGAGTCATGGAGTCCCCTCACGACTCTTCAACTTATTACATATGGCTCTTCACATTCCAACAAGGACACTTGGAATTTCACTTTTACAATAAATACAAATAATATTACATTTTCCACTCGTACCCATATCAGACAAAATAGGGTATAGACAACTTGACTGCCTAACAAGAAAAAAAACTATGATGTTGGAGTTGGGGTGAACTCAAGTCGGGCAACTTTGACTTGGTGTCTCTTGGTCATGTACTGTTACCAATCTTGCTATTGTGCAATGGTCTCCCCAAACTACGAGATGGTGTCATGCTGGAAGCAGACACTTGCCTCGATAGCATCCGGGTAGAATGTATTGGAACCAGTCTTAACCTCTTTCTCAATCAAGAGAAACATTGTACATATATGAACTAGGACACCGATGTAGGTATGCAAGTTATTTATATTCACCTCCAAGTCCTCCTGGGTGGCCATTTATTTGCAAGTATTGAGTTATCTCATGTAGAACTTTCCATTTGCATTTAGTCTCAATGAGTGTACCAACTGATGGGATTTGGTGGGTTCTCACCATGAAATCCAAATTTTTCTATATCCATGTATATGAGGCCTGAATGTTTACAGGGAATGAGGTGAGATGCTTGTTGTTCTAGATCAACATCCGAACTATTGCTTTCTCTAGCTTTGCCTTTAGCTTCATCTTCTTCACCAATGTAAGCAGTGCGACATTGTATCGCATTGTCCACTCATGCAAGACTGTGATGGCAGCTTGTACATTCTTAAGGACCTTGACAATCTTTCTACTTTGTCGTTGCTAGTCATGTAAGTGGACAACTGCCTTATGTACAGTCAAAAAATCCTCATAAAGGTCCTGCATAGTGTCTCCTGTGAATACTTCAACAAGTATCGATGCTCTTATCTCCTCAAGGTAGACCTGTGTGGAAGGTGCATTCTACGATGTTGCATGGAGTTGTTCATTCTATTGCAGAAGTGCATGTAGATTTTGCACCAACTGCTTATTCTTGGCCACCAAACACTGAGTGTTAGATCTCGCTGCACTTGTGAAGTCCAAGTTGGCATCGGTAAGGGCGTTTGGATTCTTGCTAGTATCTGCCACTATCACCCTTCCTCTCATAAATGTAATTGATGCATTATCATTCGGGAATTTGTTTCTTTGTGCATGTACAATATTCTTCTGGATTTCATCAAATGATAGATTGTACACATTCATCACTGGATCATCGTCAAGGGGAACTACCTCCCCTTCCTCGCTCGAGGTTGGCTCTACGATTGGAGGTGGTGAAGTATGAATGGTGAAATATGGTTCCTTGGGCATTAGGTCCACATCTCCATCTTGCAACTCTGATCCCAACTCCATGTCCACAACCTCAATCAACTTCTCATTATTCTGAGCAAGATCACATTCCTGCATCCGTTCGATCACTCCTTCTGTTGCTGGTTGATCCTATATCTGCTCTTCAACCTGTTTATCGCCTCTTCCGTTGTGGCACCTTTCCTTCCTTCTTCTTCTCCTCTTGTTATCCTCTTCTTAACTCTCGTTCTTCCCTTAGATCTTGCTCTACGTTCTACGCTCTTAGTTATGCTTCCTCCAAGATTTTCTTCTCTCTCTTTCTCTGCTCTTCTCTTTGTTTCCTCTCCCTCCTCTTTGCTTCGATTTCCAAATTTTCTTGTTAAATGATAATATCTGCTTTAATCTTCTAGCTTTGTTCCTCCCATGCACTATCAACAACCTTCCTCTTTCCCTTGTCCTCTATCTAGTTTTTGTCTTTTGCTATTTTCTCTTCTGAAACTATCGTTGTCTGAGGGACAACTTGAGAAGTCCTAGTTAAACTGATCGACTCATGTGGTCTGGAGGAGTTATATTAATTCTTCCATGGTTCCTCCTCTAACCACTGGTATGCCCCGTTGGCCCAGTTGTAGTATACTCACACACAGTGGTCCTTGAAAATTCCTCTCGAATCATACACATTGAAGTCTTTTGTATCAAATTCAAACTTCACTATGGATTTCGATTCAGTATCTACAACTTTGAGATTCTTGATCTCATATAATCTGATCTGCAAAGGAAGAGAGGACCATGGTGCCTTCTTCATCCTGTGTAGTGTTGTTGACAAACCTGTGGTGATATGGTAAGATACCTCTTGCATGATAAGTTTTTTGGTGGAATATCTTTGTAAAAGATGTGGCGGCTTCTGCCACCGAGTACTCTGATCAACGTGCCCTTCGGTAAGGAAAACCAATCTGAAATCTCTGATATCGCCTCCATCACTCTTCATGACATGAAAGGTGGTTCCTCTTGAAATATAAGCCTGTAAAGCGGGATAATGAAGTGATCAGTAAGATTCTCCATAACCCCTCTATGGCTACAATCTGAAAGAAGATTGCAATAGATATGCATGGAAGTTTCTCTCAGTGTGCACATCTAGTTCATGCCAGGAAATTGATTATGTGCACACATCACATCCAATACGTATGCAGAAATATATAATATAGGTTGCTCGCCCTTGGGAGGATCCCGAGTTTTTGCTACATGGGATCTTAGTTGACGAGCCAGAAGTTTTGACCAGTTGAATAGATTCCCCTCGTTCACCACCTTGTTCAATAAGATAGCCCACCCATTAGGAAAGGTCTTTCTACTTATTTGGCCATATATTTTGCAAGCTAGGATGGCGAAATTTTGGTAGGAATTCCTTAGTGACCTTGTCTTGTACATGAGGGTGGGTGTTTGTCTAAACTTTGATGGTTCCTTCACCCAACTCTTGACGGTATCCTTTGTTCTCGAATAGATTTTGGTGGCATAAAACAATGATTCCACGATCTTCACTTGCTCAGGAAGATGATACATCTACTGAAAATATGTTGCCAAAAATGTAGCAAGCTTATGTCCATTGGTGTTTCTCAATGTAATAGTTTTCTCGTCAGTGTGTGAGACGACACAGCTAATCACATTCACACATGGGAAGGTTGGATACCTTCATGCAACCCTATATAGTCCTCACTGCTATATGTTGAGATAAAATTGTCAGTTCTCTAAGTATGCCTGAAATTATTTTGTGAAATCATCTTTAATGTGCTGCCATGTCAGTTTGGATCCCTTTTCTATAAATAGTTGAGTGTCTGCATATATTGGAAAGTTAACTAGAATTTGCTCAACTACTTCCCCAATATTGCTTTCAATAGTTTCTTTTGAGGCATCTCTCTTGGGTGCCATTATAACAATGACTACTAGAAAGGTGTTCAACAACTGATGTACCTGTGGGACATAAAAGACACTCATGGAAAACAAACATCAGTTTTAAGAAAAATTACCTTCAAGGCAAGTTCAAGCAGCAAACCGGGCATCTGACGAGAAGGATTGCACAATTTTCATGGGCAAGAGGGTCTGGCTGTCTGAGGGAATTTTTCACTTCACAGTCCCAAAATTCAGGGTTGAAGCTTAAGGATTGAGACTACACAATGTGTAGTTCAGCCTGGGCAGCGAGTTGAGAGAGACTACACATTGCGCAGTCTTAGTGGCCGAGGATACAGACTGGGCCATGGAACTGCACAATGCATATTTGGTCCAGCCTATACTACTCACTACGCAGTTCCATAGGCCAAGCTCTCATATTTATCCTCTATATTGCGTAGTGCCCGGCTGGTAAAAGTGAAATATGACCAAGGAAATTCCAAATCTGCCCAAGGGAAGTGTGAAAACAAACATATCTAAGAGATAGTGATGGCTCAATGAGTGTATATTAAATGAATAAATGTAAATTAAACAAGACAAATCAAGTGCATCAACTAAGTGAATGGGAATAAAACCAAATCGGTGAGGAGAGTCGCCGCAACTGCGACCATTGGTGCAAGAATGAAGAAACTGATGTGACACTTATGAACGGAAAATGATAAATTTAGACAACACTTCTACATGATAAATCAGGTTAAAACTCTAGAATTCATGCAAAGAAACAAACAAAAGAACACGCACACAAGCCAAACGGCCAAAAGCGACAAAAAAAGCACAAAAAAGGGATAAATGAAAAACTCACTCGGAAAAGCGACGAAAATCGCACCAAAGGTTCCTTGATCTCCTCGGGAATTATAGAGCTCCAATATTGAGTTTTCAAATGAGCTCTAGGGGCTTTGATTAAATAGATTTGAGAAAATTAGGGTTTATGATGTGCATGCCAAAAATCAAGGGAAACACGACACATGGCGACAATTTCCAAAAATAGAAAGTGTGCTTCCTTCGGGTTACTAAAAATAGATCCCCATATTTTAGGGATGCTTTTTATTTTTCATATTTTCTATTTTTTCCATGGAAAATTTCCATGAACATCACCGGGAAAGATTGCGCAATTCTGGAACTAGGCAAATTTCTGGCTTAGTGCACTGCACAATTTCTGAGCTTAGTGAAGGATTGCGTAGTATATGGGCTCAATGTTGGGCTTCTTGTCATGATTGAGTATTTTTCGAGCTCAATTCTGACTTCTAGTGATGACTGTGCAATTCCAGTCATCAAGGTTTCCTGCCCTCATGGATTACGCAGTTTCTGGAGGCAAGCCTAGAACTAGTGTGCAAGACTTAAACAGAAGGTTAGCTTGTGACTCAGAAAGTCAACTAAGTAAAAATCAAGTGAACATAAGCATAGATAAAGTATAAACATGACTCAAAGCATGAATACATAATAGTAGTGCAAGATAAGCTCTTGTGAAGAGAAGGTTAGGCTCCAAAATCTAAGCAAAGGAAAAAATTTGGAGGGTTGTTATAGCCGATACAACATGACCCTTATGCTTTCAAATTGTAAGTCTATCATGATGTTTAGCGTGAGTAAAATCAAGTTAAACATTAATGTGATTGAAATCTAATTCAGTTCTGAACTATTTTGAAAACTTAGTGATCATTAAATTAAATCGCAAGCATAATAACAAATAAAAAAAAACAAAATAACCCTATAAATAAAAGCTATATTGCACTTCCACTTAAAACTAATATCAGAGGACGAAAATTGGCCTAAATTACATTTAAGTTTGCTTTTCAAATTTCATTTAACATAGCTCTTGAAAGTTTTAAATAAATTACATTTAAATTGGCTTTGGAAATTTCATTTACATAGTTCTCGATGTTAGAATCCTTTTTCGTAACTTACGAAAGCTTACCGTAAAATGCAGAGGGTAAATTGAATAATTTTTATATTATTTTTCAAGCTAACCCTATCAGCATCAGGGATGTATTTCTTCCATTGGCAGATTTAAAATCTCATAGAAGATATGGTTTCACCTTATGGGACTTGTATGCACGCAGTGGAACAATGAGGCTTTGAGCCTAATTTGCATCAAAGTTTTAACAATCCTAGAAACTCAACATGCTTCCTTTGTGTTGACTTTTTCACGTCATTATTTATGTTATTAATATCTATCTACAACAATATATATATATATATATATATATATATATATTGTATGCATTTTAACCTATAAAATATTAAATGTAATGTTATAGGTGTATATTATGTGTTCAGAGTGCGGAGGTGCGCCCCCTAGTTTTTGCCTCCACACTCCACACACAACATTTTGTGACCCATTAGTGTCGTTACCTAAACATTGAAAATAAATTTGTTGTGGGTTATGGGATGTGTATGTAATACATCGATGGCCATTCTAATTAACAGATCGACATCCGAATTTTTCAAACTTGGTAGAGGCCTTTGATAGGGATGCGCTCTGTCGCCTTTGCTTTTTTTTCTTATCATGGATTCCCTGAGCATTAAGATTAATAAGGAGAATGCAGTGGACACGTTTCAGGGGATCAAGATTACTTCAAATCCGGAGATAACGCATAGCCTATTTGTAGATGACGTGATGATGATTGGTCTATTGATCCGAGAGTGTTGGGAAATACTCTATTTCATTTTCCAAAAATTCTGTTCAGCGTCGGGGATGGCGGCCAATGGTGAAAAAAATTGCATTTATTTTTCCGAGGGAGATTTCAATTGTATTGAACAAATTGGGAACATTTTTAACTTCCAACCTAAACCACTTGTTGAGGGTCTAACCTACTTAGGCTTTCATTTGAGACCTATGACATATCGTGTGGCAGACTCGCAGTGGATTATCAACAAATACCAAAAGCATATCAATGGTTGGTCGCTTAAATGGTTGACTAAGGGGGGGGGGGGGAACTGGCCTTAATTCAGGCTGTATTACAACAAGTCACTGTATATTGGGCTCATCTCTTTATGATCCCAAAAGTAATTGTCAACAAGATTAAAATTTCAGTGACCAACTTCCTATGGAATGGAATTAAGGGGGAAAAGAAATACCACATTGCAAGGTGGGAACTTCTAACTATGCCAAAGGACCGAGGGGTTGGGGGATCTTGATTATATATTTATTTGGGAAATCACTGCTGATGAAATCCTTATGGAGGTGTATGCACTCACAAGGCATATGACATGACATCATTTCATATAAATACATAAGGACACAAGACATGGAGGAGGTATTTTTCATGGGATGGAGACATGTGGATAAGGGTTCAGAAATATGGAGGGGGTTTAAAGAATTGTGGCCAAGATTTAAGAGACATCTCAAATGGACCTTTGGTAATGGACAAAAGATCATGATTAGCGAAGGAAACATTCGAGGTTTTCTTAAGGATTTCACATTAAGTGAACAACTGAGATTACAATTGCACGGAAGAGGCATCTTTTTACTAACTCAAGTCATATATCAATGGCAGGATGAGATTCCAAGATGGAAAGGTGCAGCTGAATTGGGGCTATGGGGAGTTGTTGCCAACGAATGGTCGAAATATATAGACACTGTGAGGGGCATGGGCTAGGGAAGAACTAATGAAGGAGACCGAATCACATGGCGGGGCAACTTAAATAAGGGCCATATAAGCACCAAGGAGACTTATTTGGATATGACTAATCTATAATGCGATATGACAGAGAAGTGCCGGTCCGCGAAATTATGGAAGGAGAAGACTCAGAAAAATATTATTATCTTTCTATGGTTTGTTTAGTGGAATAAAAATTTAACTTGGAAAAACCTTATGAGGGGAAAGATTGGACTGGGCATGTGTGTACTGTGCAAGAATGCAGAAGATGACAATCAACACATTTTCTATAACTGTGCATTCACTATGGAGGTCAGCTCCCTATTATGCAGACACTTCAAGTTTTAGGCACCTGAATATCAGTCAATTTATGAATGTACACAATGGTGGTCTGCAAAGGGTAAGAACCACCGAGCCATACCACTTATACTACACTGGAGAATTTGGATATGCAGAAATTTGAGGATCTTTGAGGAACGGTACACCCCGCCTATGTGGATAGTGACACACATCATTTAGACTTGGGAGGAGTTGAAAGTCCAGAAGAAGCTTCCTAGCGACCTATCTGTAAGACAACGTCCTCATGAAATCCACTATCCTGTTGGGTTTTCTGACGGAGCAGCACAAAATGGCAGGTGTGGCTGCGGGGCTTGGTTGATGATTAATCCTTTATGTCATTATAAGGTTCATTGGTTTGGAGGCCATGGGACCAACACCATGGTGGAGACACTGGCTTTATGGGGTCTCCTTTGGTTCACCAAACAACTCTACATCGAAAAAATATGGATATTTGGGGACTCAAAGATCTTGATAGATCACCTTAACCATAAAAATCAGTTGGTTCTTATTCACTTGTATTCTTGGATAGATTGGATAAGCGTTTTGGTAAGATCCTTCTCTAGCATTTCATTCACACATATTTATAGAGAGAAAAACATGACCGCTGACCGGTAATCGAAGAAGGGACTAAGGGGTACATATGTGGAGATGCACTATGAACTCTCTGAAGCGACTGGTACAGGGGAAAGGGGCACTGTTAAATTTCTCTGATCACAAGTAGACGACGAGTCAACGAAGAGAACACTCAGAAGATGGAGACACTAAAATATATGGAGGAGAAATCAGTTTTGACAGTTTTGGGTTACAGATGCTATTCACACACAATGCGGAAGATCTATTTTTTACTGTGCAGGTGTAATACAGTTTTATAAGTTTTTGCATTACAACCGAGTACAAATTATAGCGAAAGTACAAAACCAAAAGAAGATGATGTCTGGAAGAGGAATGGGCAAAGAATACAATTTTTGTTATGAAAAGTTGATAGAACCAAAGACCAGCTATATGGTGACAACAAAGGACAATACATAATTTCACTTGATTATGTTTTTTTTGCATTAAGAACAACTAATGACTATATGTAAGAAACATATTGGATTTTTGTACTAGTACATGAATATATACTAGACGCTTTTTCTGCTTGAAAAAAAAAATATTTTTTGTCGATGTAGACAACAGATTTCGAATATTCTTGTAACAATATAGAGACATATGGACTTCGAAGTCTCAAGAGGGTAACTTGGTGAGGATCCGACGGTGAAAGCAATCAGTCTGTTGTTGTTGGCCATAGTGGGGTTTCTCGTCTTCCAGTTCATATTGAGCATCCCGGAAACCCTAGTTACAACAGATCAAATTTATTGACTATAGTTCCGCTATGTGATTCAAGTGATACCTATATTATCGTAGAAACCGAGAAAATGACATATTCTAATAACCAGGAACGTGTCACGTAAGATACTCAATCCTTGGCTTGTTAATTTGCACCATGAATCTTTCAAGTGGGACTCGCCATTAGAGACATGAAATAGGATACCAACACACACAACATTACTCTACTGCTATATATCATAAAAGAATTATTCAAAGTAATAACGACCTCACAAATTTTATACTTTACAACTTCAGTCTGGACATTAAGGAAGTTCATAACTTGTATGGTGACAACAACACAAGGAAGGCGCAGATAAGCCAAATGTGAGGATTCATCTATTACTTTAATACATCAGCATGACCGACCTTGTGCTAGAAAATCATTTGTTTATTTTTAATATGCTTGTAGCCTGCATTATTTATGTGCTAGAAGATAATTTGTATATTTTTTATATGCTTGTAGCCTTCATTATTTATTCTAATATCTCTTTTTTTTTAAATATGATAGCATGTGGGAAAAATTTCCATAAATATTTCGTGTTTCTTTCTTAAAATTATATCACTAGGGACGAAGGATGTTTCTTTTTTGAATCAAATGGAATTTTTTTATTTTTTTTTTATTAAGGACATAACCAGCGTATAAGTGAAAATAATAAATTCTACATTGAGCAAGCCATACTACCTAAGTCACCTTTTGGGATTTGATTTGTTTGTTGGCCCCTTCCAATGGATCTTCGGTATTCTAAGAAGTGTATGTGTAGTTAACTGCCTCAGGTTGTGCTAATAGTGTGGAGCTCATCATGCCTTGCGGCTAGAAGAGCTACCTCAAAACAAATATTTTGAATATTAGCTATCTCAAAACAAATTTGGCTTCCATCAATGATATGTGGTTGATCCCCATTACCTTTGTTAGCTCGATTTAGTCCTCATACCAACTCAACAGCAACGAGACAAACTCAAGAGCAATATATATTTTCCTCCAAAAAAAAGCATAACACATCATCACTAGTACAGTTTAAGGGTGTTAAACTTACATATCTGGTCATTGGAAAAGATGTACAGGTGATTGTAATTCCACGGACCCTCATTGCAATACGGTGGTCTTCAATTTTTTCATTGCGATATAGTGGCCTTCGAAATTTTTCACACAATACATTTTGTATGCTATGAGATTTTATCCATATTTTAACCAGAAGTTCCATTGTAGGCTCTACTCCTCAAGTGAGCAACTCTACTTTGAATCACAGCTAGGCCTCATAGATCTCAAACCAAGCTACTTGTGTAGACAGAGCAGTAATTTTGACTGCAAATAACGAACAACAAACGCTTTACGCCCTCTCTTGGGTGGTCGCATCAACTTGAGTCGCACTATCTGTCCATCATCTGCCAAAATAACTGTCCATGCTATCACATGTGAAGTTGAACAGATGCTATGGCAAAAGAAATGGTATTAATGCTTGTGTTTCATCAAGCAGGATCAAAGGAATAATAACCTTAGTACATACCCTAAATGCAATGACTTATTGCTTTGTGACCTCCCTTGTTTCTCTTATTTTTCCAGTGCATGCATCAATCATTTACATCACCGTTTGCTTTAAGAAACCATCCATTGTAACCTATATATAATGTGAGAGGCAATGACTCCAAGATGGCGTAGAAGGTAAAAATTTGGTAGAAGAAGAGTGTGTGCCTGATCAAGCACGTAGAAATCAAGGTCAATCATTCAATAGAATGAAGGTGATTACAGTGATTTAATTTAGAAGCGTGAGGTCCAACTGAGTATCATCATTTTGGTTTATAGAGAAACTTCAGTCACTTCATCATTATTTTAATTGGTGACTTATGCTTTTCTTTCCGTGAGTGAATACTTGGAGACAAAATTTTGTTGGAGTTACAAAGTTAATTTCGAGGGATTATTCTATGTCTTCCGAAATTTACTGTGAAATTCCCTTGATTATTTTCTTCCATTTTAGTACGTTGGTGAAGTTTTTGGGGATCATCTGGATCAGATCGCGGCAGAGTAAGTGCGGCGGGCATCAGCTGCCTGGCCTCATTAATGGGCCTATGGCAGCTGAAATAAGGCTCCCCAAGAGGAAAGGATTTTACTCTGGGCGGCCTCGGGTGAAGGGAATCACTTATCTTGATTTGTGAACATTTTAATGAGAAGCCGTCATATTAACTATGTTTAAGCACTTACTGATCTGGCACGCTGACAAAGCACTATTACAAACTATGGTGGGGCTCGAGTCTTTCCTCGCGGGTTTAGAGGAGGACGAGTCGGCAAATAATGCTATGATACGAGCTGCAGAGATAGGCGGGACGCTTTTGTCATGCGATGGAATTAATGGTATGCCCACGAAACATCGGGACGTCATATGTCATATTCTCTGATGTTGAAGGGGTTGGATATACTAAGGAGGCACATTTTGATCCTGCGCGCTTGCGCCAAAGGGACGGGAACAATTATCATCCAATCGAAGAATGCTAAAGCCTTCAAACCTGATGCAAAAGGCAAGATGCTAAGCTTTGTGGGATAGGTCGACTAGTTTGCAGTCACGGACTTTGGTGGGAAGATGGTTTTTCGAAAGAGATAGGAACAAGGATATGGTGCAATGGTTGAATTCAGCGTGGGTGAAACTTATGGGACAAGGTTTTCAAATTTCTAAATGGTTGGTTTAGCTTTCACTTCATGAAATTGGAGGATGTAGGTAAGGTTCTTCGTAGACCCCTTGGTGCTAGGTAGGTGCCTCTTGGTGTTGCATCGGTGGTATGTAGGATTTAATCCTATGGGGGACACCCCTCAGAATCACCTGGTTTGGGTGAAGATGTTGGCGCTGTCGTTGGAATTTTGGACTCACCATGTGCTCATGCCCATTGGAAATTCCATAGGTAAGTGTATTTTCGTGGATCCGAAGTGCCTGGGGTGTATGACAAACGGGTGGCCTGGGTCCTTGTGGAGTTATCATTTTCGGGGGGGCTGCTACCATATATTGATCTTGCATGGGAGCATATAGTACACTGTCAGTGGCTGGAATTTTGGCATATCCCTTTCAGGTGCCATTTTTCCGTCAAACTAGACACTGGATGCAGACTTGCCCTCGCAGAACACGGGGAACTTTTGCAGATGCTCGGTCTAATGGGTGAAAATCTTCTGCGGGGATTTTGGTGGCTCGAGACTTATCCTCGTCGACGTCCTCGAGGCCAGGTACCCTAAATCTTGTCGATTCTGCCATTTTTAACAGAGAATTTTCTCTCTTTTCTGGGTGGGAAGATAGGTCTTGGTCACTCCACCATGTGGTTATTAGTAAATATCTACCACCCATTTGTACTGAGGAATGTCATGTTGCCTTGGCTGGGGCTTCCCGTCCTCCTCTGAGCCTGCTATCCTACATTCCGATTGATCTCGGGAGGTGATCAAGTCTATATCTCCTACGGCTGGTGGTCTAAATTCGGTTTTGCCGATTCTTATCATTTTGTTGGACGAATCCCCTCCATCTCCCTACTTGCGGTCCTCGGACCCCCCTGTAATTGGCCCGGTGCTCTCGCCCCACAACTCCATTGGTAGTGATTTGGGGTTCATGTTACTTAACCTAGAAGTCGAATTGGCCCCTCTTACTGTTCATCGTGATGCCCCTACCTCTCCCACCATCACCATTAGTCCGATATTGACTCGAAATATAACGACGAGGAAAGGAAAGGGACGTCCTCGTCTAAAGAAAATGTTGATTCCTCTTGGGGATTCCTACTGAGAGCTTCTCTCGAGGAATTTCACAGTGGTTCTGGTTTTGATGGTTTTTGATAGGGTCCTTAGAGCATTGGAGGTCGCTTGGAGTGGTTCTTAATTATTTGTTTCTCTCTGGATATGAGGGGACTGGGGCGCAGGTAAAAATTTGTGTCACTGCGCATTTTTTCTCGAAATATCTCTCCTTTTTTTGTTTTCATACAGGAAACGATGACTGTCGCTGAAAAGGATATATGTTTCTTCTGTGCCATGTTTCCAGAGAGGCACATTGTGGCTACGGATGTGATGGGCAGATCAGGTGGCTTGGCAGTTTTGTGGGATCTGCGGTAGGCATCTCTTAGGGCTTTCAAGTTTTTTGGGGGGGTTATTCTGACGGGGTTCCTCCATGGATGCAAGAATAGGCTTCATATTGCGAATATTTACGCACTTTATAATGACATGGCTAAATTTTGGAAGCGGATGGATGATTGCGGAGAACTGAAATTGGGTCATCCCCTCATTGTGGGTGATATTAACTGCACTTTGGACAGGGCAAAGTGCTGGGGTGAACAATGCAGGATGGATCTGTTGGCAACTACATTTCGGATATGGTAAGGGAGGCACAATTAAAAGACTTACGTTTGGAGGTTTGCTGCCCTACCTGGTACATCGGCAAGTAGGGGAAAGAATATATCGTGAAGTGGCTAGATCGCTTTATGGTGCAGGTATCTCTATTGGACTATATGGGGATGTTTAAAACGTGGGTGAAGATTTTTCTTATTTTTAACCATCGTCCCATAGCGCTGAAGTGTCAGTCTGAGAAACCCATGAAGGGTATTCCATTCAAATTTAACAAAGTTTGGTTAGAGGGCATGGGTTTTAATTCCTTGGTTACAAACTTCTTGAAGGCCCATCAGCGGGTACAAGGGGTATTTTGACTATCACTTTACAGAGTCTTAAATCTAAACTCAGGGTATGGGAAAGACTGAAGAAACGAATTCATATGCAGACCCTACAAGAGAATATCCAGGAAACAAAACAAATATTTGATGACATGGATGAGGGGGTCATGACACAGGAGGGATGGGATCGTATCAAGATTTTTGAGGCCAAGAAACACAAGATACTACTGGTGCAGGAGCATATGTGTAGGCTTAAAATTCGTTCTCTCAGGTTAAGGGAGGGAGACCGTAATACAAATTTTTTCATGCATTTGCAAATAGGTGTCGGAAAACGAACGCCCTCTGGGATATCAACATGGATGAACAACATTTCAATAATACAAAGGTGATTCAGGGGGAAGCGGTGAAATACTTTGAAGGCCTTTTTCAGGATCGAGGGAGGGGGTTCACATTGAGGATCAGATATGGGGAGTACAGGAATTCCCTGTCATGTTTTCAGAGGATGATAACATAGCTCTCAGAGTTGTGGTAAGCATCAGTGAAGTTGAAAGAGTGCTCAAATCATTTGCTTGTGACAAAAGTCTAGGTCCTGATGGCTGGACTTCGGAATTTTTTGTACATTTTTCAGAACACTTGCTACAGGATATCATTGACATGGTGGAGGAATCGCAGATAAATGGGTTTATGCATGGGGCGATAAATTCTACATTTATCGCCCTAATTCCTAAGAATAAAGGAACAAGCTCTTTCAAGGATTATAGGCCGATTTCTCTTTGCAATACACTCTACAAAATCACTTCTAAAATTGTTGCTGACAAGATTAAGGGTGTTATGTCTAGGTTTATTTCGAGGGAACAGTTGGGTTCCTTCATAATCAGATTATACATGACGCAGTGGCCACAACTCAGGAAATTATCAACATGATCCATCATAAGCGTATGGTGGTGGTAGTAATGAAAGTCAACTTGAGCAAGGCATATGATAGAGTGGACTGGGCATTCCTGAGAATGATTCTCATAAAAATTGGGTTAAATTGTAACTCGGTCGATTGGATTATGGGATGCATCACCAAGGCTCTGATGGTTGTTTTAATCAATGGTATTCCCTCTAGGTTTTTTAGAGTGAGTAGAGGACTCAGACAAGGCTGCGCCCTATCACCGCTACTGTTTATTTTGGTGATTGACACTTTAAGTAACAAAATCAATTTGACTGTTTGTGGGGGAAATTTTCAGGGTATTAAAATGATGAGAGATAGAGAAGCTTCCAACAGTTTCTTTGTGGATGACATCCTGCTATTTTGTATGTTGCGAAGGATTATTTAGTATGAACTCAAACTACTTTTCGAGAGGTTTGGCAAGGCATCTGGCATGATCGCAAATGAAGGGAAGTCTGTCATATTGTATTCTGAGGGAGACCCTGAAGTTGTCAAACATGTTGGAAAATTGTTCAATTTTATATATGCCCCTCTAAAATATGGCCTCACATATTTGGGATTTCACTTAAAGCCTTCAATTTATAGGGTTGCGGATTGGTCTTGGATACTTGACAAGTTCCAGAAAAGAATTAATGGCTGGACATTGAGATGGCTATCGAGGGAGGGAGACTTATTTTGGCACATGTAGTACTTCAGCAATTATCGGTGTACTGGCAACATCTATTTTTCATTCCAAAGACCATAATATCATGTATTAAGACAACTATGGAAAATTTCATTTGGGTGGGTGGAGGGGTGATGGGAAATACCACTTGTCATCATGGGATAGCTTAACAATGCAGAAGGATATGGGTGGCTCGGGATTGTTGAACGTCAACATATTCGAGAAGGCCTTACTACCCAAATCACTATGGAGGGGGTTGCATATCCTTGGCACATGGCGGGACATCATTAGACACAAATATATGAAGGCACAATCAATGGAGGAACTGTATATCCAAGAAAGGCCTGTCACTGTGAGGGGGTCTACCATCTAGAATGGATTTATGAATATTTGGCATCTCTTCAGGATGCGAATGTGTTGGTCTTTTGGAAACATAGCGAAAATCTTGATTGTATATGTTGTAATTCATGGAAATCCCGAGTCAAATTTGGTAAGTAGGACCTTCTCCGAGCGCTACATGCCCGTGGCATCCTTTATGTGGGTTAGGCTATTAGAAACTGGAGTGAGGGGTACCCAAGATGGAAAGTGGTAGTGGAGCTGAGGTTGCGGGATCAATGTGCTGAGGAGTGGGACATGTATATTAACGGGTTGAGAGATATGGGATTAATTTAGACAGATAAGGGGGATTACATAAATTGTGGGGGCACTCTGAAGAACAATCAAGTAATTACAGGGGAAACATATAAGGCGATTCTTCAACACTATAGGGGACATGTTCAAAAGTGTTGGTTCTCTATGATATGGAAGTCAAAAGTTCAAGTTAAAGTAATTATTTTTATGTGGCTTGTGTGGAGGGACAAAAACCTCACATAGGCTAATATGTTGAGAAGAGGATGGTGTGAAACCTGGGATATGCAGGTTGTGTATGAGTGTTGGAGAAGACATTGTTCACTTATTCTATAGGTGCATTTTCGCATGACAGACTTCGTGGCATATTCAGGATTCATTAAATTTTCTGCACGACAAATTTGATCCGGTTCATGACTGTATCACTTGGTGGGTCGAGAGGGGGGCTCAGTTTTTTTAAATTCCGCTACTTTTCCACTGGAATTTGCGGTGTGGCCAGAATAAATGGACTTTTTAGGAGGAGGTATATGAACCAATTGGGGTGGCAAAGCAGATTTTGAAGTGTTGGGATGGTCCTCGGATTACAACCTCCCCTTCGCTGAATCTATCCCACCGTCTGAGACCTTTTCCCATTCATTACCCTACGAGGTTCTTTGATGGGGCGACATAGAATTCTCGATGTGGATGTGGTGTTTGGTTGAAGCTGAACCCTCAGTGTCACTACAAGATACATTGGTATGGTGATCGAGGCACAAATACCAAGGCTGAGCTTTTGGCGCTTTGGGGGCTTTTATGGTTCACAAAACAATTGTACATTGACACACTGTGGGTTTTTGGTGATCCTAAGGTGCTCATAGATCATATGAATCACAACAATGACTTCACTCCTGCTGATCTGTCACTTTGGATGGATCGGGTCAATGTGATATGAAGGAATTTGTCACTGATTACTTTCGATCATGTCTATCATGAGAAAAATGTTGTTGCTGACAGACTGTCTAAAAGATGGTTTCAAGGAATTTTTGGACAGATGCAATATGAGTTAGTGGACGTTGATGGCATAGGGGCGACTGGTTCGGTGATGTTTCTCTGAATACTTCTGGCACTGGTTTACTGTTGTTTGAACCTGGTTTTACTTCTTTCGTTGTTGCTGGGAACTTGCATTTTGTTTTCTGTTGCACACTTGAAATGTGTTGTATCTTTCTGATCAGGCCCTTGAGGATTGACTAAATTTTTTGTTCGAAATTGGATGCTCTTTTGAAATTTTTGTTTTACATGTTTAGTACATATATTTCTATCTACTCTTTGGATTGTTCTGACTTGGGTGATAGATGTAAAGCAATATGTATGTTTTAACTTTTGGATTGGATGATGATAAATGTGTTGGTACATAATATACACTAGATGGTTTTTTTCTTCTGAAAAAAAAGATAATCCACTATTATAGCAAAGTTTATTGTAATATTACCCAAATAGAAAACAAAGTAACATTAAATTATTATTAACGATAATTAATTATTATTATTTAAGTTGTAGCTAATAATTATGCCTTTCCTTATTATTAAACACACTCATGATTACATTAAATGAATTAACTCATTTAAATTATGAATATTACCATAAATGAGATAGATTTAATTCATGATCATTATTAATCGGCAATGTTTCTGACAAGGGCTTATATTCTAGTTGTCATTAGCTTCACACATCCTCGTAACGATCCACGAGTTCAAAGGTACAGATGTTTTTTGTTTAGGTATGTGGAGCTCTGCATCTCCACTAAGTTAAGCTTCTCACAACTTCTCCCCACCTCGAACTCTACACAACTCCTCCGCACTTCGAAGTATGCACAATCCCTTACCATTATTTTAATTTTGAATAGAATACCTTACCATTATTTTCATTTGTTATTCATTTGTTTTAATATATTTTCATAATAATATGGTAATAATTTAATATTCTTTCATATTTTAATAAAACAACGAATCGAAAAAATTAAGAGTGTCTTGCAATGATTTATGTGTGATTATATAGTAAGAGGATGCAAGTGTGAGAAATTGAAAAATACTATCAATGTAGTGAACTGATTGATAATAAACATAACATCTATAGGTCGTTGTATAAATATATTACAAGTCGTTGTATTAGAGAGAAATGCAGAGGGCAGTTCATATCAAGTCTTGCAAAATGGCTAATGAGGATAATGATTACAAATTACAATGTGAAGCAGAGCTTACGACGCTGTATATTCATGAGTCTTTAAACTATTGTTGAAGCTTGTGTCAGGATCTTTCACTGTGCGGAGATATTTCATTGTGCAGGGAGCTTTCATTGTGCGAATTTTCCTCCACACTTCGCACAACCTTATTCAATTAATTAGCGGTAGAGTTAGGGACTATGTTGAATTGCAACTATTACCCTTGTTCTTTACATTTTATAACCTTGAAATATGTTGCTAGGCAATAAGTTGATTAGCGAGTTAAGGTTTTATTTATTTTTTCCTTTTTGTGAAAAGAAACATGCATTCTCGTTATAAATAAGGAAAATACATTTTGCAGATACACAGTTTTCATGTTCATTAAGTGTGGATCTACCTCGATCCATCCATGGTTATCTTAATACAAAAATAAACATAAGAGTATACCCATGTATACTATCTCTCAAGCTCATAAAAACATATAACAAAACAAGAAAATAAATTCTTGTTCATAAACAATCATTGTATCATGTGAATAAGTCCATAAAAATGTAAATAAATACAAAATGGATGCAAGGAATATATATATATATATATATATATATATTCCCATCCTCATAGGGCCAATGAAAATATCGGATATGATCAGAGCCACAAAACTCGGTTACTAGCCATAGTCCCTGATCCATGAGCATGCCCTCTTTAGAAAGTTAGTCAGTGGTCTCATTCTTCTCCCTGTAAACATGGCAACATGTGAAAGATGTAAAATATAAAATTTTACGTCGAAATTTCTCCACAATATCAACAAGTAATAAATTGCTGCATAGTTGTGTCTTGTTTAGCCAGTTAACAACAATCAAAGAGTCCTCATAGCACTGAAGATGTGAAACACCCTTTGTAACAAAAAATGATATAAGAACACGAAAAGCATGAACCCAACCCAGTTATTTGATCCCTGACCCAAACCCATCTTAACATGAAATAAGTGATTATCATCTACGTGAAGAACAAGAACCCCATCGTAAGACAATTCAATCGCCTGAGAAGTGTTGTTGAAGAAAGCCCATGGTTGAAAATGATGATGATCCCCATGTACAACCCACCTACAAATATGTGGGATTTGATCCTTTGTGAAATGGGAGAAAATCTTCAAGCCGTTAGTTGCAAATTTTTCTAAGTAAGAAGGAGAGTTAGAGAAAATTTCATGATTTTGTGCAATCTAGATACCCCAACTAAGGATCAGAGGGAAAGCATGGAAATTTTTGTGTTATGGTCCTCCGACCACCTTCGCTAAGCGCCATATAAAAATAATCTAGTCCACTGACATATAGGCCCCATAATAGATTTACAAATATCCCATACCTGAACAACAATGGGCATTGAATGAAGAGATTATCAATAGATTCCCCACTGCCCTTACATAATGTGCACCACATAAGCCCAACATTATTCCTTTGTTGTATGTCATCACATGTAGGTAATTATCATATCATGAACCCCCCCGCCGCCCCCCCCCCCCCCGCTCCCCAAACGTTATTGCTCTGTTGTATGTTGTCCCATATATGTAATTTTCTTGTCATGAACCCTGCCCCTAGTCCAAAACTTGTTCTTTCTCAATTGAAATAAGACATAAATAACCCAACTTCATAGCGTAAATACCAGAAGGAGCGAAAGACCAAACAAGTTCATCATCTTTCTCATACAGTTTAATGTGCACAAAATTTAGTTCAATGTAACGTGACCATTCCACCCTAAGCACCCGAGGCAAGAATAAATCTCAAGCTCTTGTCCTACGATCAGGAACAAAAATATGTGTCAGGCCAGTGATGCCCTGGTCCTGTAAAAATGTAATAAGTGGTGGCGAAAGGACATGTTCCTTTAGACATCCAGGCTGTTAAAGAATTAATCATTCGGTTAGTTTAGAATTAGTTCAAGATTAGTTAGTAATCAGTTTCTATATTCAGTTTCTGCCATAATTGTTTATGACTTGTATAAATATATATCTCTCCTTCAGTAAATGATATGCAGTGCCGTGATTTCTCTCAACAATTGGTTTTCTATTTTTCTGTCTTCAGTTGTCTAAATTTGTCATGGTATCGGAGCCGGGGAGCATCAATTTCACTCCATTGTTTGGAGGATGATTTGTGTTGAAGACTGTTGCTGTTGGACCAGTGTTGGACTGTCGTGAGGAGCTCCCATTGCTAGAAGTGAAGGAGGTTTTTATGTTGCTTGTGTTGAAGACTGTAGAAGGAAGTTTGAAGCTGCGTGTTTTTCCGACTCTTGAAGCTGCCTACAAGACGTTGTTCAAAGCTGTCGTACTTCGTTCCAACCGAAAGAACCTCCAGCAAGGAATTTGTAAGCTCTTAATTGAATTTAGCAGTCGAAGGTGCATGATTCACTACTTTAACAGTTTGTGTAATCCAACGTTTATCCTTTTTTTTTTCTCAAAATTTTGTTTATGCGCTCTGCAAGTTTTTTAGTTGATTGGTTTGGATTTTTAGCCTATAGCAAAAAGGGATTTATTCAATGTATATTAATGAGGATGTTGAAAGGAAAGGAATGAGGTCTTCGATGTTGGTGTGAATATTCAATTATGGGATTTATAAAATTAAGGTGTTGAAGTTAAAAAGAGTTAAAAACAATATAATTTTTAATCACCTTCATCGAAAGTCTATTTGTGCTATCTATTTGGAAGTGTTTTAAAAAGATTTGTTTTCAGATTTTTTATTACTTCAAACATGGCCTCGACAAGTCAGTTTGCAATCCCTACGCCTCTATTTAGTGGGAAGAATTATGATTTTTGGAGGGTTAAATGCAAGCATGCTTACAAGGTTTAGGTTGTTGGGAATCAGTAGAATTGGGGTTCATAGAAGTTGACACAAATACAATTGCTGGAATGAGTGCTGCTCAAAGAAAACAATTTGATGAACTTAAACAGAAAAAAGGTAGAGCGAAGTCGTGCATTTTAAATTCCTTAGATGACTCTATTTTTCCTAAAATAAACGCTGCTAAGAATACTAAATCAATATGGGATATACTTAAGGTTGCTTATCAAGGAAATGATAAAGTAAAAATGGTAAAATTACAGACTCTCATAACACAATTTGAAACACTTAAAATGACTGAATCAGAAACAGTTGATCAGTTCATGACTAAAGTTATGGGTGTTGTTAATCAACTTCAAATTAATGGTGAAGAACTTGAAGACCAAAGAATTGTTGAAAAAATTCTTAGATGTTTGCCTAAAAAATTTGACATGATAGTTACTATTTTTGAGTCGAGAGAATTAACAAAATTATCTGTGGAAGAATTAATTGGCTCTTTGTTGGCTCATGAAGCAAGAATTAATGTAGATGTCAGTACTTTAGAGCATGCTTTCAAATCTAAAGCTTCTATGGATAGAGGTAGAGGCAGAGGTTTTCGTGGCAGGAGAGGAAGAGGTAGAGGACAGTGTCAGTCTGATGATAGATAACAGGTAATTCAAACACATTCAGAGCAATCTCAAACTGATCATAGTTGTAAGTGGATAGATAAATAAAATATTCAATGTCACTACTGCAAAAAATACGGCCATTATAAGTCTGAATGTCGAAAATTACAGTATGTTTTAAGTAAAAACAAAGGAAATGTAAGAAACACTAAATGTGAAACATCAGATGCTTTATTTTTGGCATGCCACGTGAATGTGCAAGTACCTAATAAAGATGTTTGGTTGGTAGATAGCGGATGTAGTAATCATTTGACTGTTCATAGTGATTTGTTTTCACATCTTGATACATCTTTCAGTTCCTCTATTGGTTTGGGTGATGATCGCCAGGTTAAAGCTTCAGGAAAGGGTGTTATACCTGTCTTAACCAAACAAAATGTTGTGAAGAATATCTATGATGTTTATTATGTACACAATTTCAAGCATAATTTGTTGAGTGTTGGTTAGTTAGATGCACATGGTTATGATGTTAGCTTTCACAACACTACTTGCATGATTGTTGATAAACATAAGTCTCTTGTTGCAAAGATTCCTATGACAAAGAAAAATTTGTATCAATTACAGTTGAAAAGTGAGAAGTTGTATGCACATAATGTTTCAATGCCAAATGATTTTGACCTGTGGCATTTGCAATATGGTCATATACCTATCAAAAGTATGTGTTTGTTGCAAAAATAGACTATGGTGAAAGATTTTCCTGCTTTGTCTGATCATATCTCTTCATGTACAAGTTTTATAATGGGTAAACATAAGCAAGATAGTTTTTCTTCATCCTCTAATAGAGCCAAAGAACAACTAGAGTTAGTGCATATAGATTTGTGCAATCCAATGCAAGAAAAATCAGTTGCTGGAACTCTCTATTTTCTTACTTTCATTGATGATTTTAGTAGGAAAATTTGGGTGTATTTCATCAAATACAAATCTGAAACATTTTCCAAGTTTAAAGAGTTCAAATCTGAGGCTGAAAAACATAGTGGCAAGTTTATTAAAATTCTCAGGTCTGATAAAGGAGGTGAGTATGAATCTAACGAATTCATTGATTTTTTCAAACAACATGATAGTAAAAAACAAACGACAACCAGTTATATCCCGCAGTAGAATGGAGTCGCGGAAAGAAAGAATCAGACAATTATGAATATGGCTCGAAGTTCGCTCAAAACACAAATTTTGTCTAAATATTTATGGGCTAAAGCAGTTGCATGTTCGGTATATATTTTGAATAGATCGCCAACTTCCAGTGTTCAAATTTTTGAACCTGAAGGAGCATGGAGTGGACAAAAGGTAATTGTTTCACACTTTCGCGTATTTGGTTGTATTGCTTTCGTTCATGTAACAAAAAAATTGAGAAAAAAACTTGATGATAGGGCGAAAAGTATATTTTTATAGGATATAGTGATCAATCTAAGGCATATAGATTGTTTAATCCTATAACTAAGAAGTTTCTCGTAAGTCGAGATGTGAAATTTATGGAAGATAAGTCTTGGAATGAAATGGAGAACAATAATTGTCCTAATCATTTTATTCTGTTAGACGAACATCCAACACCTACAACAAGCACTCCAAGATTATAGGTTCAAGACAAAACCAGTAGTAGTTCATCCAACAGTAGCATTTCTTCATCTTTGAGTCTGATTCTGATAATCCTAAAATGAGAAGCTTAAGTGATATTTATGCACAAGACGATGTTGATAATATTGTAAATTTTGCATTTCTTTCATTTCAACCTACTTGTTTTGAAGAGGCTATAAAGGAAAAAGAATGGGTAGATGCAATGAATAATGAAATCGATGCTATTGAAAGAAATCACTTGGGATTTGGTTAATCTACCTGATGATAAAAATTCTATAGGTCTCAAATGGGTTTTTAAAACAAAGTTAAATGAGAGAGGTGAAGTTGATAAGCACAAAGCAAGATTAGTTGCCAAAGGTTTTTCACAACAACCTGGCATAGATTATGGTGAAACATCTGCACCTATAGCAAGAATTGATACTGTTCGATTTGTATTAGCTATTGCAGCACAAAACAACTGGCCTATTTACCAAATGGATGTAAAGTCTGCCTTTTTGAATGGTTTTTTGAACGAATAAGTGTATGTTGATCAACCACTTGGTTTCGAAATAAAAAATCAAGAACATAAGGTGTACAGGTTGAAGAAAGCATTGTATGGCTTGAAGCAAGCTCCAAGAGCTTGGTACAGCCGAATAGACCATTACCTCTTGAATAATGGTTTCAGAAGGAGCGACCATGAGCCCACTTTGTATATAAAGAATGATCATCAAGGTAATATTTTGATACTGTGTCTTTATGTTGATGACATAATTTATACAGGTAACATGCAGTTAGATGAATTTAAAGTTGCAATGAAAAATGAATTTGAAATGACAGATCTTGGATTAATGAGATACTTCTTAAGTATCGAAGTGAAACAAACACACGATGGTATGTTTATGAGTCAACAAAAGTATGCTACTCACATTGTGAAAAAGTTTAAGATGGACAGGTGTAAACCGGTAGATACTCCTATTGAAGTTGGTTCAAACTTAAGTAAAGATGATGTAGGTACTATTGTTAATGTGAATTTGTATAAGCAACTTGCTGGTAGTATTATGTATCTTACTGCTACTAGACTTGATATATCATTTGCAGCTAGTTATATTTCCAGGATTATGGAATCTCCTAAATACTGTCATTTGAAAGCTGGAAATAGGGTGTTAAGATACATTGTAGGTACATCTACTTATGGTTTATCGTATGCAGCCTCTATAGACAGTAAGCTTGTTGGTTATACAGACAGTGATTATGCAGGTTCTATTGATGACTGGAAAAGCACTTCTGGCTATGCTTTTCTATTTGGAAAAAACTTGATCTCGTGGTCATCCAAAAAGTAGCCCATAGTTGCGCTATCTTCAACAGAGGCCGAGTACATTGCAGCGAATTCAACATCATGTCAAGTAGTGTGGCTAAAGAGACTTCTCTCTGACTTCGGATATACAGAAAATGAACCTATTTCAATCCTTTGTGACAACACTTACGCTATTTCCTTGTCGAAGAACAATGTCTTTCATCAAAAGAGCAAACATATCGACACTCGTTTTCACTTCATTATTGAACTCGTAAAAAATGGTGATATTGTTCTCAATTTTTTTGATTCCAAAGGTCAGTTAGCGGATATCTTCACCAAATCGCTAGGAAAAGTTAATTTTGAATTTCAATGTCAAAATTAAGGAATAAAACAATGTAACCCTCAAGATTAAGGGGGAGTGTTAAAGAATTAATCATTCGGTTAGTTTAGAATTAGTTCAAGATTAGTTAGTAATCAGTTTCTAGTTTCAGTTTCTGCCATAACTGTTTCTGACTTGTATAAATATATATCTCTCCTTCAGTAAATGATATGTAGTGTCGTGATTGCTCTCAGAAATTTGTTTTCTATTATTTTGTCTTCAGTTGTCTAAATTTGTCAAGGGTCATAGCTAATACACAAACAATAACCATTATCGAATCACCATGCTAAACTAGAAGCCACTAGATCGAAATAGTTAAGAACTTCCCTCCAGATCGAAAGAGTTAAGAGCTTCCCTCCATATCATAGAGATGTTTTATCCCGACTTGATAGGATATTGCCCCCAGTCCTCCAAAGACAACAGAGCCACATATTTCTGAATAACAACCTGAGTCTAGAGACTTTGAATGGATAGAAGTCTCCATGCTGATTTTACAGCCAGAGCTTTCGAGAATAAGAATATATTTTAAGGCCCCACAACCCGAGAAGTTTTGGGACCGCCGATGCTCTAATGAACCCAAGGTGGGACAAAATGGTCCATTGAACCCGCCCATGGAAATTTAAAACATAGCCTACGGATTTTTTCAAGAATGCCCCTAGGGATCCAAGTTAGGGACATCCAATTAATTGGTATTGCTTCCAATACCAATTTAACTAGAACCAGTAGGCCGACCCTAAATAACCACCGAAAACACCAAAATTTTATCATTTTCACCAACTTCCCCAATAGTCAATTCCAATAATATTTTAGATAATTATTCATATTTAAGCATAAGCCGAGATACTTGAAAGTAGAATCAACAGTAATGGATTCATATGGGAAGATGGATCGAATATAGAGAACCTCTTGAACCTCTAGATTATGAACAACAGTGGAGGATTTCCTAACATTGATCACCATCCCGTCGCAATATTGAATATTATTATAATCTCAACCAACTTGGAAATTTCACAACCCAATCCATTATAGAATATAAGGATTTCATCCACAAATAAAAGGTGTGATATGGCCATCAGTTGAGCAACTACCACACCCTAAAAATATTTGCGATGAAAAGCATCCTTGATCATAAGACTAAGACCCTCTGCAATGAGGATAAATAATAGAGGGGATCATGGACAACCCTGTTGAATGCCTCGTTGAGCTTGAAAACAAAAATAGGTAGAACCATTGATCAATACTACGAAGAAGATAGAAGTTAAGCATCCCATAATTTAGTTTATAAAATGAATATCAAATCCCACGTGTGTAAGGAGAAAGCGAATGAAAAACCAGTTAACTTGGTAATAAGATTTTGTCAATATTTAAAACACCCTTCAACTTTATACTATGTAAGCCCTCCTAATCCACTCCAAAGACCTTGTGGATTTTTCACCCTTCCAAAAACCCAAATTGTTCTTATGAAATAACCCTCAAGAGAATAGGTTTGATCTAACTGGAAATGACCTTTGAAATAACTTTATATACACAATTACAAAAATATATAGGCCAAAAATCGTCAAAGTCAAAGGATGAAGGGATATCAGTTTTCACAACAGATCATTCTTATGTAGAATTTATGGACTAGGTCCATATTATAGAGCTTAAGCTTCGATCCAAAGTCTTATGGGAGGTGCCTCACCTTCACATTTTTTCATGTTTTTTACTACTTTTGGGCTCCTAATTTATCATATTTTTGGTTTCCTTTTTTACTGTTATTAATTTTCTCTTCAAGTAGAATTTTGACCATTTATTTTCAATTCAATTTTTGAATTGCATTACGCATGAAAATCATTGTTGTATTATGCTCTCACCACATGCCTAGGAAGTCCAAATCCCCTACCAAACAACATAATATCCATCCCTCAAGTTGTAGAAGTAAAAGGTATGCATAGAGTCATATCAACAGTCAAACAAGAGATCTGAATAGTCGCAAGTATTCTTGTCATAGTGAAATTCATGGAGCACCAATGGGAGTCATGTCCTCTCCTATGGTTGCCCTAAGCTTCGTGGTAGAAATTAACAGATTCACGCAAGCATCAAATACCCCCACCTATGGAAGAGAGTAATAAGCAGCTCTAGCCATCAATAATGTAGCAACATTTATAAAGTCCACGAACATTTGAGCTATAAAACCCATAGTCATGGTGTGACTAGTAGGTTTAGAATCAGTGCTACGGGAGACCCATTCTGCAGATAAAAGAGAAATCTGATAAACAAATTCTAAGCATTAGCTCAATAGGTAAAAATTCAATAATAATTAGCTAATCATTTTTTATTTCATAATTTGGGTTTTAAGCATTAGGGATGAGCTACACAGTTAAATATAATATCTACCATACTGAAAACACCAATTGATCCCAATGAAATGAAGTATCCAATGAGTGTAATTATTTCCATTAGATTTCTAGATCTTGAAAAATATTGCATAAGGATAATTTTGTATTACTGTCATGTTTCGAATCGAAACAACCAAGGTTCGAAACACATAGGTCACCAATTCAAGCATTCTCTCAAAATCGCATTGTGTCAGAACCCTATATTCTCTTCGTTGTCATACCTCAAACCCAGGGTGCTCTCTCTCTTCTCTTCAATGTTGTTCACGAATGAAGAAGTTTATACAAAATAGCTTAGGCATGTGTGTGAAAAGAAGAGAAGTGCATAGGAGTGCGAAAGGGTGCAGAGATATGGAAGTCACACAATGAAAGCTTTCACACTCCCATAAATTGCATTTTTCATGTTGCACTCTACAAATTTCTTCCACACTCCCATAATTATATTAACTAAGACACTATTAAACATATAGTATATTATAAACAATATACTAGTCATGATTGGATTTCTTGCTAACCAATATGAACATAGAAACTTAAAGTATCAATATTTGACATATGGCATTACAAAAAAAACATATAATCTCCATTGCACCAATTTAATTTTGTTGGCATTTAAATATAACCAATGTAATACAAGTGGTAGTTAAAATGGATAGCATATCCATGCCAAGTTTGATAAGATAACCTGTTAATTTTTGTTAACAATGGTATGTTTTACGCTTAGCATAATTAGTTAAATGTATTTTTAGCAGCCCAATGACAAAGCATATAATCTCCACTACACCAATTGATTTTTGTTGGCATTCAAAATATGACCAATGTAATACATGTGGTAGTTAAAATGGATAACATATCCATGCCAAAGTTTATAAGATATCTTGTTTATTTTAGTTAAAAATGGTATGTTCTATGCTTAGAATAATTAATTCAATGTCATTTTAGCAGCCCAATGAAAATTTCCAATTTAGTTTTCCATTAGCAATCACATTAACCATAAATCACAGTGATAGTAATTGTAGATAGAACATTAAAAAGATGTAGAAGATAATCCAAGACAAGAGAACATCAAATTTGTCAAATGTCAGGGAAAACCCCCAAGATGGGGAAAACCCTTGATAAATTATTCTTATTATTATATTAGATGTTCAACAGAGAGAGAGAGAGTACAAAAGTCAAAATTGACTTTTCAAATTACAGTCAAAACAACCCTGTCAAATTTGCAGTCAACAACAATCAAACTCAACCCTAACCAGAAAGTCAACAGCTGAAAAAATTCTCCCAAAACAGCTTGGTCAATCTAGAATCAAACTCGACCTCTTACGTTGGTCAAACTCAATCCAAAACAATCCATAAATCAATAGTCAAACTTGGTCAAAGTTTGCTCTTGATTTCTATAGTCAAGCCTGCGATCAACCTCAGTCAATGTTCCCAGAATACCTCGGTTTTTGTGTCAATAGGTGCAGCCTCCAAAGATCAAAATTCTAGTATAAAATCACAGTTAAATGTGGTCAAAACACCCCTGGTAAACGACGGTCAAACCTGCAACAGACTGAAATTTTGGCCCTACAATTTTTCCTCATTCTTGCCACATGTGTAAGAGAATTTAGCTACCCAATAGTTGTATGAACCAATCAGATGAGGAGAGAGAATAATGTGTGATATGAGATGATGCCAAATGAGGTTTGAGGTCTCTCATATGTATACAAGTCATTGGGGCTCAAGTGACATGTCCATTGGGATTCACGGGCCTACATGATGATGTGACCGACCTTGACAATTTGTACATGTGTGGGATTGACCTAAAAAACATATTTTCCCTTACCCAATTTTTATAATATTTAGGTCGATTTTGTTTCTCTCAAAAATAGGAATTCAATGCAATAATCATCTCCATAAAATGAGTTGTCCAAAGTGGAATTTTTCCCTAGTTTCCAATTTTAACACTTCCTCTCAACTAGGAAGAATTCCACCTTCCAATCCATCCATCATCATGTACCATCTCTACATATTGTTTCAACTATTTTGAACACAAATATAGATAATGAATAAGAATCAATCAAGAGTGAGTCATAATACCTTGCCACTCTCCACTGACCGAATTCAGTCCAAGGATAGAACACCAATCAGACTTGATCCCATATCAGGTTGTTGAACACTATGAATCCTAGACATAGGGAGTACAATAGTACATGATGCGTCCATCCGTAGTGCTATGGTCCCTATCCACTTTTCCCAACTCATTTTCCATATGAGAGGTACTTCTCATGAGTCCTAGACTACATGGGTAGGATGTTTGTTAGGGCATCTGTAGGAGAAGGTGAACCACTCATCCTGCTCGTATGCCACAGGAGAAGGTGAACCACTCATCCTGCTCGTATGCCACAGGAGAAGGTGAACCACTCATCCTATGCATATATCATCAATCATAGGGTAAGGTGAACCACTCACCCTACACACATGTGTCATCAATCGTAGGATAAGGTGAACCACTCACCCTACACACATGTCAACCATCATGGGGTATCACAGGGGAAGGTGAATCACTCACTCTGTACACATCGCACCTATAAGGGAAGGTTAACTACTCACCCTATGGTTGATCATAGCCCCAAGAAGTACCCCAAGCCTCCAAGAGCTCCCATTGCTCAGTGTCCAACTCAAGTTGGACCCTCATGGGAGGGTCCTTCCATGACTCCAAGTCTCTCTTGGAAGGCTAAGAATTTGACCTTCCTCAAGGGATTTGTGAGGATTTCAGCAACTTTCTCATGAGCCCTGTTGTGTTGGAGCCTTATTTCTCCTCACTGTACCATATCCCGAATAAAGTGGTATCTGATTTCAATATGCTTGGAGTAGTCGTGGAACATGAGATTCTATGAAAGGTGAATCCCACTCTAGTTGTCATAATATATCACGATGGTATCCATCACGTGCTCAAATATCTCATTGAAGAGATTCCTCATCCATATAGCTTCACAACATGCCGGACTAGCAACAATGTATCCGACCTCGGCAGTGCTTAGAGAAATTATTTTTTTCTTCCTTCTCATCCAAGAAATCGAAGCATACCCCAAAGAGAAACAACATCCTAATGTGATCCTTTTATCCACCACACTACCAGCCTAGTTAGCATCAAAATATCCATGTAGCCTCAAATTCTTGGCAGTGTATCTCATCCCATAGTTGATTGTGCCACGAAGAAATATCAAGCTATTCTTAGTAGCAATCCAATGTATGTGATGAGGCTCAACCATAAACTGACTAAAATTATTCATAGTGAAGCATATGTTTGGTTGGGAGTTTAATAAGAACATCAGCCCCCCCACAAGTTTTCGATACTCGAAAGTGTTTGCCAATTTGGGCCCAACAACACTTCCAAATAGCTTCTTGAATTTGAGTTCCATCGAAGTAGACATAGACTTGCAATTGACCATCCCACATCTCTCTAGTAGCTTCGCAATGTATTTTCCTTGAGAAAGGAAATATTTTCTAGATTTTTCCAAACCTACAGGCCTAGGAAGTAATGCATCGGACCTAGGTCCTTCATATCGAACTTAGAATTCAACTCTATCTTGCATTGATAAATGAGAGGGTTTGCACTAGTCAGAAAGAGATCATCAACATAAAGGACCAAAATAAGAGGCATGTCCTTTTCAACCTTGAATTATAGGTTTGGATTAGCATAGCTCCTCATAAATCTTAGCCTCATAAGATAATTTTCAATCCTTCTATACCAAGCACTAGGGGCTTGCTTCAACCCATAGAGATATTTTTTCAACCTGCATACATGTTTCCTTCGATATTGTACTTTGAACCTTAGAGGTTGTTCCAAGTAGACTTCATCCTTAAGCGAGCCATGCAAGAAATAAGTCTTGACGTACATTTGATGTAGGCTCCATCCTTGGTTGGCAGAGAGAGAAATAATAGATCAGATAATGTTATATTGGGAAATCGGTGCAAATATCTTGTCATAGTCCACTCCTTCATTTTGAGAGAAGCCTCGAGCAATGAGCCTGGCCTTATATTTTTCAACACTCCCATCAGCTCCATGTTTTATTTTGTAAAGCGATTTTGAGGTGATCACAAATTTGTCCTTGGGTGTAGGCACCACGTCCCATACATCATTTTTCATGACAGATTCATATTCCTTATTCATTGCATCCTTCCATACTTGGTGTTTTACAGCTTCTTCGAACATGCATGGACACCCTCTTCAAGAAGGTGGTTGGGGGATGTTATAGGTAAGAAGGGGTGAGAAATAACCTAGATGGAAGGGATTCCATGTATTTTTAGGTGTGTTTCCCCTCAAGTAGAAATTTTTGGGGGTAAGGACATGTTTTCACATATTTAGAGGCATATTTCACCTTTTGAGGTATCTGGGGTTAAGTACATTACAAAAATTCAACCCCATGTGACTATTATGCATATGATCCTAGCTAAATAGATAAATTTCTAAATTTAATATAATGTAGAAATTACTTCTAGATCATAGCATCAATCACACAATAACTGAAAATTTAAGTAGTGGAAGAATAAAAGAGTTTTTTAGATACATAAGTAATTTCTTCTCAACATCATCTTTGCATACCTCAAGGAAACCTCTACAAGATACTAAAATAACAACTGCATGGTCATCATAAACATCTCAAAATGAGGTATATGATCTACACAAAAAAGAAAGGCAGAAGTTGTACAACTGTTATATTTCTCCATATGGACATACAAATCCATATGATTGTATTGATTCTTTGTACAATTTCCTTTCAACCTATTGAAAACCTGTAAGTTCATCCTTATTGTGCATTAATTTCTCTTAGTTGTTCAATGTGGGCAATACGTCTCTATCATGTCTTATTTATGCTTTTTTGAAACATGTACAATTTCTTGCTTGCACTACATTTCTCAATGTACATATTGTTTATTCGGGACCTATCGTGTATATGCTAAATGTAATGCTACACTTTTGAGATATTTTCTTCCGATAGTTGTTCCTCTTCAACATCCAAATTGACACAGATTGTCCTACACATATTCATGAGTCGACCAATGAGGCAAACTTATATTAAATTTGACCAATTATTAAATTTAATTGCACCAATAAATAATAATTAAAAAAAATTGAGTGCATGAATACTTGAATGAGCTCCTCTTGGTTTTGAGAATAAATTATTGGTGTAGTTTAACCTTGGAGCAAACCTCCCTCCCCTCGACGAAGCAGAAACGAATTCAACAATGACCTTGTTGTTGCTTTGTTGGATCTCAGAGTTTTACTCCAAGATTTTCCAAATATTAATTTATTCTCTACTGAACAAGGCCAACCACGTGAAGGTGGAAGGTCTCATGGCCCCTCCCCCCCCTCACATCACTCTCAATTCCCCAGTACCCAATCTATCTACTAGGAAATATTTCAAAGAAAGATATTAAGATATGTCATAAATAAAGAAATATATAGTAAACATTCATTCATTCATTCATCTATAGAGTTTAAAAATATTTGATCTCAGTATGATTTCTAATAAACTATATTCTATACATAATATGAAACAAGGTCGTTCGATTTCTTGCAATTTTTCATGTACGAAGCAAGGATGTCATCCCCTTCAGCTGTAAGATGTCTTGCTCCCAACCTGGTGAAACATCTATGTTTCTGTAAGGGAAGCAGAGCATCAACTAAAATAAGAATAAAATGTTAAATTTTTATTTATAGTAATAATTAATACAAGTGTTTTATTAATAAAAAGGTAGTAGTGTTCGTTACTTGCTGCGATAGTAAAGGGAATCGTGATACTTTCGAATGTAGCCATAGGTTCCTCCTCTTGTATAGCCTCATCTCGTACACGCTCTAGAGTAGAACCAAGAAGATTTATAATTAATACACCGTTTGCATTTAAATATTTCGAATACTAATCCATACTAAAAAAATATATAATTCACATGACATACCTCCATAATCGAGTTGAACATCAGTTGCAATTTGCACTCCACTATCACTAGGCTCATGTCTTCCATCATTTCTTGGGGCATCTGTATTTACATTGTCCTCCTGCTTTTTACAATCAAGCACATTACTTTATGGCCAAAAATAAAAGCCAATAGATTGTATACAAGTATTAATTTATAAATTCTCTTTGTTTCCTTTATTTACCTCAGTCTCTGGTGGGGGATCGAAACTAGTACATGAAGACCCCGTGCTTGTCCTACATTCAACAATGGCTTGATATCCATTCTTGTAAGCAAGCTTGAGGTATTCCTCCGTGGGAGTTTCATTGAATTATTCGCCCTTCAATTTTGCATGACAACATGCATATTTTTTCTTTTGCAATATTAAATTAAAATTATTAAGAATATAAAATTTGGATGAAATTTTTTTTTTATATACTTACAATTTTTGCGGCCAATTTTGAGTAACCCCCAAGGCCAAGATGTTTTTGGCCATGTTTTTGTATACTTGCCTTCGTGGCTTTAGACGTATATGGGATCCTATATTTACGGTATTGATAATCTTAATTACATGTCACAATATTGATGAGAAAGCATCATAATTACATTAATAAAAGTGCCTCAAACCTTCCTGGTCCGGGTGGTGTCTTCCCTTCTTTTCAAAGTTTTTTATCCATTGCATATTCTAGGAGGGCTTTCCACTCACTTTCTTAAATCACTGGAGGGCGCTCATACTTAGGGTTCTTTTGCAAATGAACCCTATATTGGTCTCGCATATATTTTAAATATAGGCCTTCCTTCACGGTAACTCCACTTTTGTTGAAGGTACCATCTTCGAACATGCCAACTAACCCATGGATAAGTTCTTCCTTCAACTTTGAATTTTGTGAATTCCACCTTGTGCAAATGGTGGGCCCAAAGAGTTTCAAGGCAACCTCATTCAAGCACATATAGAAGGTATTGTTTCCTACAAAACGATATGATCATTACTTGAAAATAATGACACTCTATACGTAAATTTCAGTTATATCATACTTAATATGTAAAACACTTCTTAAATACCTGGAAGATTTTTTAATTTCATGGGAACATGGTCATCATCTACCAAGAATGTAAGTGGTAGTGTTCCCATGCTAGTAACACGAGTAGACCTGGTAAATCTTCGTTGAGTAAATGTGATGGAATCATGGTCTGCATCATGCGCACATCCTTCTGTGCGTTGTTCAGTGGGTGCAAATAATGGCGTGTCACCATGTTTAGGAGTTGCATTAACGGTCGGTGTGTTCAGTTCATCACTCTCAAGCAGAGCAACTGTGTTGCTACTAACATCGCCCCCATAGTCTCACCGTAAGAATCAAACTCCCTCAAAAAACCATGTAAAATAAAGAGTTATTTTATGAAGGACGAGAAAATTAAAATCATAAATAAAGAAATCGGATAATTAAATGAGTTTCTTACCCCATGTTGACCTATTTGGGTCATCACGGTTCTTATTTGGTCTCTTATATCTTCTATCTATGGCTCAATCGTAATTAAAAAACTGAATCTCTTGTTTAATTTTACGAGAAGCCTCTTGACTATTTGGATCAGATCGATCGACGTATAAATATGTTCTTCATTAAGAACTTAGTCAGGAGCATCTGTGGATTGGTTTGAGGTTGGTGTATTCCCCTTGTCACCCTGTTCATCAAATACGTGGTAGTTGGTTAGAGATTATTTAGGGATAAAAATTCTAAATTTTGATCTTGTTTTTTTCCTCATTCGAAGAGGAAGAGTAGTTAGCTCTATTTTGTATATATGTGATGGAATTTTGTTGTGTAAAGGTAAATTCAACAAGTTTGAAAGAAATAGAAAGTTTCTCGTCGTGGTAACTCGCTATATCTCTAAGAGAATCGATGTGAGTGCTCTGTGATTGTTGGAAAATGAGTTGTGGGTGAAATCTCTTTGAATATTCATATCATTCTATGGGACACAAGCCTAAAATAGAATCTTGATTGTTATTGGACTCATACTCTAATTAGGTATATGATGGAACTGTAAAAATAAATTTACAACCAACTCTTCTGGGATGTTGAACATCAAGCATATTGACATTAACATTATGCCAGAACACAGGTAGAGCATGTTATTAAAAATGAACTTGATAAGTTTTAATAATCTTTGATAATCCTTGGCCAAGTAAGTGTTACTTGACCTTGAGTAAACTCTAATACAAGGTGATCCACCCTCTTCATATGATCGAGGCATTAGTACGCGGTGGCTTCCATGAGAAATTTGAAAATCAATTATGTGCATTGTATCCTTGTCATTAAATTCTTTTGTAATGGAAACATTTGCAGCTATATACCCATATTTAATATAAGGGAAAAATTCATATATATTTTCATGTAAGAGAGGATATCAACACTAGTAGGCTCCTCATTTTTAAATTTTTTTGTAAATATGTCCTTCAGAAAAATTGTGACCATGCTAAAAAGAAATATGCTACCATATATACATCTAACTAGATCACACTTGATATAAACACCTTGGGAGGTGGATTGATGTAACCATGACATTCTCAAGTGAAAAATAATGAAACCAACATGCATAACATTGGTTTGGAGCTACATGTTAAAAATATTAATAATATCACTTTTATCAATGAGAGTAGAATCACAAAGTTTTTCAAAATAATTTTGCATAATTTTTTCAAAATCCTGCTCCCTCTTAACTAGAGAAACCTTCTCCCTCTGAATCTGGAAACTCGACCTCATATGTGTTATGGATACCAAATAAAGCTTTGCTGAAGTCATATGAGTATCCCATCTCTTCCAGCTGGGTCTATTCCCACCAAGTGGGTCTACTAAGGCAGTCCTCCTGCCTCCTAAAAAATTCTGCATAACTAGCTCTATGTCCCTCTTGAACTAGAGGTCGACCCCATAATCAGTACAATTTTCCCTCTTTGATCCCCAGTATGATGTAGTCCTTAGGATACACAACTCCCTCTGGCCATAACTTTATTGACTCTCCTCTGAACTCAACTGTATAGCCTTGATCCTCCAAGGCTGAAATGGAGAGCACATTCACTCTCAGGTGAGGAACATATAGAACATGATGAAAGGCTACATTCCATCTTGATTCTAACTCAAATAAAATTGAACCCTCTCTTGTACCGACTATTCCTTCAGTATGGATCCCACACCTCACCAAGTATCTAGTAGTTACTGAGTCATGTGGTTTAAATATATCACACTCCCTTGTCATATGGCATGTGGCACCACTGTCTAGATACCAACCATCTCTGGAAATCTCCTCTAAACCCAGGAGTGAGACATACTCTTTCTTTAAAATTGTGGAGGATTTCTTGGCGAGTTGTGGCTCATCCTCCACTGTAGAGTCTTTCAGAAAAAATATTTTGCTCTCATGCTTGGCTTGAAATAGTGAAATAGTGTAATGCGAAATAGTGAAATATATTTTCCTTTGTATTATATCCATCTTGGATGGTGATTCTCACTATGTGCCCTAGTTTCATCCTAAATACATTGCTCAAAAATATGGAGAAATCCTAAAATAATATTCTAATGAATGAGGTTATGAAAAATATTTTAGAAGAATCATTGTAAACTAAAGGTTGAAATTATATGTATTCAAAAGAAAATATATACTAAATTGTTATCACTCTTCTATATCCTAGGATTATTATTATTATCATGCATGAATTCTGAAAGTTTAGCAATAAGCCTAAGATTTAGATCTTCACACTGACAACATAAATAAACTATAATGCAAATGATGTAAAATTCAATAAATAGTTAATTGAATCGACTACATTCACAACATTCATATATGTATCATTCACTTAATCATTCTAATAATTAAATGAAATATCTAGTTAACAATAACTAATCAATTATAGCAAGCAAAAGTATTGATATTTCAATTTCACTAAAATATAACAAGCAAACTTATAGCAAAATACCATATTCAGTTGATAAAAAACAACTTGAAAATATGAAGTGGTTCAAGGTAATAAACTTTACAATTGTTCAAAGTGTCTACTTCCTCCAAAAATTAGAACCTGTAATACAATCTATGACTATTCTTTAAATAAGCCTCTTAACTTCAAGTGTCTATCCTAGTTTTGTTACAAACAAAATTAGAAATAGAAAATTAAAAGATAAATAGGGAAAACGCATGCCACTTAAAGTGCCGTTTAAAAAATAATTTAGAATAAAGTATGTTTTATAGTATTAATCATATTTTTATATGGTTAATACATTATGTAATAAAGTGACATGTTATTAGCACATTTAATAAACATCTTGCAGATTTGAAGGGCTGAGATCTAATGCGCTTAGATCGACGACGCGCATGCAAACCCGCACCCCACGTGCTTCTGGATTTTATCTGTCAAGGGGGGGGGGGGGTCCAGGTAAAGCTGTAAATCAAAACCACCTCCGATACGTGTCATCTTACCATGGAGACCACGCCCCCCTCTGGGTAGGCTCCAAAACCGCCCTTTGACCATTTGACTACTTTCGTCATCTCGTCATCATTCACACGCCACTCCATTTATCCAATGATAAATTGCCATGTGTCTCCCAATTACCCATTACCATATACCCGTTAACCATAAATTTTTCGCATTAAATCCTCTCGTGCTTATCAATGTTCACTATTATCCTATTTAAATTCTACACTTTCAATCTAATTCAAAACCTTTCGCTGTTTTATTTTCATCACTTTTCTCAGCTATTCGAAACTGTAAGAAAAACACAGAGGAGACATTTGGACTGGATCAGTTGTCTTCATAGTACATTTACTTCCTTATCGAGTTATTTTTTAACAGGTATTTACAAACATCCACTACCTTTTCATTTAAATGGCTCCTAAAGTAAAATATACTTCCAAGTATACCTCAATACCACCTCCAATTGTTGATTTATATCATCAACCATTAGTATACCATTTATATCAGATATATGAGATCAATTGTGGATTTTATCTTCATGAAATTTACAATTAGCACCATCAAAAACACATCGACAACAATGATGAATTCGACCTCTAGAATTCAACGTTACCCTAGTATATTTTCCCTTAGGTGCCATATTTTCCTGAATTTGTTACCTCCTGTCAACTTCATTACATACCCAGTCAAAGAGTTGTAGTTGCGTAGAATGGAGAAACCCTCTTCTACATAAATTCCCATGCAATTTCTGAAATGCTCCAAATCAGGGATGGCCCCCTCGCAAAACCCTTTTACCTAGATTTTCTTATGGAAATATAAAACAAGTTGGACTTTCCACAAAGAGAAAAGGTTTTTGAAACCTTTCTATCAAATGATGTCCCAATACCTAAAACCAATCCTCCATATTCAGTCTCCATTTTCCCTGAAATTACCAAACAAATTTTCTCCATTATCTGTTATATTTTGGGCTGTAATTCAGACCAGTGGATTGATGAGCATATATTTTATTTCTTTCCATTTTTTCAAGTGAACAAAAGCCACCAATTATATTTTGTTGTGGTGAATTTATAATAGAGAGGATCCATGAGAAGTTTGTTAATTTATCAAAAGAAGGAGTTTTTAGATATGCCTTAGTCCTTGTGTATCTATTTATTTATTATCAATCATAGAAATTCCAATTTCAACTACAGAAGATGGATGATTAGGGAAATCCTTTATTAGTAATTCGTTGGATCCTTATGGTCAGGAAGGACATCACGAAATTATCTTTCAGTCATTTTGTAGATCATTTTTTGCATGTGGCAGTAATATTATTGAAAAATAATACAAAGCCAAGGATATATTCAGAGATAAAGAGGATTTTACACCTTAGTGAGAAAACCAAAAAGGGTGACTGGTACCTGTATCAAAGCTACTCAGAAATTAGAATTTATGGTTGTGAATTAGCCCCCTAAAATCTTCCTAAGGATGTGCCCATAATGATATTTGCTTTGGAATTCATCAAACAAATGATAAACATGGATCAGACACATTTTCAGGCAGCCAAGAAGAAATCCCATTTCAAATTAAAAACACAGGTTGGCCTGGACAATTCCTCCAAGTGTAATGCAAATCTCATGCAAAACCAATCTACCAACTGATAGCTTTACTCACCCTTTCATCTACCTCTTCCACTGGTCTCCACTGAACTGATCATGCACTGTAGTGAACTGAAATGTTCTTGAGTTGACTAATGAGTTAATATTTAGTAAATTAAATATTATTTAATTTACTCCACTCATATCTAGTTGATTAGTTAGTTTAACTAATCCCAACTAGTTCAAATAAAATAAATAGAACACAACTCCACTACTTGTCCCGTTAACTCCTCCAAAACTCCTGCCACTGAAGTCTAACTGAAGCCAACCATGCAAGATGCCATCAAACCCTAGGAACCACGTGATTCCTTGTGTCAGTTGCATGAGCCACCTCCATGACTCAAACCGAAGTGCGCCAAGAGAGTAAACTGCTGTTTATAGTCAAAATATTATTAAGGGTAAATAATATTTGACTTCCATATTTTTAGGAGATCAGTCTAAAAATAGCCTGGGTCCTAAAAAATTAGGGTCTCATCTATTTTTACCGACATGTCGCATACTCCAAGAATCTCCAAGTAGAATTCCCAAATTATGCTCCGTATGTCTAAAAATAGACATAGTCTAAAAATAGACTTTGCGCCGGAATTTGCCTGCGGGCCCACTTAGTGAAGGCGACTTCATTTCACTAAGCTCCATCATCTTCTTTGCCATTCTAAACAAGACAAGATGCAGACGCTATCCTACAGAGTATGAATTTTAAGCATAGTTTTACTTGGTCTTATGAACAAAGATGGGGATAGAGCATAAATAAACCCCTTATATTCACACATCCATAGCAGAGCTTGAACAATTCATGAACTAAGAGGAATGGGAAGAAAATAATCTCCAAGAGGCTAAAGAGAAAAATTTGTCCTCTTCACAAACTCCATTAGCACAAGAAAAGGGAGAGAAAATTACAAGGGAAACTAGTTCCCCTTCAGCATCAGAAGTTCTACTCAGATATTTTACTATATATAACAAGAAACAAAGGCAAATAAATGAGGAAGACAGTCAGTATGAAAATATTGAACAAATGCACCCAATTGTTATTTCTGGAGCATGTACTCCATTAGTTTTGGGGAGACAATACAGTATGCCACCATCTCCAACAACTCCAGGGACCCCAATGACTGCATTTACACCTATTCATCACCAACAAGGGAATTGGGGTAGAGTAGTAAAAAAGAGCCCAACATTTTTTATGCTTATCAAGAAATCAAAAGAAGGAATCTAGCCCTTAAAGTTTTTGTATTTTCTCAATTCTGTAAATAGACAGAAACTTCTCAACACGGGCTTTTATCAGCCTTTGACTCCGAAAAAGGAAAAATGTAGATTGATTTTCTATAGCCTAAGGTTCCTCAGCCTCAGACAACAGATGACTACAAACAGTAAATATTTGCTTTTGACACAAAAATATTCATCTTATAGATCAAATGGACCTTCACAAGCAATCAGGTGAAATGATCTTCAGTACTTTAACTACTTCTTCCATGACAACTGCTAAGCTCAAAAACACAGTGAAAAATATTCAAACTCAACTGAAGTTAGAGAAACATTCTTCTCTAGATAAATATACCAAGATAAAATCTTTAGAGGAGCTAGTGATAAAATTGGGATATGATCCCAAAGACATCAAAGCTACAAAAGAAATAATTAAATAAAATAATGCAGATATAGCAGCCCTGAGAAAGCAACTGAAACTCCCAACAATATAAGATCCACAGACTAAAGAGTTTGGAGAGCATGAGAAATAAAAGGAGGATTTGTTCAAAATTATCATTGAGAAGAATGACCAAATATCCACTATGTAAAAGGAGATTGAAAAACTCCCTAAAGGGGAAGAGGAGGTTGCTCCAATACAAGCCACTCCATTAACCAAAATTGCAACAACAGGTACATCAATAGGGAAGGAATCTTCTTCAGCAACAGCAGTTTCACACTCTATTACAACAACAACAAAATTAACTAAAGACATGGATCATCTAGCTATCAAAGGTAAAGAAATTGAAAAGCTTATAGAAATGTGTGGTAAATTGCAGGAACATAAAATCAAATCAGATGGTGCTTATTTATTAGAATTGCAGAAAAATCAAAAGCTTGCACAAATATTTCAATATTTATAGAAACAAAATATCATGGCTGACACCATTTCTCAAGCTAAAGAAAGTATTTTGGATTCAGATAAATGAAGAAATATCTCACATATGGCCATCTATTCAAATCATATTCGAACAAGGTGAACTTCTTACTAGTTCTAACATTTTGATTGTAGAGGTAAAAATAGAAATTTATACTAATACCAGTGATGCAGTAGCTATTATAAAAAACTTGAATTCAAATACTAAATATGAATTAGAAGAACTAGATATTGAAGACAGAACTGACAGTATTCTGGAAGTAAGGAAATTTCCTACTAAGAAAAATCTGATGTTATAATTGGAGAACAAGTGTGAAAATTTACAGAATATTGTGCAAAGATTTCACAAAAATATTAATGTGTTACATCATAAAGGTCTTCCTGGATTAAAAGGTATGGGAGATGAATTAGTTCAACTTGAATATTATCAAACAAAGTTGTGTGAAATTTCCAGAGATAGGTCAAAGTTTGCAAAGGTTACAGGAATAATTGCAGGCAAGGCATTCATGGAAGGACTTAGCTTGGATTTAGGATTCAGATGTGAAATTCCTCATCTATTTTTAGCTAAACTGACTTTTGAAAGATACACAGAAGTTGATGAAATTTACAAAAATCTAAGTAAATTTTCATTTTCAAATCAAAGTAAATGGGAAAAGTTTTGTGGATTGTTAGAATGACTAGATTAGGTACCCAGAACAACTTCATCCAACGAGGACTCCTATTTCCTAGCCTCATCACAAAAAATCCTAAATTGTAGGGCCAACGGTTCAATTAAGTTTTGAATTTACTATATTTTTGCAATTTTGTTTAGTAAACAGTTTGAGATATTTCCACAAATATATAGATATTTGAGTCAAATATTTTTGAGAAAATTTGTATAAATAATTCCATAAACAAATTGTAAAGGGTTGAACCCTTGGATGAGTGCTTGTAAAGAAAAATTGTATGAGCTGAGATCATTGATCATTAATGAAACAATTTTGGATTTGTTTCAAAAAACTTGTCTCCTTGTGAATCTTTCCAGTTTACATTTCATTTTGTTTTTCCACATACATTTAAGTTTTATGGAGATAAATAGGTAAGAGAAAACTGAATATCAGTATATCTTAAATAATCTGAAGTTATCATTTATTTTAGAGATTGATTTATTAGCCTATTTATCTGTATAAGTCCCTCTACATCTATTGATTATCAATCATCTACATAAGGTTATATATATATATATATATATATATATATATATATATAGATAAGTTGTAAACATTGTTTGTCAGCATTTCTTTCTTATGATAAACTAAAGGTTCAATTTGAATACTTAGTAGATCATAGTTTCTTACATTTTCTGCCTTTCACATATTATAAAATAAAATCATTGTTTTGAAGTAAAATAACATCCCTTTCTTAATATTCAATACTATTGAAAGTTTTAAAACATCTGCCTGTAATTTTCTCATAGCATTGGTCATCCAAAAACACCATTAAAAACAAAATAATACTTTAGATGCTCTTGCATAATTAATTAACTTATAATTATCTTAGAGGACAGCAATGGATATCATCTCTTTAACCATGAAGTAGTTTTTATGTGGTTTGACAAAAAAATGGAAATTACTCCTAAGTTATATCTTTCTAATTTTCCAATACCATTTTGTATACCGCTCTTGTGACTTAACACATCATTGATGAAAACATCTGCTTTGTTAGAATACTCTGGGAATGGTACATTAGACATGTCAAATTGTCTTATAATTTGGAGCAATGAATCAATTAACTGAAAATAATATTACTCAAATTCCTTGATCATATATTTAGATTGTTGTAAATTCCTTTTACATTTTTTGTAGGAAAATTTTGCTTCTTATTATCTTGGCATCTGATGCTTTGGGGATTTTTGATGTAGATGTTGTAGTTGTGGCCCGATAAGAGATTAATTGTAATATACATTCTTCCACCCTTATTCTTTCAAAACATTTATCTATTACCTCATCCAAGAGTTATCAATTATGTCTTGTTGGGCTTGTACCATGCTTAAATATTCAAAAAATCTAACTTGTGCATTTAAGAGTTGGTCATATCCCTGTTCAACTTCCTTGAATATTTCTACATTTATAAAACTATTGCTCAGGATTTTCATTTTCATTTTCAATCAACAATTTGGGAATCCTTTCTACCTAGGCTTTTGTGCTTTATTTTATTTCTGCCTCAATGTATTAGCTGTAGAAGCAGGTGTTGTGTGAAGGGACCTCTGAGAAAAAATGAAACAAATAAATGAAATTGAGAAAACTAATGTAATATTTTAGTGAGTAAATGTGCTTTTATGAATCTACATAATTATATTATGAATCCTTAATTTCAATTACATGAAAGAAAATCTTTCCTATGCTTCGTAGTATGGAACATTTACATTGTGAAAAGACTAACATTCAAATCCCACGGTGATTCATTGTGATAATCAGAGTTGCATTAAAATCTCAGTTAATCCTGTGTTTCATGATAGATATAAACATATTGATATCCGGTATCATCATATCAGAGATTGTGTGCAGCGAAAGATCATGTTGCTTCAGTACATTCCTACGGAGGATCAGGATGTAGATATTCTGACGAAGGCGCTCACCAGGAGAAAATTCGAATACCATAGAGGTAGGATCGGGGTGAAGGATAATCCCTATCTTGTTAAGAGGGAGTGTTGAGATTCAACAAGATGATGAGCTTAGTGAAAAGAGTCGCCTTCACTAAGTGGGCCCGCAGGCTATTTTTGGCGCAAGTCTATTTTTAGACTATGTCTATTTTTAGACATGATGATCATATTTCAAAAGTTGTAGGATGCTATTTGTGGATGGTTGATCAAGTTGGAAAAATAGATGAAATTCTATTTTTAGAATATTGGGCGAAGTCTATTTATAGATCGTCAATCTAAAAATAGATGCATGTCGATTATTATTAGCTCTTAATAATAATCGGACTCTAAACAACAATTTATTCTCTTAGAGCACTTCAGTTCAGTGCACAGATGTGGCACAGCAGCTGGAAGAAGGAATTACACTATTCCTAAGGGTTTACTGGAGCTATTGCATGGAGGACTCAGTTAGAACTCAAGTGGCAGAGTTATGACACAGTTGGAAGAAGTATTTATGGAGTTGTATTCAGTTTAACTCAGTTAGACTCAGTTGAGCTAGTTGTATCTAGTCTAACTGAATGATACACTAGTGAGAGTGGAGTGAATTAATTAGTTAATTAATTCACAAATAATAACTCATTAATCAACTGAACAATACATCAGTTAACTACAGTGCATGGCAGTTTCAGTGGAGACCGGTGGAGAGATAGGTGAAAGGGCAAGATAGACTATCTGTTGTGACTATAGTGATGCATTGATTGCATCCAACACTCAGTGGAGATGCCAATGAGGATTGCATTGTCAAGGATGGAGTAATTCGAATTCATTCAGAGCTATTCTTTAGCAGATATTGCGCAGTGGAGGCAAGCTAGCAGGTGGCAAAGATCGGTGCATGGATTTGCAAGATTAGGCTTGATTAGTGTATGATGATTGTACTGTATTGAGAGCTTGTGATAAGCTTTGTATGTTTGTATGAGATTTTCATATGATCTCCATGTTACATAATATATAGTTGGGGTTTTCAGCTTCAGGCTTTCCCAGTTAAAAACTGTGTTATGTGCGATTGAATATTTTTGTTTATGCTTCACATGTGTGTGCAATTAATTTTTCCACAAAATATTAACAAGTGGAATAGATTCAGTATCTTGCATAAATTTAAATAGTGTGAGATCAGGTGGATCTTGGACATATGCATGCTTAGTGCATATAATTTCTACATGGTATCAGAGCATTGTTGATTGAATATTGCAATTGTGAAGTGAGTTTGTGCTGGTGGACAATTCGAATTTGCTACAAAAGATTCTTGGTGCAGAAATCGAGTATACATTGAAATGTCTTTCAACGGGTTGAGATTGGAGTATGCCCTTGATGGGAGCTCAAATTACATAGCGTGGAAGGACAGGATGGAGGTGGTGTTGGAGGATAATGGGATGAAGGAGTTCATCGATAGCGATGTTCCTAAGCCGGGATCTAGCGATGCTGCATTACTTGATGCATGGCAAAAGAAGACTGCAAAGACGAGGAGGATTCTGTTGGAAGGTGTGAAGGACCATATTGTGTCTAGCCTTCACGGGAAAGCCACTCCATTCTTAATGTGGAAGGCTTTGACATATTTGTTCCAAAGCAGAAGTGACCAGAGGAAGTTGGCGCTTAAAGACAAGCTCAGAAAAATAAAAATGGAGAAAGGCGACAGTATTCCAAAATACCTCACGAAGTTTGTCCACTACAAGGATGAGCTAGGAAGTGTGGGGGTTACTGTTGATGAAGAAGACTTGGTGAGCTTGGCTCTCCTTGGGCTTCCGAAGAGTTGGCATAGCTACGAAGACTCTGTCAATGGATGGGAGAAACTGCCAGGATGGGAGCGACTTTGGTCGAATCTTGTGCAGGAGGAGATAAGGCAGGGTACCAGGGATGGATCTTCATCGAAGAATGAAGATGAAGAGAATTTCACTTTGGCTGCCAAAGCAAGGAAAGGGAAGGGGAAGAAAAATCCTTCAAAATCCGGTGTTAAAGGCAAGAAGCAAGATTTGTCCAAAGCGAAGTGTTTTCACTGTCACGAACATGGATATTTCGCCACTAACTGTCCACAAAAGAAGAAGAATAAGCAGGCTGCTGGATCTGCAGCTGGAGAGGCCTTAGCCTCGCAATTTGAGCTAGATTTTTCCTTGATCGCATGCTTGGTTTCAAGCTGCATGGGATCGGTGTGGTATCTTGACAGTGGTGCGTCTTTCCATATGACGGGAGACAAAGAGTTGTTTAGTGACTTGGAGGAGAAGGACCTCCAGATGCATATAGAGATTGGTGATGATGGTCGGTACAGTGCGACTGGCATTGGGACCATTACCTTTGAGAGGGAGTCCAGTAATCCATTCTTGTTGAAGAATTTCATGCATGTTCCAGGTCTGAAGAAGAACTTGGTCTCAGTTGCAATGCTGGAAGACAGGGGTTATGATGTTGTTTTCAGTGAGAGAAAAGCTTTCCTTTGACATAAAAAAATGGGTCAAACCAAGAAGATATGGGTTCAAATTAAGAATCTCTATAAGCTAGAGGTATATGGTTGTGCTGCAATGGTGGGAAAAGCAGAAGAAGTGGTGAGCTGCAATGAGGGCGAATTATGGCACAGGAGATTGGGCCATCTTCACCATGGTGCTTTGAAAATTTTGTAGAAAATTTCTACTGGACTTCCCAAGGGTACTCTTGTGCATTCGGATCGGTCTGAGATGTACAATAGGTAAGTTTGTGAAGACCACCTTTCATGAGAAGGAGAACCATGCTTCGGTGATCCTGGAGAGAATTCACACAGACCTGTGTGGACCATTCTCAGTTGCTTCAACAACAAAACACAGTTATAATGTGATATTTGTTGATGAATTTTCTCGTAGATGCTGGATCTTCTTCATGAAGAAGAAGAGTGAAACGTTCTCAAAGTTATGTGAGTTCAAGGCATTGGTGGAGAAGGAGTCGGGGAAGTAGGTGAAAGCTCTAAGGATGGATAATGGTGGTGAATACATCTCGGGTGAATTCAAAGACTTCTGTAGAAACGAAGGAATTCGAAGAGAAATCATAGTGCCTCCTAACCCACAGCAGAATGGGGTCGTGGAGATAAAGAACAGAATGATCGTGGGTGTTGCATGAGCGATGCTGCATGATCAGGGCCTACCGATGCACTTGTGGGTGGAAGCATGCAACACTGCGGTTTATGTGCAAAACCATTTTCCTCATAGAGTACTTGGCATGAGTACACCCGAGGAAGCTTTTTCTGGTAAGAAGCCTGATATTTCTCATTTGAATATTTTTGGCTCACCTGTTTACATTCATGTGACGAAGGACGCTAGGAAGAAGCTGGAGCTGACTGCAGAAGTTGGGATATTTGTGGGGTACACAGAAACACCCCATAACTATTGTGTGTATTTTCAAGACAGTCAGATGACTGTTATGCGATGGGATATAAAATTCAATAAGGTGAAAGCCATGAAGTTGTCACTTGATAGGGAGCTACACTTGCATGCGGAGGAGGAACTTTTTGTTCCCAAAGATGAGCCTCTGGATGTGGATCAGCCACAGGAGGAGATTCATGGAGTGGAGGAGTCCACTCATGTGGAACCAAACATTAGACAAGGCAGAAAGCGTACCACAGACGCTGAGAGACTGAAGGTGGATGCGGCATAGAATGTAGGAGTCCCTACATCACAACGCAGACAGAGACAGTCACCTGACCGATATAATGGATACATGGCTCTTATGAGCAAGTGTATTATGACAGAGCCATCTTCTTTTGAAGAAGCAACTCAGGAACCCACATGGGTAGATGCCATGGTGGAGGAGTACGACTCCATTTTCAGAAACAGTCCTTGGGAGATTGTTTGAAGGCCGATGGGAAAATAAGTTGTAGGATCAAGAGGGATCTACAAGGTAAAACAAGCTGTTGATGGGAGCGTCGAGAAGTATAAGGCAAGATTTGTTGTCTGGGGCTTCTCACAGGTTGAGGGGATTGACTATGAAGAAACCTTTGCACCTGTCGCATGGTATTATTCCATACGGACCATCCTTTCTCTCTCAGCGCAGATGGGTTGGCACATTCATCGGATGGATGTGAAGACTGCGTTCCTTAATGGGATCATTGAGGAAGAGGTGTACATTGAGCAGCCTGAAGGATTTGAGATCTTCAGCAGCGAGTCGCATGTGTGCAGGCTCAAAAGAGCGTTGTATGGGTTGAAACAAGCACCCCGTGCTTGGTACACTCAGATCGACAGCTATTTCACTGGACTTGGCTTCACCAAGAGTGAGGCGGATGCAAACCTGTACCAGATTGTGGTTGAGGGTAAGCTTTTAATCATTGTACTTTATGTTGATGATTTAATACTAATAGGTGATGAGCAGTTGATACACTCATGCAAGGCAGATCTTGCAAAGGAGTTTGAGATGAAGGACTTGGGCCTCCTTCATTATTTCCTTGGATTGGAAATATGGCAGCGGGAAGGTGAACTGTTTGTGTCTCAAGGCAAGTATGCCTGGGAGATACTAGAGAAGTTTCACATGCAAGGCTGCAAGCCTATCGACACTCCTCTTCTAGGAAATTGGAAGAAAGAGGATGCTACATCGATAGAGGTAGTGGATGCCACTGTTTATCGACAGTTGGTGGGTTCGCTCATGTATTTAGTCAATACAAGACCGGACATATGCTATGCAGTGAACCAGCTTTCACAAGCGATGGTTAAGCCTACCAAGATATTTTGGAAGGCCAGGAAAAGGGAATTTCTGGAATATCTTAGGGGAACAGAGTATGGTTTATGGTACGGACAGAAAGATGAGGTGAAGTTGCATGGATTCACGGATGCAGATTGGGCAGGAAGCCCAACAAACAGAAAGAGAACATCGGGAGGGATTTTTAGTATCGTATCTACGACAGTTTCTTGGTACAGCAGGAAACAAAGATTTGTGGCACTCAGTTTAGCGGAAGCAGAATACATGGAAGCAATTCAAGCTGCATGTGAGGCTATCTGGATGAGGAAGATTAGTTGGTTGTTGGGTTCACATTTCGTCCGGAGGTGATTCGTTGTGATAATCAGATTTGTCAACTCTCAGATTAATCCTGTGTTTCATGATAGATCTAAACATATTGATATCGATATCATCATATCCAGAAGATGTGCGGCGGAAGATTTTACATTCTTCGGTACATTCCTCTGAAGGATCGGGATGCGGATATTCGGCGAGAAGGCGCTCATAGGGAGAAAATTGAATACCATAGAAGCCGAGGATCGGTGAAGGATAATCCCTATCTTGTTGAGGAGAGTCATTTGAGATTCAACAAGATGATGAGCTTCGTGAAAATAGTCACCTTCATGATTGAGTCTGCGAAGACTATTTTTATTTTCAAGTCTATTTTTAGACTATGTCTATTTTTAGACATAATGATCATATTTCAGAAGTTGTAGGATGCTATTTGTGGATGGTTGATCAAGTTGGAAAAATAGATGAAATTCTATTTTTAAAATATTGGGTGAAGTCTATTTATAGATCGTCAATCTAAAAATAGATGCATGTCGATTATTATTAGCTCTTAATAATAATCTGACAACAAACAACAACTTATTCTCTTGGAGCACTTTGTTTCAATGCACAGATGTGGAAAATCAATGGACTGAGGGAATTACGCAATTCCCAAGGGTTTACTGGAGCTAATGCATGGAGGACTCAGTTAGAACTCAAGTGGCAGAGTTATGACACAGTTGGAAGAAGTAGTTATGGAGTTTGTATTCAGTTTAACTAAGTTAGACTTAGTTGAGCTAGTTGTATCTAGTCTAACTGATTGATACACTAGTAAGAGTGGAGTGCATTAATTAGTTAATTAATTCATAAATAATAACTCATTAATCAACTGAAGAATACATCAATTAACTATAGTGCATGGTAGTTTCAATGGAGATCAATGGAGAGATAGGTGAAAGGGCAAGATAGACTATCTGTTGTGACTATAGTGATGCATTGATTGCATCACACACTCAGTGGAGATGCCAATGAGGATTGCGTAGTCAAGGATGGATTAATTAGAATTCATTCAGAGCTATTCTTCAGCAGAGATTGTGCAGTGGAGGCAGGCTAGCAGGTGGCAAAGATCGATGCATGGATTTGCAAGATTAGGCCTGATTAGTGTATGATGATTGTATTGTACTAAGAGCCTGTGATAAGATTTGTATGCTTGTCTGAGATTTTCATACGATCTCCATGTTACATAATATATAGTTGTGGTTTTCAACTTCAGGCTTTCCCGGTTAAAAACTGTGTTATGTGCGATTGATTATTTTTGTTTATGCTTCACATGTGTGTGCAATTAATTTTTCCACAAATATTAACAAGTGGAATAGATTCAGTATCTTGCATAAATTTAAATAGTGTGAGATCATGTGGATCTTGGACATATGCATGCTTAGTGCATATAATTTCTACAAAGGAAACAAACCTTTGGTAGAGAAAAATGATCTACCAAAGGAAGAGGGAAAACAGCTGGAAGAGGGAAGGCTCTAGCTTACAAGGATGAAGGCGTTGGTTATAACCAGAAAGAACAAGCAGGGAAAGGATATGAGCCTAGATGTGGAAGACCTTACCAGCAAGGTAGAGGTAGAGGTAGAGGCAATGAGTCAGTCTATAGATGTTACAAATGTAACTAACTAGGCCATCGATCATATGAGTGTCCTGATAATGAGAAGGCAGGGCAAAGAGGAAAATATGCTGCACAAGGAGAGTAGGCAGAAGCACAGGATCCTGTAGTGGAGAATGTACCTAAGTTTGGAGAAGCTCTACTCATGAACAAGGTGCCATTAAAACTAGAGAAGCGAGTGGCATATTATTCACAAAGGAAAGATTTTTTTTGAACTACATGCAAAGTCCAAGGGAAATGTTGCAAAGTAGTTATTGATAGTGAAAGCACTAACAATTTGGTGTCCATTGAAATGGTGGAAAATTTGAACCTTAAGAAGGTAAAGAATCCAACACCCTACAAGGTGCCATGGTTGCATAAAGGACAAACGTTTCTAGTTACTGAGAAAAGCAAAGTGGCTTTCCAAATAGGCAGATATAGGGACAAAGTGACTTGCGATATCATGCCTATGGATGTGTGTCATGTGTTTTTGGGCAGACCTTGGCAATTTGATAGGAAAGTAGTGCATGATGGAAGAAAGAATTATTATAAGTTTGAGATGGGTGGTATTCAACATAATTTTTTTCCTTTGCAAGAAGAGAATTGAGCTGCAAAGAGAGAGCCAAAAGCTCTATTTCTTGGTGGAAAAGAGTTCTTACATAAGATGATAGAAGAAGAGGTGAGTTATGCCATTGTTTGTAAGACAAAAAGTGAACTTGCTAATATTGTCGTTTCAGAATTGCCAATAGAAATTAAAAACATGTTTGAACAATAACACATAAGCATGGATTTTGTGTTGCAGTTTCCATACAGTCAGTCTAAATAAGTAATGAAACTTACCATGGCCATTGGTCGAATATAGAGTGGGGTCTACTAATGCGGCGAGTCCTCTACTGAGTGGCCAAATGAAGCATTGTCACCTGTGGATGAAGAACCATCATTGTCACATGTAGATGAAGCACGGTCACCATATTCCGTGATTCCTCTGCTAAGTAAGTGTTTTCAATGTGCTGGTACTGAGTGAGTGGGGTTTTGGTGGGGTATTTATGTTGGGTGTAGGCAGACCAGGTCGGTTTGTGTGATGAGTTAATGGTTTGAGGCGAAGGGTGTGGAGTTAGGAGGAGGGTGTGGGTTGGGATAAATGTTGAGAGCAGGGAGACCAGGGCGGTGCACATGATGAGTTAATGGGTTGAGGGGAAGTGTGTGGGGTTGGGAAGAATTCGTAGCGCGGGGGAATTAGAAGTATTTTTGGTTTTTTGATTTTTTTTTTTAGATATTTTTTTGTTTTATATTTATATTTATATTTTTTATTTTTAATATTGGTTATTTAATATATATAGTTATATTTATGTTTAATTTTATATATAGTTTAATTTTTTCATTCACTATTTCTTCCATTTCATTGTTTCCTCTCACCTCTAGCTCGATGAGTTTCCATATGAAGATCAAGTTAAAATAAATTTCCATAAGAATATCTTAGAAAAATTTCTTTACTATTTAAGGTAAATGAAAGAGAACAAACCAGCTAAAAACATATAAACTTCATACCTCGTACATTTCAACACTTTGATATCATTATTGTTCTTCTTCATCCAACTCATCATTTGTATCATCGTGTTTAGAATTAATGTTCAAAGGGTTTGCCATGTCAGCATCATGATCATCATCATCTGGAACATCCTCTCCCAAATTTGGTTCAACCTCTTCAAGTTCTTCGTCTGACGTATTGTAAATATCATCTAGTTCATCCATAACATTATTTGGATTAACATATCCTTGAACTTCTTCAATGTATTCATCTGAAGCATGAACCCCTTACTCCTCTACATCATCTTCTTCTTCATTATCATCTTCTTCCGCTACATTATACTTTATCAGCCTTCTTCTTGGATCATATCTGACAACATACAACCAGCCTGCTTTACCTGGAACCTCTGAGTAAAATACTTGTTCGCATTAGCTTGGAAGAACATAGGGCTTTGAGCCTGGCTCAACATTCCTTGTATTAACCATGGTAAATCCGTTAGCATGTTGAATAACAGTTCTATCGGGATCATGTTCATTGATTCCTAGCATGTACCATTTGACATTGAACACAACTAATTTGAAGGATTTAAAGTCACACTAAAGTATATCATCAAAATACCCATAGTATAGATTTGTAGATACTTCTAGATGTCTGTCACTTCTAGATGCAACGTTCTCTACCTGAAATTCTACATTTTTCCCACTATTTGAAGTTGTCCTCTTTTCATCCAACCTTTCGATGCGAAATTTGCAGCCATTGCGCCACATTGCCTTGCGGTGTTTTAAATGCAATATGAAAAACACGTAAAAAATACATTGTCATTATTTGATAAACATATTTATACTTGGAAATTTTGAAAATTAATAAAAAATAACTCCATATTCTTCAATATAATTGTAAAAAATAATAAGTAGTATAGGTGAATTATATGGTTTCCTGGTAATGTACTAAACCATGAGCTAAATCAATTTCCCTCTATGTAAGATTGGTATCTCCACTACTTCCAGCTTCTTTGACCAATGTAGACACACCATACCATGATAACCTACCATTATTAGCTTTTTTTCAGTGTTTGATCCATACCTTCATCCAATCAACATTGTTTTCAATTTATATATGTATCGCATCCCACTCTCGGTCGTTTGTATTAAAATAAAATAGTTGCATGTGTATATATTAGTAGTTAACACATTATACCACTATAATATTGGATTGTGCATGAAGAATAAAAACTAAATAAGTATGATATACAAAAAAGAGAGTCAAATGTACTATAAATCTTTACTATATACTTACATATCACTTTCCTCATTATACCTTTCCCTGATAGGTGCTCCCCTTCAAATTTTTTCATGGAGTTGACATCCCAAATGTGATCCAATACACTGATACTTTTTCCTATTGTCAGACTATATTGTCTAATATAAACCATGGCTTGATGAACCATATATCCCTCTACCATAGAACCCTCAAGACATGCTCTTTGTCTGACCAAATCCCTCAAAGATTTCAAGTGCCTCTCAACCATACACATTGATCTTGTGTGTATAGGTCCACACTTTTCAATCTCCTCAACTTGGTGTATGAGGTAGTGTTCTTGTGCACTGAAAAATGTTGAAGGTAGATAATTTTTCATTTCACACATTAGACGAGGAATTTGTTTCCTCCAATACTTTATATCTTCTTTATCGATTTCTTTAGGTGGCAACGGTCTACAAATGAAACAAGAAAATCACAATTTTCAACAAGAAGATATATAGTACATTACAAGTAGAACAGATGCAGTCAAATATAAGTTAATGTAGAACAAATTATTAAACAAATTACACTTTGCATATAAATCGCCACTTACCTCATGTATTTTCCAAGATCATATATAACTTGTTTGACATTGCTGTTAAAGTTGTCTGGGAGAGATATAGGTAGAACATACTGTAACAAAAAAATAATCAATGATTATTTATTCTGAAATAAGTATAGAACAAAAATACTAACAAGATGTTTCACCATTAATGTACAAATACACACACCAAAATAATTACCTTAATGAATGTATGCCAATCATGAGTCTTTACCCCACCTAATTCACCATTATTTGTTAGGATATTATTTATGTTTGAAAAAAATCCAATGGGAAATTTAATTTTTTCAATAACCTCTTTAACATCCTTACTTTGTTGCTTCACCAATAACCATGGATGTAGAAATTATACAACCATACGTATATCAATAGATTCAATTTGATCAAGAAATGTACTAAAGCTAGATACTGAATCCTTCTAAAAATCAATTGCAGAAAATAAACACGATTGCCAATCACAAAAAGTAAAGAAAGAATCAAATCAAACCACAACACAGACATTTTCCCAGGGAAATATTGATGCTCAAAACCCCTCTAACTTCTATTGTATATTCAGCATGGAATCATGAAACAATTACAATGCACTCTTCTCACAAGAGTCTCATGGACTCTCACAACTATCTCACACTAACCCGTACAAAATCGACCAATACTTAGCCAATTTCCTGCCCCTAATAAGCCTACCTTTCTTGTGCAATTCTTGATGAATGAAATCCCTATTCTTTAGGAATTTTGGCCTTCCAAAATTGCGTAAGCATAATGTCCAATCCAACGTATTTTTGGTTTCATATGGGCAACCTAATAATGATACAACTGATAGTTAGCATCCCTTTAACCTTTGTCTCAAATGGGTCTCCACTGGAACAAACATGCATGCAACTAATAATAGTAAATCATCAGTTGCATGGTAGATCACTGATTTTGAATTAAATATGATTTAATTCACTTGATCTCTCACTAGTGTAACAAATAGTTACAACTATTTCAACTAACTTTAACTCACTGAATTGAGTTATCACTCATGCACTAACTGCAAATTGAATTCCATAACTAATAGAATCACTCTGCATGCCTCACCAACCACCCTCAACTCAAAATTCATGAGGTAACTGAGTTTATCACACTTATTTAACTTTTACAAGTGACTATGAGATAATATTACATTTTATTGTCCAATTTAATTAAGGGAAAATTAAATTAGACACTGCACCAATTAATTAATTAAATTGGCTTTCACACTAATGTATCGCTTGGACCCATGATCCCACGATCCCACACTAGTGTGTGTTATATTTTCTTGTTGACTTTCAACACTTTCTCTCAACAAGAAAGGGACTATTTGCCACCCCGATCCTTCCTTTATGGTATTCGAATTTTCTCCTGGCGAGCGCCTTCTTTAGAATATCTGCATCCTGATCCTTTATGGGAATGTATTGAAGTAACATAATGCATCTCTGAACACAATCTCTAAGATGGTGGTACTGGATGTCAATGTGCTTGGAACTATCATGGAATACTATATTAACCGAAAGTTTAATGCAACTATGGTTATCACAATGTATCGTTGTCGGATCCATCTGAGAACCAAACAAACCAACCAGGATATTTCTCATCCAAATGGCCTCACATGCAGCTTGACTTGTTTCCATGTTTTATGCCTTAGCTGAACTAAGTGCCACATATCACTGCTTCCTGTTGTACTAAGAAATTGTTTTCGATCCTATGTTGAATATCCCTCCTGATGTGCTCTTTCTGTCTGATGGACTACATGCCCAATCTGCATCTGTGAAGCCTTGAAGCTTCACTCCTTCTGTCCACCTGTACCATAATCCATACTATGTAGTGCCCCTAAGATATCTCAATACATGCTTCTCCACATTCCAAAACAGCTCGGTAGGCTTAACCATAGCTTGACTCAGTTGATTAACTATGTGGCAAATGTGTGGTCTAGTGTTCACCAAGTACATCAATGAACCCACTAGTTTCCTGTAAACAGTAGCGTCCACTACTTCTCCTGAAGTAGCATCCTCTTTCCTCTAATTTACTGGAAGAGGAGTATCCATGGGTTTACAACTCTCCATGTGAAACTTACCTAGAATCTCTTTGGCATACTTTCCTTGAGAAACAAATAACTCACCATCCTGCTGCCATATTTCCAAACCAAGTAAATAGAGAAGGAGTCTCATGACCTTCATTTTGAACTCTCTTGCAAGATCCTCTTTGCAAGGATGTATCAGTTGCTCATCACCTATCAAAGTTAGATCATCTACATAAAGTACGATAATCAAGAGCTTATCATCAACCACAATCTGGTACAAGTTTACATGTGCTTCACTTTTGGTGAAGCCCAACCCGGTGAAATAACTGTCAACCCAAGTGTACCAAGAATGAGGTGCTTCCTTCAAACCATAAAGTGCTCTCTTGATTTGGCACACATTTGACTCATTGTCAAAGATCTCGAAACCTTCTAGCTTCTCTATGTATACTTATTCCTCAATAACTCCATTGAGAAACTCAGTTTTCACATCCATCTGATGAATGTGCCACCCCATCTGTGCTGAGAGTGCAAGGATAGATCTAATGGATGAGAACCTCGTCACTGGTACAAAAGTATCATCATAGTCAATCCCCTCAACTTGTGAGAATCCCCGGGCCACAAATACTGCCTTTTACTTCTCCACACTCCCATCTCTTATGTGCTTCACCTTATAGATCCATCTAGATCCAACCATTGATTTTTTGACCGATATTGGGACAACTTCCCATGAATTTTTCTTGACAGTGGAGTCATACTCCTCTACAATAGATTCAACCCAAATTGGTTTTTTCACTTCTTCCTCAAATGAAGATGGTTCTATCACAATACACTTGCTCATAAGAGCCATGTATCCAGTAAACCTGTCTAGAGACTATCTTTGTCTGCGCAGTGAAGTAGGGGCTCCTACATGTTCTATCACATCAAATATCAATCTATCAACTTTCATGGTGTGCCTTCTACCATTTCTAGTGGATGGCTCTACATGAGTGTTTTATGCCACTCCATGATGCTTGGCATGTGGCTGATCCACATCTTGAGTTTCATTCTTTGGAACCAAGAGTTCCTCATCTTCATGCAAATCTAGCTCCCTCTCAAGGTACAATCACATGGCTTTATCCTCATTAAATTTTATATCTCGTCTCCCAATAGTCATCCTACTGTTTGGAAAATAAACTCGATAGTTGTAGGGATTATTAGTGTACCCCAAAAATATCCCAATCTCAGTTTTTGCTTCGGTCTTCTTCCTGGAATATTTTCTCACATACACATATACATATGAGCTCAAAAATTTAAAATATGAGAAATTAGGTTTCTTACCAATAAAAGCCTCCTCTGGTGTACTCATGCCAAGTATCTGATGAAGACTACAGTTTTGCACAAATACCATTGTGTTGCTTGCCTCCTCCCACAGATGCAATGGTAGGAACTGATCATGCAACATCGCTCGTGCTGCACCCACAATTGTTCTATTATTTATTTCTGTGACCCCATTCTATTGTGGGTTATGAGGCGCAATCAAATCTCTCTGAATTCCTTATTTGTTGCAGAAGTTCTTGAATTCATTGGAGATGTACTCACTACCATTATCACTCCTAAGAGCCTTCACATGCTTCCCAGTATATTTCTCCACCATTGCTTTGAACTCAGGAAATTTTGAGAACATATGATCTTTCTTCTGCATGAAATAGATCCAAAATTTTCTAGAAAAATCATCAACAAATATCACATAGTACTTGTGCTTTGCTGTCTAAGCAGTAGAGAATGGTCCACACACATTTGAGTGAACTCTCTCAAGGATTTTTGAAAATCGATTCTCCTTCTCATGAAAAGTGGCCTTTGCATACTTCCCCATAGTACATCCCTTGCATGTGTCTAACTACGCAAGAGAACCCTTGGGAAGACCTGTAGAAATCTATTGCATGACCTTCAAGGATCTGTTTTGAAGATGACCCAATCTCCTATGCCATATTAACTCACCCTTATCCCGACTAACCACTTTGTCCACCTTACCCATCAATGCTACGCAACCATCTACATCAATTTTATAGAGATTATTCATGAAAATCCTAATCTTCTTGGATTTTCCTATGGCTTTGTGTCGAAGGAAATCTTTCCCTTCACTGAAAACCACATCATAGCCTCTATCCTCCAACATTGCAACTGAAAATAAATTTTTCTTCAATCCTGGTACATGAATTACATATTTTAATAATAAGGTTTTACCTAACTGTCTCTCGAAGGTAACTGTACCAATCCCAGTAGCACTATACTTCTCGTCATCACCCATTTATATATGCATGTAGAGGTCCTTCTCCTCCAAGCTAATGAAAATTTCTTTGTCTCCCATCATGTGGAAACATGCACCACTATCCAAGTACCACACTGATCCCATTGCACTTGACACCATGCATGCAATGAGTGAGAATTCAAACCCAAATTGTGAGGCCAAAGCCTCACTAGATCCAGATCCTAAAGCCTTCTTGTTCTCCTTCTTTTGTGAACAATTAGTGGCATAATGTCCATGCTCGTGATAGTGAAAACACTTCACTATGGACATGCCATGCTTCTTGCCATATTTTCCGGACCCAGATTTGGAATATGATTTCTTTCCTTTCCCCTTATTTTCCTTAACAACGAAAGTGCAATTTTCTTCATCATCATTCTTAGATCAAGATCCATCCCTGGTATTCTGCCTAAATTCTTATTGCACCAAATCTGACCAAAGTCGTTCCCAATCTGGCAGTTTCTCCCTCCCATTGACAAAGTGTTGATAACTATTCCAACTCTTGGGAAGGCCTAGAATAGTTAGGCTCACCAATTCATCATTTGCAATAGTAATTACGACGTTCCCAAGCTCATCCCGACATTGGAAAAACTTTGTTAAATATTTCAAAATAGTGTCGCCTTTCTTCATTTTGATTTTCCTGATCTTGTCCTTTAGTGCCAATTTTATATGATCATTGCTACTCTGAAACAGATCTGTAAAATCTTTCCACATTGCATATGGTGTCACTTTTCCATGGAGACTTGAGAAAATGTAGTCTCGTACTCCCTCCAATAAGATCCTCCTCACCTTTGCAACCTTCTTTTGCCAAGCATCAAGATTTGTGGCATCTGCTGCAACGGGTTTGGGAATGTCATTATCAATGAATTATTTCAATCCATTGTCCTCTAGTACTACCTCCATCCTATCTTTGCATGCAATATAATTGGAACTTCCCTTGAGTGCATACTCCAATCTCAAGCCATTGAAATCCATTTTGATCTTGATTTTCCTGTCACACCAAGAATACTTTTGAAAATTCGAATTCTATTCATTCACGAACTCGGCTTCTCCTCCACTATAGTGATTTCCTGTGCTCTAATACCATGTATAAATTAGACAAACATATGTATATAAATATATTCAATCCGATCAAGCAATGCACTAAAGCTAGATACTGAATCCTTCTACAAATAAATTGCGGAAAATAAAAATGATCGCCAATCACAACAGGTAAAGAAAGAATTAAATCAAACCACACCATAGATATTTTCCCAGGGAAATATTGCTACTAAAAACCCCTCTATCTTCTATTGTATATTCAGCATGGAATCATGAAAAAATTACAATGCACTATTCTCACAAGAGTCTCCTACACTCTCACAATTGTCTCACACTGATGCGGACAAAATCGACCAACACTTAGCCAATTTCCTGCCTCTAATCAGCCTACCTTTCTTGCACAAATCCTGATGAATGAAATCCTTATTATTTAGGAATTTTTTCCTTCCAAAACTACGCAAGCATCCTGGGCAATCCAATGTATGTTTGGTTTCATTTGGGAAACCTACTAATGATACAACTGATAGTTAACATTCTTTTTCACCTTTGTCTCAACTTGGTCTCCACTCGAACTGACATGCATGCAACTATTAAAAGTAAATCATCAGTTGCATGGTATATCACTGATTGTGAATTAAATATGATTTAATTCACTTGATCTCTCACTAGTGCAACAAACGGTTACAACTAGTTCAACTGACTTTAACTCACCTAACTGAGTTAACTGATTACTCATGAATTAAACTAATGCACTAATTACAACTCGAATTCCATAACAAATATAATCACTCTTCATGCCTCACCAACCACCCTCAACTAGAAATTCATGAGCTAACTGAGTTTATCACACTCAATTAACTTTTACAAGTGATTATGAAATAAGATTACATTTTATTGTCCAATTTAATTAAGGGAAAATAAAATTAGACACTACATCAATTAATTAATTAAATTGGCTTTCACATTAATGTATCCCTTGGACCCATGATCCCACAATCCCACTCTAGTGTGTGTGTGTTACATTTTATTGTTGAATTTTAACAAGCGCTTAGATTTTGGTCGTCTATATCACTATTTGAATGAATTGCACTTTGCATTGCATGATTTCCCTCCTTAATGTCATTACAAATATTGAAAATTTTTTCTTTATATTTCCTTCTATCTAAGATTCACCATAAGGTATCTGTTACATTCTTCCCGATGTGCATTGTATCAAAAAAATGAAAAATATCTAGGTGCTCATAGTAGGGGATCCTACTGAATTTCTCAGGATAGCTTTTCATTCCTCGTGGTATTGCCCATTATTAATGCCTTGCCGACCTGCAAGGTGAATCATAGTTTAATACATTATAACAACAATAACTATCAAATAGTACAATGAAGAAAATGCAATAAAAATATAAAATAATCCAAACATTTCATGTATAATGAAAAATAGATGATTTAATCCATACCTTGAGAGATTATATTACATTGCAACTTCCAGAGACCAGGTTTCATTCTTTTTGGTCTTAATCCAGTCTCTTCTTTCCCATTGAAAATATGTTTTTCGATTCTTCAGTACCTTTGGTTCTTAGAGAGGAAGTGCCTATACTCATCAAACACCTCTTTTCCTATGCTTCTTGAATGACAAGATTTCAATTTAGGACCACAAAATGGACAAGAAAATTTACCCTTTGTTTGAATACTTGCAAGAAATGGATTAATTTTTACTTCAATTATTAATTGAAGTATTTGTTAGCCTCCAAAATGTCCCAGGGCTGAAAGGAAATCAACAGAGGTAACCTCAAACCAATATTTTAGTTTGGCAGCTAGCCCTACCAAACCAAAGAGGCCTCTCTCTATGAAAAACACAGCCAAGGTTTTGACTCGTGCAAGAGTGGATTTTAGGCTAGATAGCTCAGCTCTAGGGTTTTGAAATATTTAGGGCTTTTCTGCTGAATCAGGGATGAAAATTAGGGAACTAGGTTAAAGTATCAAAGGTTTCAGCTGCAAGAGATATAGAGGAGAAAGATAGGCATGCTTTTGTGATGGCTTAAGGATTGGTCGGTGTAGTGTAGGGTTTGAAAGAGCAAGAGATCATAATGAGCATGTGCACCATGAATTCATTAATCAAGAAGGAAAATTACACAAAATGACATTTCTAACAAAAAAAATCTTTCATGAAAAGAATTATGCTTATAACCTCTTAGGAAAATAATTGAATATCATAGATATGGTAAGGAAACAAGTATATCATCAATATAAAACTATAACAGAGAGAAACAATTATCACAAACTCACAACATGAGAATTATTGAATAATAGCTGCAATTGGTCCTTTGATTTCCTGTAAAAAGCAATGACATAAAAGCTACAATATTTCCACCCTCTAATGTCCAACCATCAAAATGACTGAAAAATCCATACATATAGACTCAAAAACAACTTCCCCTCTCTCAGGGGTCGAATCCATCAGTGTAAGAACAACTCACAAGATTCTCTCAACAAAACCTTAAAGGCTAGGGAGGTTTGAAAAAACCCTCCATTTAGAGTTTAACTAACCTACTCCTCATTAATGAGGTCAAAAATTACATCAAAATTACCATGAAAAACTTATTTACATCATATTACATCAAAACAACATGAAGGAAAATAAATTACATCATTAGACCAAGAGTTACTGAGAAAAAAATCAAAATTTGCATGCACAGGGAAAAGCGCAACGCATGTCTGATAAAGCGCAGCACATCTCTGATAAAGCGTAACGCCAAACTTGTGAGAGAATTTTGAACGCCTACCCATGCTCCAAATCCAGCTATGAAAGATACTATGGAAATATGAATATTTCTAGCTGTCATTAGACACCTCAAGCAATAAAAATCGACATTCCATGATGGAGAAAAATGAATTTTCCCATAGGTACTCCCAAAAGTGCAACGCCTCTCTGCTAAAGCTCAACACCTCTCTGCTAAAGCGCAACGCCATATTGTAGGGCACTTTGGACTGCCTTCCTGAGCTTCAAATCTATATCTAAAGAAACCATTGTAAATATTAGGATTTCTTCTACACAATAGAGTCATAAATCACTACAAACACCTTCTCCAAACCCCTGAAAATTTGACTTAAAGTCAATTTGTCTAGAAGTGCAGAAAACCTCTTGTAGCAACTCTAATTTGGGAATTTCTCTCGAATCATAACACTTGTGCATAAACAGAAGAAGGTTATTCTTCCTTGGTATATTATGGACAAAAAAATCTTTCACTTTTGTAAAATTCATCTCTATTTGGTCAGAAACACATCTTTGAGCAAAATTTTCCTTATGTGCAATGTAAACCCTTAGGCAACCCACATCTTGGAAAGGTGAGGCTATTATTTCTTGGAATTTTGTGGGCTCATACCTACTGAATTTTGTGGGCTCATTATAAAACATGATTGAACACATATGAGTGAACACAAAAACATAAGACATAAGTATGAAACAAACAAGACAAATCATGATATCTTATTATGTAAACGAATATATTTATTCTAAACAAAATAACACCTAGAACAATCATTGTCAACATTATGTGCTCCCTCTTTATTGACATCCAAGGAGGAATGCTATTGTTGATAACAAAATGGGCCACACCAAGTAAATAAATATTATCTCTCCAAATGGATTGACTCCGTCAGCTGCTAATGAAATCTTAAGATTACGAGGTTCTTCTTTAAACTTTGGCCATGTTTCCTCTATATTCGTAAATGTAGATCCATCTGCAGGCATTTGAAGAACACCATCTTGAATTATTTTCGTTGCATGGTAATCCATAAATTGTGCTATTCTTTTGCACCTAAACAATTGTCACAAACGTGGAATTATGGGAATATAACGAAGAACCTTGTGAGGCACCTTTTTTGTTACTTTATCTGTTTAATATCTACTCTCATCACATTTTCGGCATTTTTCTTTCGATGCATGTTCTTTATAATAGAGAATATCATCATTAGGACATGCATGAATATCTTGATACTCCATTCCAATATCTTTCATAATGGCATGTAAATCTCGGTACGTGCGAGGTAAAACATTTGATAGTGGTAACATAAATTCACCTAAAAATCTGCAACATTATAAATCAATAGTGCTAGTTAATGTAAAAAATATAAATATTGCATCCAAATAATGTTACAAATGGTGATCCACATACTAACATTTAAAATAAAGGAAAAAAATAATTTCTTTATCATGATGTACTAAATGTCACAAAATATATTAGATACCTTAGCAGTTGTGTCACACATCTGTTTGACAAGCCATTCACCACCTTTAATTTTACTATAAGCAATACAACAAAGAGAAGATATGTTTCTGAGCCTTCATAAAGAGGTTGAGTTCCCCTCTCAAGTACATGTATATCATAACCACCAACATACGTGTCGTCATCATCATCCCTTCCTACATCATTATTAAATGTCTCCTGGATTAATCTATTCATCCCATCTTCATCCAATTTGTTATCATCGTCATTATCTTCTTCCATAGTATCATTAGCTTGATCCATCTCAATATTTTCTTCATGTTCTTGAAGAAACACTTGTACTACAATGACCTCTTCCTCATCAAGGAATTCCTTAGGAGCACCATACTAGGCAATTACAATCAATAAAATAATATTAGTTAGTTATCACAAATATTTAGACGATCTAAATGTTTACATATATAATATAGAAAAAAAAAGACAACAAAGAGCTAGACAAAGACAACTTAGCTAATTAAATAATAATGATTTGCATATGGCTCAACTTAAAACTTACATGTTCATAATAATCTGTTAGGTCCCTATATTACTAGTATAGTCCCTTATTGTTTTTAGTGTAACCCCCTTATTGTTATTATTGTACCCCTATAACCCCCATATTGTTATTATTGTGCCCTTAAGTTATTATTGTTAGGTCAGCTAGGATTACATTGTGGCCCCATGGACTCCTATATATAGAAAGGAGGTTTTGTAATTTGTATCATCCAATAATTGTTCATTCATGTGATGTATTGGAGGTTTCCCCCTCGAACTGTCTTATTTATAAGGCGTTTATATCTCTTTTCTTCTATTTCTGGAGTTGGCTTCACAACATTTGGTATTGGAGCTTTGGATTCTAGTGTTTCACTGCTCCAAACAAGTCATTGTGGAATTTTCGCTATAAATTGTTTTTCTACGAAGTTTCCAAAGCTGAAATTTTTACGGTGTGAAGCAAAAATCCTGAGGAACATTGTCACAAAATTTCAAAGCTTGGTTGGCAATATTTTCGGAGATATGAGTTGTGGAAGTTAGGTCTTTTTGCAGGCTCCTCAATTTAATCTAAACAGGTCATCGTGGTATTTGCGCTATAAATTTTTTTCTACGAAGGTTCAGAATCTAAAATTTTTAGGACGTGAAGCTAAAATCCTAAGGAAATTCGTCACAAAATTTTAGAGCTTGGTTTGTAATATTTTTTGAGATATGATCTATGGAAGGTAGTGCTTTTTTAGGATCCTGAATTTCATCTCAAAGAGGTGATCATGGGAAAATCTTCATAAATATCTCTCTGAGCATCGGATTGGACTACTGTAAAAAGTGGTCACAATTAAACAGACTTTAGTTTCTTTTCTATCAATTTAAGAGCTAAAAGACGAAACAGTGACATGTGGCAAGCTGTACAAGTTCGCTCTACTGAACCAATCCATAATTAGGTCATTGTGGGAGATTGGACATAACTTTGCCTTGGAGAATCCAAATCATGTCAGACCTATGGCATTGGAAAGATAATTCAGAAGGCTACCTCGGTGAAAAATTTTAGATATTGAAGAGCCTCAATCGCAGACATAATCCAATTTCAATATCGAGCTCCTCAAAAGCAAGAAAAAGGTGTGTATTTTTTTTCTTCTGAATTGCGTAAGTCTTGTTTGAAGAATCAATTTGAATTGATTCCAAGGGCATATTGTAGAATAGATATCAATATTGGGTTCTAAAAAATGCCCCGTAAAAATAATTCAACACCCATTAAGCCTTCAGAAGGCTCTACTATGACTCATGAAGATGAAGAGTTGCAACATGATCTATCAAAATTACAAGAGAAAGTGCACCAAATTTTTCTCTCGCAAAGAGAAACAAAAAATGAAATGGAAGTTTTGAAGAAAGGCATGGAAGCGAAGATGGATGGTTTGAAGAAAGGTGTGGAATCTAATATAGATGGCATGGAAGTTGGCATGGAATCTAAGATGGATGACATGGAAGCTAATATCGATGAAAAAATGAAAGAAAACATGGAAAACATGAAGAATGATCTAAAAGAAGACATGGAAAGTTTGACAAAGTTGATACAAGAAATTTTTCCTAATGGCAAAAAGATAGTAGAGGAAACTCATGATGAGAACAAAATAAATGTTAATCGTGACTTCATAAACTCTAATGTTGGCAGGAAGAACCACCATATTCCAAAAATGGATATGAGGAAGTTTGATGGAAAGGATCCTGTAACATGGACACTACAGATGGAGCAATATTTTGATCTCCATAATGTGAAGAACACACAAAAGGTACGCATTGCAACTTTACATTTATAAAAAAATACATTTGTATGGTGTCGATGGCTTTACTCCCGTAAAATTTTTTTCACTTGGTCAATTTTTACGGAGGAAATGATAGAACATTATGAGGATATAAAGAGCAACACCTTCTTTAGCTAATTGATAAATCTCAAACAAAAGGGTTTAGTGGGGGAGCACATTGAGGACTTACAAAAATTGAATATAAGGGTAACTGATATTCCAGAGGAACACAAGATTGATATCTTCATAGGTACTTTAAAGGATAACATCCAACATGAAGTTCAAGTTTTCGAACTTGATTCATTGAAGAAGGAATTCAGGTTGGCAAGAAAAATTGAATGTAAAATTATGGCGACAAGGATGCCTACCACTCACTTCTATAAAGAAGGAAGTGTTGCTACACCTAGATTTCCACAAATTACAAGGTTGACACCACAACAATTGGAAGAAAAAAGAGAAAAAGGGCTTTGCTACAGTTGTGATAGAAAATACACTAAAGGTCATAAGTGTGTTGAGAAGAAATTATTTTACATAGATTGTGAAGAGGAAGAAGAAAATGAATAAGAAGAGGATATACACCAGGAACCAACCCTAGAAGAGGAAGAAATGAGTCTGACCATATCGTGTAATGCATTGGCAGGAATTACCACTCCTCAAACTCTCAAGATAGAAGGACATATCAAAAAGAAAAAGGTAATAGTGTTGATTGATTCAGGTAGCACCCATAATTTTATTCATTGTAAGGTAGCCAAGGAATTGAATTGTTTCCTATACCCATCACCAGAATGTCAAGTGATGGTTGCAAATGGAGGAACTATAAATTTCTCTGGAAAATGCCATAATATCAAGCTAACCATGGGGAAATATGTATTGAATAGTCTAATTCTTTCCATTCCTATGGGAGGTGCTGATGTTGTACTAGGAGTACAATGGTTACAATCTTTAGGGATGGTAGCTTTTAATTTTCAAGAAATTTTCTTGAAATTTTTTTCAGAAGGAAAGGAAGTTGAATTACAAGGTATTGTAGGGAAGACGGGAAAGATAATAAGCTCTAATGTCATGACAAAGCTTCTAAAGAAAGAACAACGAGGTGTAATTGCACAATTATGCCCACTAGAAGTTCCAACATCAAAATCATCTATTTCTGTAGATCTCCAACAAGTCTTGGACAATCATTCCAAGGTGTTTGAGACTCCCAAAGGACTCCCACCTATTCATGATCATGATCATGCTATTCATTTGATTCCAGGAAGTGTTCCTCCAAACATCAGGCCTTATAGATATCCTTATGTCCAAAAGAGTGAAATTGAACGTATGATTGCAAAAATGTTAGAAGCGGGTATAATTCAACCTAGTCAAAGTTATTTCTCTGCTCCTGTAGTATTGGTACACAAGAAGGATGGATCATGGTGCATGTGTCTGAATTAAAGGGAGCTCAATAAGCTCACCATTAAAGAAAAATTTCCCATTCCTATGATTTATGAATTATTGGATGAATTACATGGAGCAATTTATTTTACCAAGTTGGATCTTCGTTCAGGATATCATCAAATTAGAATGAAGACTGAAGATATTCCAAAAACAAGATTTCAAACTCATGAGGGTCATTATGAATTTTTGGTCATGCCTTTTGGCCTTACCAATGCACCTTCTACATTACAAGGGTTGAAGAATTCCATTTTCAAACCCTTCCTTAGAAAATTTTTGATAGTATTTTTTGATGATATACTAATCTACAGCAGGTCTTAGAAGGATCATGTTGAACATGTTGATAGGGTGCTCAAACTATTGCAGGAGAAACAATTATATGCAAAAGCATCCAAATTTTTCTTTGGAGTACAAGAGGTGGAATATCTAGGTCATATTGTATCTCACGAGGGTGTTAAGTTAGACCCTAACAAAATTAAAGCCATTAAGGAATGGAATGTCCCCACAACCATAAAGCAGCTGCGAGGATTTCTCAGGTTAACAGGGTATTATCACAAGTTTGTTAAGAATTATGGGAGAATAGCAGCACCTCTAAAAACATTATTGAAGAAAGATGCATTTTCATGGACTCCTGAAGCAACTAAGGCCTTTGAACATCTTAAAGAGGAAATGTGCCTAGCACCGGTCTTAGCTACGCCAGACTTCAAAAAAACGTTTATTGTGGAATGTGATGCCTCAGGAAATGGAATTGGTGCTGTTTTAATGCAGGAAGGAAGACCCATTGATTTTGAAATTCGTCCAATCAAAGGAAAGTATTTACAGAAACCTATTTATGAGAAAGAAATGTTAGCAATACTGCATGCACTAAATAAATGGCGAACTTACTTAATGGGAAGACACTTCAAGGTAAAAAATGATCATGATAGTCTTAAACACTTTTTGGAACAAAGACTATCTTTAGAAGAGCAGCAAAAATGGGTCACAAAGATGTTGGGTTATGACTTTGAAATAATCTACAAAAAAAGGAAGCTTAATGTTGTTGCAGATGCACTCTCAAGAAAGAATGAAGAGGTGGAAGAATTGCTTTGTGCCATTTCTATTATCCAACCATATTAGATAACCGAAGCAAGAGATGAATGGAAGAAGGACAAAGAAGTATGGACACTCATTCAAAAGTTGTAGCAATATCCTAGTACATCTGATACATTTAGTTGGAAAAATGATTCTTTATGGTACAAAGATCGCTTATATCTTTGTAAGAATTCCTAACTAAAACAAAATATTCTTTTGGAATTGCACACTTCTCCTTTAGGAGGACACTCGGGATTTTTAAAAACTTACCACAGGGTGAAGAAAGAATTTTTTTGGGATGGCCTTAAATCTGATATTCAAAATTTTGTGGAAGAATGTTTGGTTTTATAGCAGAATAAAGTTGAGACAATTAAGACCCAGGGACTTCTACAACCTTTATCCATTCCAAGTCAACGTTGGGAGGAGATTTCAATGGATTTTATCACAGGTTTACCTAAGTCCGAAGGAAAGAGTGTCATCATGGTGGTAGTTGATTGACTTACCAAGTATGCACACTTTTGTGCATTATCTCATCCATTTAAAGCAAGTACAGTTGCTACTACATTTATGGACAGAATTCAAAAGCTACATGGAAGCCCAAGGGTTATTGTGAGCGACAGAGATCCCATTTTTACTGGAAATTTTTGGATGGAGTTATTTTCTTGCTTGGGTACTCAATTAGCTCATAGCTCATCTTATCATCCTCAATCTGATGGTCAAACTGAGATAGTAAATAAATGTTTGGAAGGACATCTTCGTTTTTTGTATCTGATAAACAAACACAATGGGTCAAGTGGTTACCTCTCGCTGAATGGTGGTATAACACTTCCTTCCATACTGCAGCAAAAATGACCCCATTTATGGCACTTTATGGATATCATTCACCATCCATCACATCATCTTTAAGGGAAAATTCGAAGGTTCAAGCAGTGGAAGATCACATCGAGCATCAGCAAGAAGTTCTCCAACTCTTAAAGGATAACCTGAATTTGGCACAAAATCGAATGAAACAACAGGCATATCAACATCGCAGCGAGAGAAATTTTGATGTAGGAGATTGGGTATTTTTACGGCTACAACCATATAAACAAATGTCCCTCAAGCAAGCTAAGAAGGATAATAAATTATCGCCAAAGTACTATTGTCCTTACAAGGTGTTGCAAAATATTGGTACTATGGCATACAAATTGGAGCTTCCTGCTTCTTCGCGAGTACATCCAGTTTTCCATGTTTCATGCTTAAAGAAGGTTATAGGTGAAAATCTTCTAGTTCAAAAAATATTGCCAGAACTTGATGAGGAAGGAAAAATCATATTGGAACCTGAAGCGGTCATGGAAACAAGAACTCGACAGCTACGGAATCGATCAATTTCAGAGTATCTCATCAAGTGGAAGAACTTACCCACCGAAGATTCTACATGGGAGGATGAGAATTTTATACAGAAGCACCCAGAGCTACTCAAGCATTGAGGACAACACTTTTTTGAAGGAGAGGGGCATGTTAGGTCCCTATATTACTAGTATAGTCCCTTATTTTTGTTAGTGTAACCCCCTTATTGTTATTATTGTGCCCTTAAATTATTATTGTTAGGTCGGCTAGGATTACATTGTGGCCCCACTAGGATTACATTGTGGCCCCATGGATTCCTATATATAGAAAGGACATTTTGTAATTTGTATCATCTAAGAATTGTTCATTCATGTAATTTATTGGAGGTTTCCCCCTCAAAGTGGCTTATTTATAAGGCGTTGATATCTCTTTTCTTCTATTTTTGGAGCTAGCTTCACAACATAATCAATGTTGGGAAAAATACTGAGAGGGGGGGTGAATCAGTATTTACTGCATATTCAAACTTTTTACTTTTTCATTCCTTAAAACCCATACGCTACTTTACTACAGTAAACCAGCGTATATACGCGGATCCCATTTATGAAACTAGCGATACACAGAGATTTAGATATGTCAATAAATCTTCACTTAAATCATTCCATCATGTATTCTTCAGATATTCAATAAGCAGTAAACAGGTGCAGTAAGAACAGAATAAACCATCACACAAAGCATCACACATGAACACCGGGATTTTTAGGTGGAAACCCAAATCGGGAGAAAACCACCGCTGCAGTTGCTCAGCCTTCAATATTTTATTATAGAGAAAACATCTTACAACATACAACAAGCAGACCGACCAAAGACGCAGTACCCACCGCGCTGCTTACCAAACCCTCCCCGAAGGGAGCCACGACCCTTGACCATTTACCACCTCACCGGGAAGGGAGTTGCAACCCTCGATCTCGCTATCAGCCTCACCGTAGGCGAGCTACAACCCCCTGACTGAAGGCTACAACCCTCAGCACCACCTTGGACCACGTTTCATCAATTTTCACACTGGATCCAACAACTTCAATAGAATACCACTTGCAGGCCACATTTCATCATATTTTCATACTGGACCCTTTCCATACTTTTAAGCACAACCATACATCATCAACAGATACATATCAACACAGATCATATAGCATAAACACAGCAGACACGCATATTTCCATACCGTTCAAAGAACCCAGTTTGCGATACGCTTACTTCGACCGATTTCGCGCATACACGCGTTCGCTCACACAAACCGCGCATACCCTCAACAGATATTTATTGCGCACACGCGCTTTCTTCGCTAAAGTCGCGCGTATATACGCGCTTCCCCTCCGGCGAACTAGCGTAATCTTCGACTCATTCCAAGATACTTTCGTACCCATATTCATCGTATTTACCCTTTCACTTCAGACAGATGTTCGCCTAGATGTTCGCCTCATCACAGATCTAGGCCTTCCATAAGCAGATCTAGTAAACACAAGTGCATTTCAGATCTAGATCCCCTTCTTCATCA